>CM075026.1:16665081-16693447 GCA_037576675.1 Pangasius sanitwongsei
CAGATGAGTGTGTCTTTGAGTGCAACAGATGGGTGTGTCTTTGGGCAGACAGATGGGTGTGTCTTTGGGCAGACAGACGGGTGTGTCTTTGAGAAGGACACATGGGCACGTCTTTGAGAGGAACAGATGGGTATTTCTTTGATAGGGACAAATGGGTGTGTGTTTGTGAAAGACACATGGGCGTGTCTTTGGTGGACAGATAGGTGTGTTTTTGGGGCAACAGATGGGACACAGGGACATGTCTTTGAGAGGAACAGATGGGTGAGACTAATCACTTCCTAGGTCCCACTTTATGTCCATATATGGACAGATCCTGTTGAGCCAAATTGTTTGCTTTATATTAAAATTTAGACTGAATTTTGAAAAATTGGAATAAAAGTAGCTAGATAACAAGCTAAGACTAATTTGATTAGCATTGCTTATCTATCAGATAAGTATACTGATTCACACACACTGTAGTCTCAAACTATTCCAATTATACATTAACACCTAATGAATGTAATTAACAGAATAATCTACAGAACAGAGCTAAATCTGTGTGTGTGTGTGTGTGTGTGTGTGTGTGTGTGTGTGCGTCTCACCTGCTCTCCTGGGTTTCTTAATATCTACACAGGCGAGAATGTTAGAGAATGTTAGAGAATGAGACATTTCCAGACAGAACACTCACACAGAAATGAAACAAGGAGGAGGAAGAGAAAATATGCAGCATCATGCCAGAGCCTGAAGGACGAGTGGCGAGGCGAGAAAGAACTATAACCCAAAATCACTGGGACTGAAAGGCACAGAGGCCATGCCCACCTCATTCACTGGGATTGACAGATACAGAGGCCACACCTCCTTCACTTACACTGCCAAGTGCAGAGGCCACACCCACGTCCTTCACTGGTGCTGACGAAAAGAAGCCACGCCCATCTATTTTCGATTAATAATGAAATATTAACACACGATAGACTGTGCTCTTACACGGAAAATTATCCACTGTGTTACAACATTAACAGTGTCCTGAACAGTGTTACTCAATTTGCCAACAATTGCAATTCTCACATGTAATGTTATGGAAGATCCGCAAGGCAAATTTGTGAAAAACAGCCAGATTGATGTCATTTCCTGTCATACGTTAGCACAACAATGTACACTAGACTTACGTCATGTAGTATAACATGATATCAGATATTGGTAAACTTAGCACTTTTTACGAGTATGAGTACACGAGCATGTTTTCGGGCTGATACCCAACACCCTAATTAAAATATCAATATCAGTAATGAAACCAAAACTTTAAAAATAGCAACATTAATTCAAAATGGAGGCAGAAACTGAGTTTTATAAAGGAGAACAGTTTTTCATTTTGTAAACCAGTGGGGCAGCTTCAAATCGAGCCCCTAAAGCTGTTCCTCCTCTCACCCCAGCTTCTTCATCAGCTCTACTCAATAGTGGGAAATTCCCCACCGTTTGAACACTGTGATGATGTCACGGGACTGATATGTTAGAGCCTGGAGGTGTGAACTCCATTCAGTCTCTCCATCACCCCTCTCTCCCTCGCTCTCTCTTACACCCTTTCAATTTCAGCTGCATTCATCCTGCGATATCTGTGCGACAAGGCAACTAAGCCATGCTTGTTTGTGTCCAAGGCCGGGGCGGAAAAAGTTTTGCAAAATTAAAGACGGGAATTTGAACATTGCAGAGTGTAGAGTGTTACATTTGTACATTAAACATTGCAATTAGTAAGTGAAAAAGAAAAAAATAGGATTATCTCCAGGCAGTTAATGAGTTTTTTTATAATGTGTGTGTGTGTGTGTGTGTGTGTGTGTGTAAATTAGTATGCATGACACAGACATTCGATCAACTCTATTCTGGCTGAATGTAGATAAAATAAAAATTCATGTAGATAAGTGTTGTTACTTCTGATTAAGTTATTAAATTCTGGATTCTGATTGGTCAGAAGGTGTTGATTAATTTTCTATAACAGCAGCTCTGAAAAAAAACGCTATCTTTGATATGGTGAAGCACAAGTTGATATGGAGCCTTTATGTAACATTTAGGGAAGGAGTCTCCAGTGTCAGCGCTTTGTAACAGTCAGAGGCAAAGCTGTAACTTTAAGTTTTCCGACATCTTCAGGACAGAGGAGTTTACGTTAGAACAGGAACTTGTTTCACAGACATTTCACAATGTAAAATGTAGTTATAAATGGATAAAAAGTGACATGATGGAGAAAAATGGAAAAGCAAAAATTCCATGTCGTTCATTAATACATCAAAAATTGCTAGTGTTGGTAAATTGCTGTGGTATATAAATGTAAATAAAAATACAAAATAGCACACAGTGTATAAAACTGTTTGCATTCACTAAGACAACATTTGTCAAGGAGGGTCTCGATTTTTTTTTATCAGTCTGCCATAATGTGCCTCTCTCTCTCTCTCTCTCTCTCTCTCTGTCCATCACTCCTAATTCACTCTTTTCATTCCGATGTGCTGTGAGCTCTGGGCAGCTGCATCGCCTCCTGAGATTGGACTTGTGCACTTTTCTTTTTCCCTTGTTTTTTTTCTTTACCTTCAAGACATTACTTTCCTCTCTCTCTCTCTCTCTCTCTCTCTCTCTCACACACACACACACACACACACACACACACACACATGCTGTCACACACAAGCTGTCACACACACACAGAGACACTCACAAATACACTCTCTCATTCTCCTCTTTCGTCCCCTCTGTCACTTCTTTAAAAAACTAGTTATTTTGGACGCAGTGAAATAAATCCTGCGTGACCTCAGAGCACCGCTATCCATTTTCATCCACTTTATCTATTACTTTCATCCTTTCTCTCTCTTCATCTCTCTCCCTTCCTCTCTCCTTCATTCTCTGTCTGTCTGTATGTCTGCAGGTGTTTTTTTGTAACTGGATCCAGTCAGCTTGCTGTGTCCACAAAACCTCTTTGAAAGAGAATACTCTTCTTTCTTTCTCTCTTTCTCTCTTTCTTTCTTTCTTTCTCATTTTACAAGACTCCTTATTCATCCCCCCCTCAACCTTTTCTTTAGTAAATGGGAATATAGAGTGTCAGGGCACCTCCGTTTCCCCCGTGGTTCGCAAGCAGCTTAAATTAGCTCCCAGGTATAAATCTGTGTATGCAGAATATTATATATTACACTTATATTACAAGGCTGCTTTCACAATATAACAGAAAAAGTGCTAACCAGAGCAACTTCTGTGCTGATATGAGAAATAAAATTTGCTTATTATAACCATAACAACGCTCTTACCAGTCCTAGCTAGTATCCTAGCTAGCTCTAGATTCGATTTTTTATTATCAGTAATGCAGACTGAATAAATTGGTGTAACTCTGGGGATGAGGAGGTTGTTCGTCTTTGCCGTAGCTTTGGAGGAGGAAAATCAAAACAATTTGACCTATGCATGACCTAGGGCATGTACGATAAAGCAGGACGTCACACAGTGTACCGGCGAATGCACCAAAATTACACACATTGAGCCTTTATTCAGAAATCGTTCAAACGAGCGTTTACACAAGAAAGTTGGTATTCGTGAAAATCCTGTAAATTTGGAAAAACGTTCGTATCCTACTCATGCTCCTGAGCGTGTGTGAATTTACGCACAACAACACTAAAAACACACCCTCATGCTGGTGCACTCAGTCTGGGACTAAGAGCACCATCCATTTCACATTTAGTGAAAACCAGTCATTTTGTTTTATTAGCATTAATTAATGAACATAAAAAATAAAGCGAGCCAACACAAACCCATAAATTAAGACAAATAAAACTAATCATTTAATTATGGTGAAAGAACCGGCGCTGTATAAACGGAGGACGGGACGCTCTGTGTGCCATAAACAAACACCTCAGCTGACAGAACATTTCGTCATTATTATGAAGAATATTATACTGTATATTATTAAATCTACAGTATAATATTCAGAATAATAATCATTAAATGCTATACTGTATATTATTGAATATTTTTATTGTTTCATTGCTATTTTTAGTAACACTGCAATGTTGGAATATTGACAATGAAACATTTTTCATTCAACATGTCATAAATACCACTATGATGGCATTTTAGGGCCACAATTTTAAAAAAGCTTTAAAAAATTCAAGAAAGAATAAAGTCAAAATGGTAAAACATCAGAGCAACGTTCTTATTCTGCGTGTTGGAATAAGGGATGTTGAAGTTATATTTTAGTATTGGTTTTCCAAATAAAGAAATACTTAATCTTCTGGTGCACTTCTCAGCACCAAATTATTATTAATATTAGAACTCTGAAACAACTGTTCAAGAAATTGAGATATTTAGAAGAAAGAATTATAAGAACTTGGACTCTCGATATATTATGACTTTATTCTCAAAATAATGCAGCTGTATTCTCAATATCTTGTATTTTTTTTAAACAGTGGCCCTAAAATGGTGTCATACCTCAAATTCACTCACTAATAAGAATTTTTTTCACTGGCATGCTGTCCTCCATGTTTTTTTTCTCTCACCTGCCCCTCAAACTGCAACCTGATTGGTCAGGAGGTGAAAAAGTGCTTGATGGTACTCACCGTTTTTCAGAAAGTTAGAACTTTTTCAACTATCGAAGCGATTGCTGCATTCCACTTAACTCAGAAGTGGGAAGTCTGAACGTAATTTTCGAGCTACAGAGTGGAACAAACATGGACGCCTCAATAAAAGCGTGTTTTGTTAGCAACAAGCTAGCCAGCTAATGTTAATGATCATAAGTTTATGACATATTTGTTTTCCAAAAACAGTGACCCGTATTATGTGTGTTACAGATACTATAACATGTCTATGTTGATTGATCTGAAGTAAATATGACTACAAATGATGTAGCTAAGTGATATTTTGTTTACTGTTGACTGGGTGAGATGTTGGCATGATGTCATGTGCTGAACTCGGAGCTGAAGACCCCTTCCCGACTTTCCAAGCAGGAATTCCAAGTTGAGTGTGACTAGGACTGCCTAAGACTTTAGTCTCGTTATTTTCTCGTAGCACATGGTGGTTCAGTGAAAGGCTAACATTAGCTAGCTAGCTAGTTTCATTTTCTCTGGAATGTGGTTAAGAAAATACTGAGGTCAATGCCTGTGTGCTAATGATTAATTAGCAGTTTCACTCTTGTCACTGTTATAAAGGTAAACGTTAAAGCTAAAGTATGTAATGTAGCTTGCTGCTCGAGTTTTATAAGTGTATGAGTGCTTCCAAAACTTTGTTTACATCACCAACAAAAAATGTGAGACTTCATACATTTATAATATTGTGCTCTAAAAAGGTGGTAATATTAGTAACAATCTCTTCCCAGAGGTGACTTTAGCTAGCATAAACTGTCACCTAATGCATATTTTTTTAAAAATTATTTAGTTCTTTTCACAGACATAAAGTGAATAATGAATAAAATCACATATGTGCCTGGCAGGGAAAAGTCTATTGCTGGAAATACTAAGCAGTTTGCTCGAATAAAGAAGTAACTTAAGAACCTACTAGCTCGCAAGCCCGGTTAATGAAGCTAATGATCTGCTAATTGAGCTAATGATTTCTCTCTGCATCGTTGTTCCATTATGCAGCACAGCAGGAAGGAAGTCCTCAGACTTCACGGCCATTTTCCCCACCTACACACGTTCTGCCGTGTCTTACAGCCCTCTAACAGCTGACTACACTTTTAAAATCATTAGCTTAATTAAAGGGACTAATGCATAAATACTGCGGAGACGGTATGAGCAGAACTTTCAGCTGGCAAATTAAAGTGTTGTTTATTCAGCACCCATTTTGTTGCACATACATCTATTAAAAAAATGTATAATAATTAAAATTATGTTTGATAAGATGCAGCACTGTTCAACTATGGGTTTCAAATCATAAGGAAATGTCGTTCTCTCACCAGCCTGTCTTTTTGTTCTCTCTTGAAATTAATAAGACAAAAATAAAACACAGCTTGTCATGTTAGCGAGACTCCGATGTCATGAAGATGTCGGAAAACTTAACAAAAAAAGTAACAGCTTTGACTGTTATAAAAGACTGTTACTGACAATGGAGACTCCTTCTATAAATGTTAAGCAAACGTCTCCTTAGAGAAAACTTCACCATATCCATTGCTAGACTTTTTTTTTTTTCAAGGTTTATGTTGCGCGTCCGCAGACCCTGAAGTCCCTGTGAATGAGCTGTTACTATAGAAACGATAGCCTATCAGAACGAGTGCATTAATATAAAGATGTGATTTGTCTTACAGCCAGAATCACTGTCATGAAGCATCCACATGCTGTACAGAGATTATACCCACAAAATGTCTCATTTATAGACATCATTTTGCCCTGAGGGTGTACAAACTTTTGCAACCATTGCGTAGCAGTGTAACGGCAGCAAGCATTTTTTAGGTTTGTGTGGAGGCAGTGTACAGGGAAAAAAGAAAGGGGGGAAAAAAATCACTAAATTCTCCCTGATGTGTGAGACACACACACACACACACACACTGATTTATTTTTACACCTGCTATATCCTTACCAAGGGTTTGTTCATTACTTGATCACTTGCAGGACATGGACTGATGATGAGCACTGGATTTGCCGCAGTGTGTGTGTGTGTGTGTGTGTGTGTGTGTGTGTGCCGTTGGTAAATCCTGACATCTTTCCAGCACAGTGAAGAGCCTCAGGCAGGCAGACAGAACCAGAGCGCTTTCACACACCTGGCAAGCATCTTATCTTTATATTGAAGTCTAAACAGAGGAGGAAGAAAAAAAAAACATGAAATACAATAAATTCACACACTAATATGAGAAATATTCTAACAACCAATTCATGATCTAAAAGCCAGCTGAAAGAGATATGATTTAAGATGACATTCTGAATATTCTGAATATGTAATCATGTTTGCACGGCAGAGATAAACAGGAAAAGCCCTAAAGTAGCCCATCAGCCAAGACATGTTTACTTCTTCACTTTTGCCTTTAGTGCCTAACAAATCACTCTTTTCTCCATAGCGAGGTCTGAAACTGTATATCGGGTGTAAAGCACCGTTCACCTCCCAGAGAGCGTCTCTGATCATATCTGGTGCTGACTGCCGACGGCATTCGCTATGTAAGAGCCGGTCGTTACAAACCAGAGCTGATAATGTCAGCACTTTGCAGCTCTCAATCTCTTTCACATAGTCATGAAAATTGTCGTGAAATTTTAACAGCGCCACCTGCAGTACTGAAGCACTCGTACGTGACGGGCGACACAAAACCGCGTGTGACTGTGTGCGAGATTGTAAGCTTGCGAAAGTGGTTTCATCTTCGCACAACACTCGCAGACGTCGTCTCCGCATTAAGTATTCTTAGGCTTTAAGACTTCTGACTTATCAAGGGAGATTCAGATAATAATAACGTAAAATTTGATTTGTGTAGTTATTTCTGGGGTTATGAATGAGTTTGTGCATGTGTGTTACATTTACACAATGCAAAACTGGTAGTCATATGCTTCAATTACTTGTTAGCAAAATTAGCCTTGTACCCCAAGTACGCAACTAAAGAAGCAAATTTAAACCGTGTGTCTCGGCTGATGGAGTACATCCGAGATCAAAAGAAACGCTGTGTACATTTCATTTTCGTCCTGATGTTTGTTTCTTCATGCTTCCATTTCTTCCATTTCGTCTTCCCGCTGCTAAAACCCAGGGCTCTAGATTTCATTTCCTTCAGTATCCCAGAGTTCCCCATGCAGCTCTGACTAAACCGTGTGTGTGTGTGTGTGTGTGTGTGTGTGTGTATGGGTAATTCTCGGCAACCGTGTGTATGTGGGCAGGTGCCGCAACGGCCCTTGATTTCACGGTCATCAGATCTGTTAAACGAGCCGGCTGCAAAGAATGACGCGATTGAGCACAAGGAAATGACTGTGTGTTTGCCTGTGTGTGTGTGTGTGTGTGTGTATGTGTGTGTGTGTTTGCCCCCTAGAGTGGGTGTGTGTGTATGTGTTCCTCACAATAGCACTAGTGTGTGTGAAGGTGCAGTCCAGTGACGTGCGAGTTAATGGTTTTGGATCAGGAGTGAGTTGAAGTGTGTGTGTGTGTGTGTGTGTGTGTGTGTGAGGTCCAGGCTGCTGAAGCAGAGCCTCTGTGTTCCACCGCAGCTCCATCTGGTTGTGGTTTAAACATCATTTCCACTGAGATTTCTTATGTATTCTAAATTAAACCATTCTTTGTTGGGTTGTTTTCTGGCCATAAATCGCTCTGATTCATCGTGACGGTTAAAACTCAGTTTGCTCAGGATTAGTGATGGACAGAACTCATTCGGAGTGAGTGTGAATCCTCCAGGGAAGTTACTGAATCTATTATGGACTCTAATCCAATAATCAACTCATACAGGATGTGCTATACTGGGGAGCAAAAGGAGTAAGGAAGATATATAGACCGAGAGACAGACAGATGTGTGTACCACCTGAGCTATAATTTCATTGTAAGAGATTACAATAAAACAAAAATATTCCTAGTCATTATTTGCTCTATTGCTAATAACAAATGCTTCCATGAAACATTGTTTAATGAGTAAGGGTATTGCGATACACAAAAAAACAAACTTTGATTCGTTACAATTTGTGAAGAATGTTACGTCTATACATTTTCACAAAATTCACAGAAATAAAAAATGTAAAAGGGTAAAAGTAACTGTAACTGTAAAAGTAACTCTGTGTCATGGGGTTTTAGGAAAATAATCAACAGGGTTGCGTGATGAAACGGAGTTACTGTTACCACCCCAAAGCTGATTATTTTCTTTCTACAAACACTCCCTCTATTGGTAGGTAATTTCATTTCAACCAAATGAGTTGTTAGTACTTCTCATATTTACATAAAACATTATGTAATTAGCAGGGGTGTAACGATACGCAATTCAAAATATGATATGATATGTTACAATATGATATGGTGAAGTCTCAATATGCTACATTTTTCAAAACAATAAAAAATAAGCATTACTTTCATGTCATATGGGACGCAGTCACAATGTTATTTCAAAATAACCTTACTCATTCCGTAACAGCTGCATTTGACTAATCAAATTTTGATTCTTTCTTGTTCCACCCACTATCCCTGTTCGGGTTCTGTTGGTACCCGGACAAGAAGAAGAACCAGAATTAGTTACAGCACAACTCCGGCTGCTAAACACAGCTGACTCTTGAAAGTTCCAAAGCATCATTTACTGTTTTTAAGCTTCATGTCGATATTTATTTTTTGACTTTTACTGTAATTTCAGCACTGTATAAAAGTGAGGACTTTATTTGCTCAGAAACCAATAAAACCCCAACAACAGCTCAGGATAAAGTTCCAGAGGCTCTAATCTGGTTTCCACACAAACGGTCCACTATGCCTAAACCACCGAACATGACCCTCACTGTACCTCAGTTCCACAGTGATATTGTACTGAATTAGATGTTATTGGGGAACTCCTGGCAGCTGGGAGGTGTGCGGTCTCACACACACATACACACACACTTGTCTATAAGGTTAAACCCATTACAGTTTCCCAGCACAACACTGTCCTCAAAGTTTATATTGCTGACGTGAGTGAACTGAACTGATGAAAATTTCAATAAACATAACAACCCAAACCATCGCTGTGCTAGCTGACATTGCTGAAGACCAACTACTTTTCCTTGTAAAATTAGCTAGCTAGCTAAATATTTTGTTCATTGAACAGTAGCCTAGCTGGGTTAAAGTTAAAATTCCTTAAAATTCCTCAGCTACAATTCCTAGGATGAAATTCCTGGGATAAATATTCTCAGCTAAAGTTCCCAGGCTAAAGTTACTAGGTTGAAGTTCCTGTATTAAAGTTCCTGTACTTGAAGTTCTTGGCTTAAAATTCCTCCACTAACGTTAATGAGATGAAAGTTCCTATATTAAAGTTCCTGAACTAACGTTAAAAATCCTTGGCGGAAATTTTCTTGGCTAAAGTTCTTGGGTTTAATTTCCTTTGCTAAAATTACTGGCACTGTGTTTCTGTACTAAAGTTAAAATTCCTTGGCTAAAGTTTCTGGATTGAGGTTTCTGTATTAAAGTTCTTAAGTTCTTAAACTTATTTTGAAAACACTTAGACTAAAATTCCTCGGCTGAACATTCCTGATTATAGTTTCTGTATTAATGTTCTTGGATTTTTGTATTAAGGATCTTAACTTTATTTTGAAAATTCCTGCTTGGCTACAGTTCCTGCGGTAAAATCTCTGGGTTATAAGTTATTGTATTATATATTATTGTATTATTATTGTATTCAGCTTAAGTTTCTTTGTTAAAGTTTCTGGTTTGAGTTTTTTTGCATTGAAATTCTTGGGTTAAAATTCATCCGCTAAAATAACTCAGTTTAAATTTTTGTACTAAAGTAAAAATCCCTTGGCTGGAAAATTTTTACACTAAAATTCCTTGGCGAAAGATCCTCAGCAAAGTTCCTGGGTTGAAGGTTCTCTATTAAAGTTGTTGGTTTACAATTCCTGGGTTAAAGTTTCTGCATTAAATCTGTGGGTTAAAATCCCCATGCTAAAGTTCCTGGGTTGAAGTTCCTGTACTAAAGTTAAAATTACTTGACTTGAATTACTTTACTTACTTAGTCTAGGATTCCTTGTCTAAAGTTCCTGGGTTGAAGTTACACAGGTACAAGCTTCCTGTTTGTTAGTTGTCGCATGATAGGGCAGAGCTGGAGAAAATGAGGGAAAGTTTTTCCTAGGTAAAAGTCTAAAATTCTAGTTAACTGTGTTGTTCAGTGAACAGTATCTTATTTATGTTCAGTGACCACTATTTCACAATCCATCCATAAATTAGCAAGCAATTGTAATTAAATATAAAGGTTATGACATATGATGGATGACAGTAAATGCTGTCTTTTCAGTTAAAAAGCTGCCTAGCGAGACAGGAAGCTTTGAAAGGAAGGCAGTTGATGCAGATTGAAACACAGCCACGTCAATCAAGCACCTGGAATTGAATTTAGTGGTGTGTGTGTGTGTGTTTGGAGTGGACACTATGGCCTCCCCAGATGTCCCTGAAGATAAAACACTCCTGCCTGATGGGTTTTACTGACCTCTGTCCATCACACACACACACACACACATTTTAACACTTGTGATGTTTATCTCAGTTAAAGTTCCTCCTGAGGCTGGACTCCATGACCCATCTGTTCTGCAGAATGGAGTCAACCAAGCCGTTAGAATCAATATCACTGATTTACACACAATGTGTGTGTGTGTGTGTGTGTGGGAGACAATCCCTCACGCACTGCTGAGTTATGGATGTGCTAAGCACTGTATTTTGCCGCCTCTTAACCCTGCAGCCCACACACCACTCCTGAACACAACCTCGGTTCAATGTAGATGATTTTTTTATTTTCCTCACTTTAGTGGAGCTTTATTAGCACCACAATAAGAAGCGCTGGAACATTTATGTCTTTCTCATCAGCCCAATTTTTTGTCATAAAACCGACACGTGTACAGTGTAACTAAATGGCAAGCTCAGGTCCAGATTGTCCTACAACAGAAAAATATCATCAAGATGTTTATTGATTTAATTAATCAATTCATAATTTTTTTTCATTAATTGAATTAAAGTATACAGTAGTAATGCTACATTATACATTCATATCTCATAAACTATGCAAGATTTTTTTCTTTCATCTAATTTAATTATAATTCTATCAAATTTACTGTATATTTTATAAGATAATGTAAACATGTGCATTATAATAATACAATAATTTATTATTATTATTATTATTATTATTATTATTATTATTATTTTAAATTGAAGTTCCTCTAACTTCTTTGGCTAAAATTCTTAGGTTCCATTGTTGGGTCTTGGGTTCCTGAAATAAAGATTAAAGTTTCTGGATTAACAAATTTTCTGGGTTTAAAGTGCATGGGTTAAAGGTCCTTCACTGAAATTCTTGGGTTAAAGTTCATGGATTATGGTTCCCGGGTAAAGTTCCTGAGTTAAGTTCCAGGGATAAATTTCCTTGAATGAAATTCTTGGGCTATAGTTCCTGGGATAATGTGAGTTACAGTTCCTGGTCTAAAATCCCTGGATTAAATTTCATGAGCTAAAATTACTGGGCTAAAGTTCCTGGGTTATAGTTTCTGGACTATAGTTCCTGAGTTAAAGTTAGTGGCTAAACTTCTGGGGTTAAGATTCCTGGGTTAAAGTTACTGGGATAAAGTTCCTGCGTTAAGTTTCAGGGCTTAAAGTTCCTTGACCAAAATTCTTGCACTATTGTTCCTGGGCTAATGTTCCTGATTTAAAGTTCGTTAGTTAAAATGATTTGGCTAAAGCTCCTGGGTAATAGTTCCGGGATCAAAGTTCCTGAGTTAAAGTTCCTAGGTTAAAATTCTTGTGCTATTCTTACTGGGCTAATTCCCTGGGTTAAAGTTCTTAAAGTTCATGGGTTTCACACAGAATAAAACTGAAATCTGGATCAAAGTCAATAAACTTTTTTTTGCACGTAAATTTTAAGTAAGTTTTTCTCAATCTAACATTTTTTTCAATTGAGAAAAATCAAAAAAGTTGCGAGTTGACCCAATTTTTAAAAATGTTTATCAAATCTTTTGGGCTAGTCCCTGGGTTATACTTCCTGGGTTAAAGTTACTGGGATAAAGTTCCTGGGTTAAAGTTACTGGGATAAAGTTCCTGGGATAAAGTTCCTGGGTTAAAGTTACTGGGATAAAGTTCCTGGGATAAAGTTCCTGGGTTAAAGTTCCTGGGTTAAAGTTCCTGGGTTAAAATTCCTGGGTTAAAGTTACTGGGATAAAGTTCCTGGGTTAAAGTTACTGGGTTAAAGTTCCTGGGCTGTTTCTTGGTTACAGTACTTAGGGTAAAGCCATAATCAGATGTGGGACTTTACTAACCCAAAGTGGAAAAATAATAAGAACCACCAAGGATTTGAAGATGAGTGTATTATTTTTAGAAGATATTTTCAATTCCAAAGTCTTTCTTTTCCAAAGGCTTTTCGCTCTGGATGTGTATCTGCTCAAAGGATGCTTTGTTTGCATTAGCATTCAGCTCTTTGCAATCGAGAGAAAACAGTTGTGTCTCTAATTCAGTTCCATTCAAACCTTTATCTAAAGTTGGCGTGCATTAAGGCAAGAACCTTCATTTGTATTGCAGCTGCTGTCTAGCAGATGTGCCATGAGTGTTAAGTGTGTTAGATGGTGGGTGGTGAGTGAGCTCCAAGATCAACTGCGATACAGGATGCACACTTCAACATGCTAGGCTAGTTCTGTTTAAATATGAGGAATATGAGTCTGAGACAGCAGAGTTAGTCAATAACAGCTCTATTAAACATTTATTTGTGGTTTACCGGATATAATGTATGCTAGCATTATATAGCTTTATCATTATGCTAGTTTTTTAAAGCTTTCTAATTTCACTAGATTTACGAAGTGTTATATTGATGAGGTAATAATGAGGTTAGTGTTCATCTTATGAACCACAGTGTGCAACAAATTCTGAATAATTGGTGATTTTCCAACATCGACATGAACTTCTCCAGAATTTAAAGAAAAGTGAAACTAAATTCAAGTAGCAAATTAAAGTTAACTAGCGAAATTTAAGTCAACTAGTGAGCTAAAGTCAACTAGCAAACTAAAGTCAACTAGCGAACTAAAGTCAACTGGTGAACTAAAGTTAACTAGCGAAATAAAGTTAACTGGTGAACTTTACACCAGACCTCTGGTTTACACCAGAGTTCTTGGGCTAATTGTTTAATTGTGTTTGAGTGTGCTGCAGGTTGGGAGACTCAGATAGAGGTCTGTCAATCAAGCATGCTCATTAGAATGTTAGGCCACGCCCCCTAGGCACCTCTCACCTCAATCTATTATTTGTGTTATCCTGTTTTTATTTTTTGGTTTTTTTTGTCTTGTTTTGTTCATTCAAACCTTCACAAATATATATATATATATACATGTTCTGTTGGATTATAAGCGTTGGATTATATACGTGTACAGTGTGTGGAGTCGTCCAGATCATGGAGTGTCTGGGACTTTAGCAAATTAGCTCTCAAAACTCAGTTGACACACAGAATCAAATAGGTTTCCCATGCCTGTTAGAGTGTGTGTATGTGTGTTGGGAAATTAACTAGGTGACAGAAATGAGCAGTGTGATATCTGTCCTCTTGATCAGGCCGCGTTTGAAAGGCACTCCAGTGTGTCGTCATTTGCAATTATGTCAGTGAGACAGCTGTCATGCAGCGTGGGCTTTATTACTGATCCTCTCTCGCCATCTGTCTATCTCTCTCTCTCTATCTCTCTCTCTCTCTGTATTAATGTGGCTGTAATGAGCGCAGCATCTCTCTGTCTGTCAACTAATTAGTTCAACAGCCATCGTCTCAGCGTGTGTGTGTGTGCGCGCGCGCGTTTGTATACACACTTGCATGATGACTCATAAGGTTAAAGGGCAGAGCAAATACAGTAATGAAATTCTGTTCTGTCCTTCTCTCTCACTCTGTCTGTCTCTCTCTCTCTCTCTGTCACTGTCAGTCTGTCTGTCTCTCTCTGTCTGTCTGTCTCTCTCTGTCCTTCTCTCTCTGTCTGTCACTCTCTCTGTCTCCCTGCTTTCTCTCTCTGTCTCTGTCTGTTTCTCTCTGCCGGTCTATCTCTCCCTGTCTTTCTGTCTGTCTCTCTCCTTCTCACATACATACAAACTCACATCATCAGTTACCTTTTAGCCAGTATGGCCGTCATGAAGACACACACACACACACACACACACACACAAACTGCCCCACTGTGCCCAGTGAGTTCACCATTACACACTAATGAGTGTGTGTGTGGTGAGGTGGAGAGGTATTTTTCTTCCATTCTTCAATTTTACATGGTGGAAAAAGCAGCAGTGTGAGTAGAGGTGAAAAGTAACAGTGTGTGTGTGTGTGGTGAGGTGGAGAGGTATTTTTCTATCAATCTTCAATTTTACATGGTGGAAAAAGCAGCAGTGTGAGTAGAGGTGAAGAGTAACAGTGTGTGTGTCTGTGTCGGTGGTGAGGAGGGTTTCTGACTAATGGAGCAAAAAGACTGAGAAACTGTACCTCCTTGGGGGGGGGTTGGAAGGGTGGGATGGGGATGGGGGGGATAAGTGTGTGTGTGTGTGTATTTTCCCCTTACACAGCCCAATACTGACATTGATTTTCAAATTAAAAAAACTCTTTGAAGAAAATGGAAGAGAGACAATGATGGTGTGTGTGTGTGTGTGTGTGTGTGTGTGTGTGCAGCTCTGAAGAATAAAAGTGCCTGGTTTTATTCAGTAGGGAAAGAAGAATTATTCAAATGCAGATTGGTTGCATAAATCAGCCAGACTTATCTTAGTGCTACTTTCCAAAGGAACTTTTCTTTCACCTCTCAACCTCTCCCTCTGTGTGTGTGTGTGTGTGTGTGTGTGTGAGAGAGAGAGAGAGAGAGAGAGAGAGAGAGAGGCATTCTTATCATTATGGGGATATTTGGTCCTCAGAAAGAGTTAAAAACTTGCATTAATTTTATCTCTCACGCCATGTTTATGTCTCATGCTCACTTGTGTGTGTGTGTGTGTGTGTGTGTGTGAGAGAGAGAGAGAGAGCACTTACTCATGGCCTTCTAAAGTTTAAACTCTTCCCTCGCTCAAGTGATCTAACACAGCTGCTGCTCCTTTCCCACACACACACACACACACACAAACACTGAAATAGAAAGCAGATACACAATAAGACAAATGCAAAGATCTGTATGTACACACACACAAACAGAAAACAGATGCACAATAGCACAAATAATACAGTAACACAGAGTTGATCGCACACACACACAAACACAAACACACACAATATCTGTGACACCCCGCTTGTCTGTTTATGTGGTGCGCGTGGAAATAATTTCTAAGAGTCCTTACTGTAACCTCAACACACACACACACACACACAAACACACAGTTTCCCTGAGTGCTACGAGGCAGGCCGATTTGTTGCAGCATCAGCTGAAGGTCGAATTGCTCAGAACCCTGCAGATTTCTTGTTTTTTCTATGAAATATTGATACTAAATCAATACATACATACACACACACACACATATACACACAAAGCAGAAAAGCAGCGACACTTCACTTTCTCGTTTCGGCTGGAGGATCGAGGACAAAACATGTCTAGGGAGTGACACCAGAGACAGTTCACTGGCTCGAATATAAATTTAACAACAAACATGGCGGCTGGATTACAGGAAGTCCCGCCCTTCATTAACAAGTGCCAGGAAGCAGAAAAAATTTGATTTTCCAATAACAGCATGTCGTGAAGTGTTTTGTGCAGCTGATACCACAGCAATTTGTCAACAATTACAATTGTTTTAATTATTAAAGAATGACACATCATACTTTTTATCCATTTACAGTTACAGTGTGGAATGAAGTTAGTTCTTGTTCTTCTACTAATGTTACATAAATGTCTCCTTACAGAAGACTTCAACAAAAAATTGTGTTTATGTGTAGGGACCACTGTACAAGTCCCTGTAAACGAGCTGTTACTATAGAAACGATAATGTATGAGAACAAGCGCGTTGATATAAACCTGTGATTTGCAGCTGTGCTAATGTCAGAGCTGCTGTTTTCTAGCGCTGACTGCAAAATAAGTAATTTAATATTAGTAAATATTAGCTTTCTGTTTACAAAACTGAGCTGCCATAAAGTGCGTGTGTTGCCATAGAAACGATTCATTTTCCGAGTCTGACAGGATAAACCGCTCTGAGTAGAATCTCTGAAGCATTATATCGTAATTATCGTAAATATTGTAATTATCGAGAGTGTGCTTCAGAAGGTAGCAAATACAGGGGTGCCAATAATTATAATTCTCCTTCCTATTTTTCTGTTTAAGCTCAAAATATCCCTAATTCGCACATTTGCACACAATTGTTCATTGAACTTTTTTTTTGCCCATTCTCTTGACAGGTGCCAATATTTATGGACCTGATGGTGTGTGTGTTTGTGTGCGTGTGTGTGTATGTGTGTGCACTTCTCTAAGCTAACCTAATAGAAAGCACGGTGACCATGGCATTGAGCAACCTGTGTGTATGTGTGTGTGTGTGTGAGGCACTGATTGACCTGTGTGTGTGTGTGTGTGTGTGTGTGTGTGTGTGTGGGGCACTGATTGACCTGTGTGTGTGCGTGTGTGTGTGTGTGTGTGAGCACCTCTCTAAGCTAACCTAATCGAAAGCACAGTGACCATGGCATTGATTGACCGGTGTGGGTGTGTATGTGTGTGTGTGCGCGTGTGTGGGGCACTGATTGACCTGTGTATCAGCGAAGGGGTGCTCGCTCGCTCTCTCTCTCCGTCACACTCGTTCTTCCTGGCTTTGTGTGAGCCTTCGCTCGTTTCCAGGAATTCTCTGACAGGAAGTTTGGCCTTCCTGATGCGATAACACAACACACACTCTCAGCCTTGAGGAGCAAGGACACTTGGGTTTGTGTGTGTATGTGTGTGTGTGTGTGTACACTTTTAATCACACACACACAAGCTGTAGATCTTTGTGTCACTCCACCCTCTTCCCACTAACCATATGCTAACCATAGCTGCATATCCATATTAGCATCTGTGTATGTTTTTTACATCGTTAATTACTCACAGATATTTCCGTATCATCTGTTACTAATGAGCCATTAATCTTTAGTTTTAAGGAATTCACTATTTTACAGATAAATTGCTGCATTAAAATAAAATCTGATAATTGTCACCCCTAACACTCTCAAGTATTTATTATGCATTAATCTAAGAGCTCTAGCACACACAACATATACTATATGGCCAAAAGTATTTGTACCCCTGACCATCAGTCCCATATGTGGTTCTTTCCCAAATTGTTGCCACAAAGTTTGAAGCACACAGTTATATAGAATTTTCTCTTCACTGGAACTAAGAGGCTTAAACCTGTTCCAGCATGACAATTCCCCTGTGCACAAAGCGAGCTCCATGAAGACATGGTGTGTGAAGGTTGGAGTGGAAGAACTCGAGTGTCCTGCACAGAGCCCTGACCTCAACCCCACTGAACACCTTTGGGATGAACTGGAACACCGACTGAACCCCAGACCTCCTCACCAACATCAGCACCTGACCTCACTAATGCTCTTGTAGCTGAATGATCACAAATCTCCACAGCCACGTTCAATTCAAACACTAAGCATTTTGTAGTTTAACATTAAAATGTGCAAAGTAAAGAGCAAAGCCAGAGTGCTCAGTAACTTAGCCAACAACAAGTATGACTACATGATGAAATAATATGCAAATGAAAAAAAAAAATCACATATGTAGCCATACACATATGTAGCTGGAAAATAGGGTGTGGGGAACATAGTACTCCCCATGAATATGGGTCCCTGAATCATACCGTCCTGGGAATAATGTATCTTGGGTATATAGGGCCCTGTGAATATAAGACTCTGGTGGAACAGAACTTTGGGAATATATGGCCCTAGAAGGTAGGACTCTGTGAATATAGAGCCCAGGAACATAGCACCCTGGGAATATAGGGCCCTCAAAGATATGATTCTAGGAATGTAGTTAACATAGGACTCTGGGAATACAGGGCCCCGGAACACAGGACTCTGGGAATATAGGGGAATGCAACATAGGATTCTGGGGCTATACAACCCTGGAATATAGGAATCTGGGCATATAGGGTCTTGGAATATATGACTCTGGAAATATAGGGTGCTGCTATATAGGGCTACTACTATAAATATAAGGTACTGGAAATACAGTGTGCTGGGAACATAGAACTCTGGGAATACTGGGCACTGGAACAAAGGACTCTGGGAACATAATGTCTTATAACATAGGACTGTAGGAATAGAGGGCCCCTGAATGTAGAAAACTAGGAATATATTACCTAGTGCTATAAGGCCTTGGTAAAGTAACATGCGAACACAGGTCCCTGGAAATAAGATCCCCTGCAAACATTATAATACTTAGAAAACACTGGGCACTGCAAACATAGGACAGTAAACCCCGCCCCTCTCACAAAAACCCCTACAAAACTGTCTGTTTTTATCTATCTGAGGTCTGAATACCAATGTGCGCAATTTTGTTACTAAGTCCTCAATACACACGCATACCTCTGAAACTCTGAATACGGCTCACCAAACTTTGGGAACTTTGGACCCTGGACATAAATTAACAAACACTCTGTTCTGCCATTTTGTTAGAGTTATTGCTTAGTGATTTTGTTACAGCTTTGTGATTTATTTCTACACAGAAATAGCAGTCTGTACAGCTGAGATTAGTACCCTATTATCATAATTGTTCACAATGTGTCACCTTCTTTAACACCAACACTCATCTAATTCCAGGTTTGGCTGCATACATATTACAAAAGACAAAAACACTAAATACTAAAACTCTTATATAAATATATACAA
The DNA here is from genome assembly GCA_037576675.1 of Pangasius sanitwongsei. NCBI lineage: Eukaryota > Metazoa > Chordata > Actinopteri > Siluriformes > Pangasiidae > Pangasius > Pangasius sanitwongsei. Next base: position 16,684,451 of record CM075026.1, read on the forward strand.
ATATAATGTGTACTAGTATAATAACTTAAGAAACAACAGTAAACATTGTGTGACACACGAATGAAGCGAATGAAGAGGGCATGTGATCAGGAAGCAGATCCGAAGTCAAAGGTCACAGTGTGAGAGCAGGATTTCCTTTTACCTTCCCCTTCAGAATCAAAGTCAGAGTCAGAGCGGGCACACAGCCCAAACACGGAACTGCTGACAAAGCAAAGTTATACAGAGGACCAAAACAGACACACACGCACACACACACACACTAAATAATACACACACATCACTAAATTACACCACTTTCACTTAAACACACTTATTAAGTCAATTAAGACACATATTAAAACACACAAAGACGAGGGATTCTCTACCCACACACACACATACACACACACACACACAGTCTAGAAGAGACTCAAGTCTGAGTACATCTGTGTCTCACAATGTTTACACACGGCTGTGTCTCATTTCCCTCTGTCATTATCTTCAGCTCTGTCTCCCACCCTGAACTTCCCTTCCTCCACCACAAGAGAGGAAACTGAATTACACACTCTTCAACCCACCAATGTCACACACACACACACACACACACACACACACACACTGCACCAGTCATTGCTCAGGCCACCCCACCCCCAAGCCGCTCCTCCCATCATGAGCCTGTATTAGGTTACTGATCATTACTCAATCATTGTGTTTAGATGTACTTCAGTAATCTGATAATGGACATGTCTATATGAGACGCCTCAATAATCAGATTTCTTTGAGTAGCGTCACTACAGGTAGTGAAGCTGTCAGATTAACAGCGGTTTAAAATGGTGCACATTGTGATCAGAGTGCAAGCGGGGACTCACCTGTTATCTAATCAGCCAATCATGTGGGAGCAGCACATTGCACAAAATCATGCAGATGCAGGTCAAGAGCTCCAGTCAATATTCACATCACACATCAGAATGGGGAAAGAGTGTGATCTCAGTGACTTTGACTGAGGCATGGGTATTGGTGCCAGACTGATTCTTTCAGAAACTGCTGATCTCCTGGGATTTTCACACAGAACAGTCTGTTGAGATCTTGTGAGCGACAGTTCTGTGGGCGAAAATGCTTTGTTGATGAGAGAGGTCAGAGGAGAATTGCCGTACTGCTTCAAGCTGACAGGAATGCTACAGTAACTCAAATTACCACTCGTTACAACCGTGGTGAGCAGAAAAGCATCTCAAAATCTTGAGGAAGATGGGCTACATCATGTTCCACTCCTGTCAGCCAGGAACAGAAATCTGAGGCTACACTGGCACCAAATCTGGTCAGTTGAAATTGGAAAAGACTAGGTGATGTTTTTCTAATCTTCATCTGTCCAGTTTTGATGAGTGTGGTATACAGGTGTTCCTAATATAGTGGCCAGTGAGTGTAGAATCTGTTATTAATCCATCGTGGTAATCATTTCTTGTTGGTTAGAATCAAAACTGAATCCGAATCACTGGTTGTTCATGTCATGAATCACTCTTAAGTCATTTTGTTGGTATATATTTACATGTATTTGTGTGTTAAAATGCAGATGTAGAAAAATGAATATTGTTTTAGTTGTATGTATGTGCTTAATAGGTCCACACACACACACACACACACAAACTCTTTCTGAGGTTGGTTGAGTGTGTGAAGGGGTGCGTGTTTGTTTTGAGGTATGCTAAGCCCCATGTCTCATGCGTTGTTTTGACACAGTGTGTGTGTGTGTGTGTGTGTGGGTGTGTGTTTGTGTTTGTGTGTGTGTGTGTACACCCAGATGAAACGCATCACAGAGACACTTCAGCCTTTCCACCACGCCGGCTTTGCGCTGCTCTAACAGTCTGTATTTGTAATTATTGTGATTTGCAGTGTGTGCGGCTGTCAGAATAGCGAGATTTCAGAAGGCTTATAAATAATTCCGCTACAATTAAACTGTTTTAAAAGGCTTTAATTCTTTGTTTTCATGAAAAAAAAAAGTATGATTTGTGATGATACATAAGCTGCATTTTTTTTGTCTTATTGACTTAAGAGAAAAAATAGAGAGCCTGGTCAGAGAAAGACTGTGTAGAGCTGCAGGAGCTGCATAACCTGCTTCATGGACATGTCACAATATTAAGTGTAAATATAAGCAGATAAAAAGTATGATGTCTCATTCTTTAATAAAAAAAAATTGGATCAGTTTTTTTGTACTGTGTGTTGTTGTGTTGTGTTTTGTCTTCCCCATGGTTTAAAGAGCCGCAGATCGATAGTGTAATCTTCTGCATGTGATTGATCACAGATCAGACTGAACACAGCCTCTCTGCAGGCCACCAGGTCAAACTTTGATCAATCAGACAACAGAGAGTCTGATTACAGAGAGAGAGAGAGAATAGAAAGAGAACAAGAGAGTTGAGAAAGATATAAAATAAAGGAGGATTAGGTTAAGAGCTAACCTTGTGTTTACACTGGGAGCGTGTTTCCACCTTGAGAAAGAAAGAAGTGCTGTGAAGCTTGGTGGTGGTAGCATCATGCTGTTTTTCAGCAGCAGTGACTAGAAGGTTTGTCAGAGACATCCTGGAGGAAAATCTGCTTGATAATGCTGATGTTCTATATTTATATTATTAATCCTGAGCTTTTTTTTTCAAAGCTATATTTTTCCTCATTGCTGTGGTGGTACGCTAAAGGGTGTGTCTTTTGTTTCTTAAGTCCACCTGGAAACATGAACATAGTGTACCTTAGGAACCACTGTTGTACTGTTGTACCTGGCAGCTGTGGATGTGGATGTGAATGAGGAGAGGAGTCAGGCTGAACCGTCAGGTAACGAGTGATTGTTCACTGTGGAGGTCGAGGAGGGCTTGGTGTTGCTTCTCATGGAGGCTAACGAGGTAACTGATTATTTTGCCGAGTGGGGAAGTTTCCATGGCAACATCTACAGTCTAGGTCTTGGGTCCCAGGTTTTGGCACCACTGTAGATCCCTGTGTGTTCGGAAAGGAGGACTCGAGAGGCTGGTGTGTTTTGGTGGAGTTTCAGGGTTTTTTATTCTTTCCTTTTCCTTAGAGCAGGAGCTTTTCAGTGTGAGTCTCATAAACGTAGTTCTTTACTTGTCTCCAGCTCAAGTTCAAGTTCACATGCTCTAGTTTGTTTGTGTAGGCTCCTCCTGCTCCTTCTCTCTTTTTCCAGCAGTACTGAGGAAAAACAATTACATAAGTAGGATGATGGTAACAACACCCAGGTGAGAAGTAACCCGCCCACCTCCTCTCTCCGTCCACAGCCGATGCTCGACCACACCCAGGAAAAAGATACATCCCACAGGTGCAGAAGATGTACCCTTGAGGGTAGCACCCCAGCAACAAGAAAAGGTATAGTTTAATACCTTTTTCCTGAGAGCACAAAATTCCCCAGTGACCTGAAACATAGCCAAGAAGATGCAGGAATGGCTTTGGGACGAGTCTCTGAATGTCATTGGGTGACCTAGCCAAATCCTGGACTTGATCCCAACCGGACATCTCTGGAAATACTTGTAAATTGAAGCTTGAGAGTTTCCTGCAGACAGGAAAAGGAGAAGATCCTCAAATCCTGGTGCACCAAGCATGTAGCATCACACCTAAGAAGACTAAACTCCGTAACTGCTGCCGAGAAGCTTCAGTAAATGTGATATTTCAGTTCTTTTTCAAAATACTGAAAAAAAAAACCTCTCTGAAAACCAGTTTAAGCTTTCTCATTATGCAGTATTTTCTTGCAGCGTGATGAAAAAGTGGGTGAAGGGAAAGGGATGTAACTGAATACGAATACATTATTCAGAATGAACAGACAATGTGTACTATACACATACAAATACAGATGAATAATAGGTGCACCATTAGCTTTTGGTTTGGTTGTTGTTGTTTTTTTGTCCTCTGGTTAATGTTGTGTTGGAGCTCCAGACCCAAGCAAACGTGATTTCCTTTTTAAAATGTTTCCATGTCACTTCCCAGTAGAGCTGCTGCTCCATATAGACTATATAGACCATGAATATGCACACGCAGCATAGCTCTGCTGAGGTCCTCAAAAAATGTACTTTAATTATTTTAAAGTATATTCATTTGTATGTACGTTGCACATTTTCTTTGTTGTACTTGATCGTTATTAAATGGAAAATCATACGAGCATTATAATTAATTTGTTGTTATATAATGTTTTAATGAAAATTTACTGATTTTTCCAGCAGCTCTGTTTTTTTTTTTTTTCAGAATAAAAAATAAAAATCGCCCACCTTCAGTTCAAATCCAGATAGGGGCATTGCATTACACCCGTGGTATAGTGAGATTGCACGGAAAGAGTGAAGAGAAAGAGGGAAAGGGTGAGAAATAGGAAGCTTTGCATTACTATTCACCTGCCTTGAACTTTTTTCCACATTTTGTAGTGTTACATCCTGAAAATGAAATGGACTGAACTGGCATTATGTGTCATGAATCTACACAAGATAGCCCAAATATTCAAGTGGGTGAAGGATGGTCAATATAGTTTGCAAAATTATTTACAAATAAAAGACATAAAGTTGTGATTGTGTAAGTATTCTCCCCCGTTGCTGTGAAATTAGTTCTGGTGCAACGAGTCGGCATCAGAGGTTACGTAATTAGTTGTATGGAGTCGACCTGTGTGCAATTAAAAAATATATATATAAATAGTATCATGAAGACCAAAAAGTCATCAAAACAAGTCCAGGACAAAGTTCTAGGAAAGTAGGTTTGGTTATTAAAAAACATCCCAAACTTTAAACTTCCCAAAGAGCGATATTAAATCCAGTATTAAAACACTAGAAAGAATATGGCAGAACCGTGACTCCGTCTACCCAAAGTCAGTGAGTGGGTAATGAGGGGATTAGTCACAGGGTAACATTCAGAAGGATTAAAAATGATGCAAAAGAAAGAGACAGAGATATGAAAGTAAAACAAATAACACGAAAGAGCAAAAAAAGAGAGAAAAACTGAAAGAGAAAAATATTGATAGAGAAAGATAGGAAGAGTGGGAGCAGGTCAGAGTAACACTGTGCTCAGTAAAGCTTTTCTCACACACACACACACACACACACACACTTTCAATTCTTCATGTTCTCATTCCTCTGTCCCACGCTGGCGTGTAAGTGATATTCAGAGCTGACTGACTCGGACGCCTGTGGGATTTGCGCCTGATCTTCACCGCACCTGTTGCTTGGTGCTCAGATTCACTTCCTGCTTCCTGTTTAAGCATTTCCCGCTCGTCTCTTCTGCTTCATGCCTTATTGAACGCAGAGATGTTGCGGCGTTGTCGGTGTCCTGAAGCTACTCAGGCTGCGAGGCCGAGTGTGGATTATTCATGCGGAGAGAGGAAAGACGTGTACACAGAGATAGAGACGGAGACAGATGAAACGAGGCATACACACAAACATAAACACACACACACACACACACACACACACACAGTTGTATTACTATCGCTGTGGGGTATTTTCTATAATGCTATGTTATAGCTATAGAGAAAACCATAGCTACAGTATGTTTTACCGCAAACTAACCTGAAGACTGGTTTATGATTCCCTCTGAACTGAAGGTCACTTTTTAAACAGAAACGCACTTCTGCATTTGGAAAAGGGATGGGCAGAAAGTAGTGGGAGCTGGCTGTTGCAATCAAAAACTGCCTTCCAGCAACTAACAAGAAACACACCATATGGGCAAAAGTATGTGCACCCCTGACCATCACACCCATATGTGTTTGCTGAACATCCCATTCCAGATTTATTCCTCCTTTGCTGTTATAATGAGCTCCACTCTTCTGGGAAGGCTTTCCACTAGATGTTGGAGCGTGGCTGAGGGGATTTGTGTTCATTCAGCTACAAGAGCATTAGTAAGGTCAGGCACTGTTGTTGTGTGAGGAGGTCTGGGGTGCAGTCGGTGTTCCAGTTCATCCCAAAGGTGTTCGGTGGGGTTGAGGTCAGGGCTCTGTGCAGGTCACTCGAGCTCTTCCACTCCAACCTTGGAAAACATGGAGCTGGCTCTGTGCACAGGTTCATTGTCATGCTGGAACAGGTTTGAGCCTCTTAGTTCCAGTGAAGAGAAACTGTAATGCAAAGACATTCTATACAACTGTGTGCTTCCAACTTTGTGGCATCAGTTTGGGGAAGAACCACATATGGGTGTGTTGGTCAGGTGTCCACATACTTTTGGCAGCATAGTGTATGTTATACCTCAGTGTAACTAACCCTAAAGCCTGGTTTATCGCTTGTAACACCTACTGAAGAAGAGTGTGTAAGTTATCCATGATAAAATCGCACACCCCCAAGTAGCTTACTGCTAATATGATATAAAATCCAGTATTTGATGTATAATTAAAATGATTATTAATAACATTCACAATTTATCTGCCATGAAATGTAGTCTGCTAACTGTAAGATTTAGTTGCTAAGCAACATAATAGACAAGGGATTAGGAAACAGAAACTATTCGTTTCATAAAGGCAACTTTACCTAACCAGTTCACCTATATACATATATTTTGGAAGGTGGGAGGAAACCAGAGACTCCCACTGGAACACAGGAAAAATAACACGAAAAATTGAGGACCCTGGAGCTGTGAGGTGGAAACACTACCCACTGCACCATATCCCTAAAAGTAACCTTAAAATGTAACCCAAATCTCAACGTTAAAACAAAGGCCAAAAAATTAATAAGTAAATAGTCCTAGAACTTTACTCATACCCTGTAACCATAAAACTAAACCTAAACCTAACTAAAAATTAACTAAACCCTAACCTAAAATGTCAAAATCCCAATGCAGGATTGGCTTAACCCTAAAACTAAATCTTAACCCTAACTCCGAACATAACCCTAAACTCTAAAACCTCCCCATGTCAAAATTATCACGCATTCTTTTTCTCGTGGGAAAATTTTTGGTCCCCACAAAGAGCCGAGTACAATAAACTCGTCTAAGCTGTAGACGTCTGTAGCATTCATTAATTATTCATCATACACAGAAATATGTGGAATTGAAGTTCCTTTGAACGTCGGGCATTATCGCTCCTGGCAGAGAGAGTTTCGAGCTTGTAATGTTCTTTTCAAACATGGCTGCCGCTCTCGCATCTGCCTCCAGAGCCGGGAGAGAGTAATTTAAAGCATTCTTAATTATTTATCACATAAGCCATCCATGCTGAATTATAACTCCGTAATGCGCTAACAAACACAGCACAGGGAGCGAGCGAGAGAGAGGGAGAGAGAGAGAGAGAGAAGTCCACTGTTTACGGAGCGTTAAATATGCAAGAGCATTATCAAATCACACCGACACATTTGAATAGTGGTAATTTTAATGGCACCATTGTTGAAGCGTATAATGGTGATTTGGACAAACAAAGAAGTCTTTGTGTTGGTGTCTAATGTATGGTATTGAGCATGTGGAAAAAATTAAACGTGGTGTCCTAGACATTTTGACCTTTTCATTTGTATGAGATTGTGAAAGCTACAGGTCTGCTGGTCTCATGAAAAAAAGAACTTAGCATTTAAGCACTCTGTTCCATCTCGGGTTATTTATATAGCACATTTTAATGGAGTTGCGTGCTAACTAAAGTTTTGGAAAAACTCCAAAGCTACATAATAGTTTATTCCTATATTTTTTACATCACATTAAGTTCCATTCCTCGTGAAGGATTATTCCTATATCCGTGTATCTCTAAATAGGTGGAACTGGACTGTCTAGGACAAAGCAGAACCCACCCAGATCTCTATCAGGTTCTCAGAAATCCCAAGTCTCCAAGACATTTGAAATAATAGCGATATGAAAACACGCCATTGTCACAAAGCAGATTTATGGAAATCCAGGTCCAGACCACTAATAATAAAGCCTAAGGTTACCACTTACAGGAAGAAGTCCAAGAACCTTGGAAACTTTAAGAACAACCAAGCTTTTGACACTGTGAAAGGAAGCGAGATGCAAAAATTAAACAATTTCCCCCTGGGATTAATAAAGTTCTTTGAATCTTGAATCTTGAAAAATGGTTGACACTTGCTGAAACCTTGAGAAGTACCAAGGGACATCACTGGATAAAACCCTGGCAGGAACCGAGACTCAGAAATGGTCGAAATTAGTTGGAACTTTAAAAAAAGGTACCCTGACTTAAAAAGGGAGACTACCAGATCAAACCTGGAGAGTAACTGAGACTCAAAAATGGTTGACACCAGGTACTGACACACAAAAAGAGATACTCCTGAATAAAAGTGTGAGAGGAACCGAGAGTCACACAAAGAGACACCACTAAATAAAACCCTGAGACTCAAAAATGTTCAACACTGGCTGAAACCTGGCTGGTAGATACAGAGGTTCGAAAAAAAGGAGCGCTACCCTGAACTTTTCTTTTGTCTTCCATTGACTCGTTGCTGCCAGAACTTTGGTGCTGTCTGTCTTTGGTCGCAATGGCACAAAATCTTCTGGCAGTTAGAACGTCACATAATCACGAAAAGAACATCACATAACCATGAAAGAATGCTTTTGCGATGTGCGATGTTTGTCTGCGACCGAAAATCATACAGCGTAAAGGCTAATAGACTTGGAAAGTTTTACTCTGAATTGAAAGGTAAACTGCACACAGCAGAAACTGACATCTTGGGAAATTAAAATATCTTGAATATAGTCAAATATATTTAGTATTTCCTGTTATAAGATTAATAATTAATAAACCAAATATACGTAAACCTATGTCACGACATTTTTACTTATTTCAAGCTTTAAATTTTCCTTCTTTCTAGAAATAATGAAATGCTTAAAATTAGCAAAATGATCTGCCAATAGAACAAGACTAAGAACAAGACTATTTCAAGCTTAAAATTAGTGTGTGTGTATATATATATATATATATATATATGTGTGAGTGTGTATATATATATATACACACACAGTCAGGTCAGGAAGTATTTGGACAATAACAGAGTTTTTGTGATTTTGACTTTATACTCCACCACAATGGATTTGAAATAAAACAATCAAGATGTGATCGAAGTGTAGACTTTCAGCTTTATTTTA
>CM075026.1:16693547-16708419 GCA_037576675.1 Pangasius sanitwongsei
TCAATGACTGCCTGAAGTCTGGAGCCCATGTTCTCAAAACTCAAATTCTGAGTTTCCTCCCTGGAGATGCTTTGCCATGCCTTCACTGTAGTCACCTTCAGCTGCTGCTTGTTTGTGGGTCTTTCTGCCTTCAGTCTTGTCTTCAGTCATTTGTTTCGTTTCACTATGTACTTGTATATGGTTGAAATGACAATAAACTCCACTTGAACTTGAACTTGAACTTGATATTTATACTTCAAGTTTTTTTTGTTGTTGTTGAACCATTTTGTCAAATTAATAACTGGTAAGCCTTTTAATTCCTGTTTTTAATTCTTGGCTTGGTGAAGGACTGAGTTTCTGTGAAAAGAATGAATTTCAGAAATATTAGGCTTAGATTTTGAATTTGAGTTTGAGTAATACTTTTTTTTGTAACACCCAGTACTTTGATAAAAGGACCTTAAAAGGGAGTAAAATAATAATTTTATAATTTTCAGTTTGGTGAATAAATGGTCCGGCTTTGTTTGTTGGATAAATATATTAACTCTTTCAGGTTGTTCAATGTCTTAACCCACCTATCAAACAATATTATGATTATTAAGGTAACTAGATCATCCTGTTAGTTTCTATACTCTGTATAGTTTCTACTTTACCGTTGCTAAAAGAAGCATTATAATATAATAGTTATGACTAAAGCACATAGCAGAATCTCATAAAAAAAGATATAACAAATCATTACTTCTGTCACATGGTGTATATGGTGTATATGCTAATTATCACACACGTTTGTTTTTAGAGAAGCAAGTGCTTAACATTTTTTTTAATCGGCTCAACTTGTTAACATGTATATTTCTGAATGCAGAAAATAGGCCTCTCGGAGCTAATACATATGAATCAGTGGTTAAAAAGCTCTGAACATGACAGCACTCATGCTTTACTGACAGCTCTGACATGAAGCTGACTGTTAGTCACACTAGAAATCAAATAGGAGATATGAATTAAATATCACATATCACACTAACTGAAGTTCGTGTTCATCGAGCTTGAATTTGTAATCAGCTGAAAGACGCTGTGTTCTGTCATCATGCTACATGGGGTTTGGATTTCTAAACATCATAGCCAGAGCAAGGTTACTCAGCTTGCTAGCAAACACGCTTTCTGTGATGTTGGTCAGTCACAGTGGCTGTTATATCTACACTGCCTGCTTATTTGAGCTTGCTAAGACTGCAGGTAGATGCTAATGCTAATTCTGACAAGTTTAGACAGTAAATAAACAGTTTGCTATTGTTGTGGTAAGGAATTTATGCACTAAATGCTTAAATTGTTGAACTAAAGGCTTACGTTATGCATAAATTATGCATTTTTATTCATAAACAACTTTACTTCATGTTATTGTGGTTATTTGCTGTAAAAGTTTGCTAATACAGGAATGACAAAATCTTTAGTCTCTTTAAACCAATGAGCTACTAGCGTTAGACCAAACTCCTTGTAGAACATCAGTTTAATGCTTTTTGTTATATTCCAGTCGCATTTGTTATGACGTCCGTAGTAGCCCAGATGTATACGGAAGTTGTGGTCACCAGAAGTCACTTGAAGTCACATGTGATAAGCATACGCTGAATGCTAAACAGTTCTCCAATAAAGCAAGTACGTTATTTAAACTCTGTTTATGTGTCGATCATTCAACACTCCTCTCAAGTATAGAGCTAGCTTGGTTAAAAACCAACACAGGTTAAAAACATAACTATGGCATTGTTAAAATTGGATTTATCATTTAATCTGTATTCACATAAACACAGAGGAAACTGTCTCTCATTCAGGGGTGGAAAAAGTACTGAGAAATTATACGTAAGTAAAGGTATAATATCTCAAAATCGAAACGAAATTTTCAGACAAAAATAAAAGTCAGTGTCAAAAAGTTGCTATCTTTAAACACACTCAAGTATCAAAAAGTAAAAACCAATTGTGTTTAACAGATGAAATCAGGTAAAGGTCATGTTTTGATGTGAAAAATCACTTTTATTACTTAGCTAAAACTTTTATAAACAACTACACCGTTTTGCCTGAAAACATCACTCAATCTCTGTAAGTTTGCTGCTCATGTGCTTAATGCTACGTATTTTGCTAGTGAATTTATCAGAAGTAAAATATCATGTAAATGACCAATATAGCTAGAAGTTTACTTGCTGCCAAACCAATATATGTTAGCTACTGGAATCAATGCTAGTCAAACTTGGTGTTAAGAAAGAAAACTAGTTAACTAAGACAGATCTAGCCAGTTACCGTTAGCAAATTAAGGAAACTTACCTTAAAATGTAGTCCAGTGGATTATCTATACTCAAACGTGTGCATGTAGCTATAGCGCTAACTACACTGTGTAGCATAAGAAGATCACGATTCTTGAGAGTTTTGACGTTTGTGACGTTTTGAGCATCAAAATACAAATGCAAGCAGTAAAACGTATAATTTTTCTTATTGGAAATGTAAGTAAGGATGTATACAAGTATTTGATTTCAACAATAGTCACGTATTCCCTCCAAAGGAAAATGGACTTGGATACACACATCGTCATGGTAACTCGTTATCCACACTGTTATTTGACCTGCAATGACCTCTGGGACAATAAGCTGACTATAAACCGAACACGAGTCTTTTTGCTTGTACACAAGATTGCGTGTGATTATTTTTATAGTGCATGCACACCAAAGCTCTCTCTCTCTCTCACACACACACACACACACACACACACTAAATTGCCCATTATGGGTCTAAGTCCAAATGTTTATAGCTCGTATTTACAGTCTTTTCTATATGTTTTAAACTATCACTGTAAGGTCAAGAGCACCAAGGAGATCCATTATAGCGGTGTGTATGAACAAGCTGCAGTCTCCATGAAGAGATAAACACATATACACACTCTAACAACCATCAAATGACCAAATGGACATCCATTAACGTTTCAGCCTTACTTACTGGCACACAGAAAGACATCATTTGTCTCTTTTAGAACAGTGCTTGTCCATCTTGACCTGGCTGCTAAGTGAACATCTGTTTTGTCCATCTCATGTAAGACCACAATAGCAGCCTTTTCCACATCTTCCAAAACACTTAAACATCCCATAAAACGTTTGGCAAAGCCACCATTTTCATGGCTCTCAAAGTTCTTTGTACTCTCTGGGACATAACCATCAAGTAAATCTCTTCTGTCTTTATTATAGGCCAGCCAGCATTGTGATTCAACTCTGATAGAACGTTGCCCCTGAGGACACAAACGCACGAGCGGCAGAGCTAGATTAATCACCGCTCTGATGTTAATTTCCAAGCCCATTACTGCATCTCCAATTTGGCTGTGTTCATTTAGTTTGCCAGAATAACCAAGACTCATTTCAGAGTGAGGTTCACCGACGCCTGTGAGGATCCGAACACTGACCCAAAATCTGCTCGAGTCCAGAGATACAAGAAGCTAGTCTGAGAGCGGGAGGGACGATAACGGCGCTTTAGTCATTAAGAGACAATAACGATTACTACTCTGTGCACACCATTTTTTACAACACGTCTAATGTCTAAACACCATCACAACAACATTAGCATCTTTAGCAACAACGTTATCGCTTCCATAGTAACAGCTCGTTCACAGGAACTTGTATGGTGGACACTCCACATACACAAATTTTTAAAAATGTGTGTATTCACTGATATGGTGAATTTTTCTGTAAGGAGACGTTTATTTAATATTTATGGAAGGAGTCTCCAGTGTCAGTGCTTTGTAACAGTCAGAAGTAAAGCAGTAAATTTCTCTCTCTCTAAAATTTCTCTCAGAAAATCCTGTCAAGTTAACATATTGAGCTAGCAAACTAGCACTAACAGTTAAGATTATGATTACTTTTAAGGTATAAAATTCCTGTCAGAAATCTATTCATATTAGCGTATATTAGCTAGCAAACAAGCAATAACAGTGAAGATTATGATTACTTTTGAGTAAGGTATAAAATTCCTGTCAGAAATCTATTCAAATTAGCGTATATTAGCTAGCAAACAAGCAATAACAGTGAAGATTATGATCATTTTTGAGTAAGATATAAAATTCCTGTCATAAATTCTGTCAAATTAGCATATTTTAGCTAGCAAACTAGCAATAACAGTGAAAATAATGGTATCAAGGTTTAATATTCCTGTCTGAAATCCTTTTACTTTAATATATGCTAGCTAGTAAGCTATCAATAACAGTGACGATTATGATCATTTATGTGTGAAGTTTAAAATTAAAATTTTACTATCATATTCTTCACTGTTCATAATCTTCACTGTTATTACTAGCTTGCTAGCTAACATATGCTAACTTTAAAGGATTTCGGACAAGACGTTTTAAAGATTACACATAAATGATTATAATCTTCACTGGTATTGCTAATAGCTAAAATATGCTAATATGCTAGTTAACATATGCTAACTTGACTAGAATTTTACATTTTGAGGTTTAAAGTGTAGGTTTGTCCAATGTGTTTTTAAAAAGCATTTGCTCTGCTAGAAAACAAGGAACAGCAATTAAAAAGTATTAGCAAAACTTAACTTCTGTGTATGTTTGTTGATGTTTTGCTTACACACACACACACACACACACAGACGCAGTGCCAGCATGAAGGCAGAGTCGTGTGAAATATTTACATGCATCGAGGATATAAACAACCTCTCCATGTTTGCTTGATGGGGCTAATCAGCGTCTTGTGATGGACATAAAAGAGAATAGGCAAAGAAGAGAGGGAGCGAGGGATAGGAATAAGGGAAAAGGAGAAGGAGAGAGAGAGAGAGACAGAGTCATCCTAGGACAAGAAGAAGAGATGAAATATTGAAACATCTGGTAAGCAGAAGATGGGAGAGAGTGTCAGGAGTCAGTGAGGACACGCGTCAGAGAAACTTTAGGTTCAGATGAGAGGAGATGGAGCGAGGGATGAGATGATGAGATGGTGTGAGGGATGAGAGGATAAGATGGAGCGAGGGATGAGATGGAGGGAAGGATTTGGTGATCAGATGGAGCGAGGGGTGAGTGGAGCAAGGGATGTGAGGATGAGATTCAGGAAGGAATGATCACTCTCTTTGTCACAGACAGACACAGACAGACAAGTACACAGAATAGAAGGGGAAAAAGAAAGAAAAAATAGGGATGAAAGAAAAAAGACAGAAACAAAGTAAATGAACTAAAAAGAAAGAAAGAAAGAAAGAAAGAAAGAAAGAAAGAAAGAAAGAAAGAAAAATTGGAGATGGATGGATGGAAGAAAGGATGCCCGCATGCATGGATGGATGGATGGATGGATGGATGGATGTGTGGGCAGTGTAGAAAGGAAACAGAGACAGAGATACAGAAAGACTGATCCACAGATAATAGGAGAGTAAAAAAAGAAAGGGAAAAAAGTAAACCTAAGAGACAGACAGACAAAAGTAAGTGTGTGTGTGTGTGTGTGTGTGTGCGTGTGTGTATGTGTGTGTGTGTGCGTGTGTGTGTGTGTGTGTGTGTGTGTGTCTATGCGGTTTACTGTGTCAACACAAATGTCTACATGAGTGTATTGTCTTACTCACTGTGTACTGGGTGATTAAGTAATGTTTACTATATCACTGAATACACACACACACACACATAGAGAGAGTGTCTATCTATCTATCTATCTATCTATCTATCAAGTAAAGTTAGAGTGATGATATCCCTCTCTTTTCATCACATGGCTCCTGTTTCTTCTTACACACTCGAGCAGGAATCACGCTCTTTCACTCAATGCATTACTGTAAACCTCACCATCACTTCCATCTCTCTCTCTCTCTCTCTCTCTCTCTCACTCTCTCTCTCTCTCACACACACACACACACACACAGAGCTTCACTTCTCTCTCTTCAGTACACTCTGGAGGTGTATTAGATTGATGAACGCTTGGTGATGAGATGACGGTGGTGGAGAGCGCTGTCTAACACGTCACTCTAAAGTGTTCAGCCGGGTGGAGATGTGGCGAGTGTGCAGGCCACAGCGTATGATTGCATCAGAACATTCAGTGAGCCCTCACGCCCTGTGGATGGGGGCGGGGTCATCCTGGAAGAGGCCACGCCCATCAGGATACATCCAGATAGAAATGTTTAATCGTCATCAGGTGTTCAATCAGAGGAACCGCCCCTTTCACTCATCCCCCATGTCTCATAACAGAGGGTCGTGTTGGAAATTTTCCATGTGGGTGTCAGATGGATGGATCTAATACACTGAAAAGAAAGGAAGGAAGGAAAAAATGAAAGGTAAAAGGCAGTGAATAAGGAAATTAAAGGAAAGGAAGGAAAGCAAGACAGGAAAGGAAAGGAAGGAAAAAAGAAAGATAAGACCAAAAGGATGGGAAAGGAGAGGTAGAGAATAAGGAAATGAAGAAGTAACGGAAAGTAAATATGAAAGGAAACATAGAATTAAGGGAAATGAAGAAGAGAAGGAAATGGGAAAAGAAAGGCAAAAAGACAAAAAAGAACAGAAAATGAAACAAAGAAAAGGAAAGAAGAAAGAAAAGAATGAAAGACAGTGAAAGGCAGAAGGAAAGAAAAGCAAAAGAAATGAAAGTAAAAAGGCGAAAGAAAATTAAATTAAAAAGGAAAAGAAGGGAAAGAGGATAATGAAATGCAAGGAAGAAATTAAGGATGATTTGCATTTCACACAGGAAACAGACAATGCTTGCAAGAAGCTGAAAGTGATGGAGAGCCGAAGGAAAGAAAGATAGGAAGAAATGAAGGAATAAAGAGAGGGAGGGAGGAAGGAAGACTTGAAAAGGGAAAGAAAGAAAATGTGAAAAAGGCAGAAAGACTGATGGATAAAAGAGAAAAACAGGAGATATGAGGGGAAGCTAAAAGACACAGAAAGGAAAAAGAGTGAGGAAAGCATATAGATAGATAGATAGATAGATAGATAGATAGATAGATAGATAGAGATGAACTGAAAGATTGTGAATGACAGACCTGTAAAGCATGCACAGAGGAAGAGAGAAGAAGAAGAAGAAAAAAGAGGGAGAGAGTTTATATGATTGTAAGCAGGGCTTCACCCGACTCTCAGCTGATTGTATGAAATAAGAGGTGACTCATCACTCATCAGAGAGAGAGAGAGAGAGAGAGAGACAGAGAGAGAGAGATGGATGAGCAGACACACATGGCAAGGCAGAAAGGATTTCAATATTAAAGGGTGAAGAAGTGAAATGACAAGAGCTCATAAATGAACTGGAGGCACACAAATCACGAGGACAGGATGGGCAGAGACGGCCGTCATCGTGCCTCGTTTTCTCTCTGCGCCGTACAAATCGATTCGATTTCAGATTGCTCATAACGTGATTACGAGACTGAGCCAACATTAGCGGATGAATGCTGGATATTGGATAAGCGCCACACCGGGGGTTCTGCTGCCACGCTGCGTTTGGGTCAGAGTTTAGCCTCAGGCGATGGTAATGTGTCCTCTGGGGGAAAAACAGCCTTATTGCAGGATTTAACCCTGAGTTTATACAAACAAACCATGAGAACTGAACCTAATGACCATCTGAATACACTCATCAGATCAAACCGCCTGATCTAGGACATGAGGAGAGACGAAAAAGAGCCAAACATCACAGAGTTAATATCAACATACATTATACAGCGTGTCCCAAAAGTCTCCATATCAGAGAAATTAACACTTTTTAGCAAAATGTCTTCCAAAATTTTTCATACTTAGTTTATATATATATATATATATATATTTTTTTTTTTTTTTCAGAGAGCCTTTTTACGAATGCCTTTGACAAAAGAAGAAGGTATTGAAATCTTTCTCATGGCTGGACCAGGAAGCTGTCGCAAGGTTGCGATGGACTTTAACAGGAAACATCATGGCGAGCACATCACACACCACGCGGTCACCAAACTTATTAACAAATTCAAAAAGACTGAAAGTGTTGCAGACCAACCGAGAAGTGGACGTCCACAAACGTCCACTGATGAAGACACAACGTCATGGTGCTGGAAAACACAGTCCCCTATATATGGAGACCTTTGGGGCACCCTGTAGTTTCAGTGTCAGCTCATGATGAGGAAGGAAGGAGGGGAGGAAAGATGAAGGAAGTAAAGAAAGTGAGGAAGGAAGTAATAGAGAACGCACGGAAAGATTAACGAAAGAAAGGAATAAAGGAAAGAAGCAAGGAAGGTTGAAGGAAGTAAAGGAAGCAATCAAAGAAGCAATAAGAAAGGAAGGAAGAATAACAAAAGGCAGGAATAAGGAAAGGGAGAAAGGAAAAAGAATAAGCAAAGGAAAGATATATAGGAAAGAAATATAGACAGGAAGGAAGGAGGGAATAAGGAAAGGGAGAAAGGAAAGGGAAAAGGAATAAGGAAAAAGAATAAGTGAAGGAAAGAAGAAGGAAAAATAAGGGGGAAAGAATAAGGCAGAAATAAGGAATAGAAGAGGAATAAGGAAAGTAAGGGGGTGAAAGAATACAAATGAAATATAGGGAAGAATGAAGGTATGAAGGAGGAAATAAGAAAGGAAAGAAAGGATGAGGGAAGGAAAGGACCACAGCAAGGAAGGAAAGAGTAATGAAAGGAAGGAAGTAATAAGGGAAAAAGAAAGAAAGCTATGATTAGGGTAAGAGTTGGGTAAGATTTGGCCAGATTAGCTCTCTTACAGTTAAACAGGTGGAGCTGAATAAGACTTGAATGTTTTTTGTTTACTCCTTGAGGCCGGTGCTGATTTCCGCACACATACACAAACCCCCAGATCCTAGTGTGCTTTAACTACAACTAGCATGCTAACTAGAGTTAGCATTAGCAAGGACTGCCATGACATCACTTTCAAGCGCGTTCAACTCGAAGATTCAACTGCTCAGAAGCCGAGTTATAGCTCTATAAACACACAAAAATTGCTCGTCGTTCATTTTTTTCTAGACTGAGATGAGATAAGATGAGGACAGAGTGAAGGGACATTGGGGGCGTGTCTTTAAAATGACTGACAAGAGTCACATCCAAGCACAAATGAGCATTCAGGACTGTAACGTGGTTTTCCTCAGCTAGGTAACACACCTGTGCTGAGGTCATGAGGTCATTTTCAACGTATTTTTCCACGTTATTTGTACAAGCAAGAAATTCAAAATTGACTGTTGAACCTGTAAGTGTATGGTTAGAGGTAGCTGGTGATAGCTAACAGCCTGAGCTGTTTTGACGACTTCGTATTAGCACAGGTTCTTCTCCAAAAGGGCTAGAAGATCGTTACTATCATTACCACTGTTTCGTAACCCACTCTGTGCGAGTGTGTGAGGAAAATTTTTAAGAGTTTGAAAGGCATCAGATGACTGGTTCCACCAGACAGATGCTAATCGTTTTTGTTTTGTTTTTTAAATGTTATGTTCAATTATGATTTGATTAAAATGGAATTTTAGTGCAGTTCTGGGCAAATAAATCTCTAACCTCCAATCACCAACCTCGCTGTAGTGGTATCGCTGCTAACTCACAGCCTCAGCTCTAAAATAACCCCAGCGAGTATCTTAATATAGCGCTTTTAACGATCGCGTACGCTGTATATAACTGAAACACGGCGAATGAAACGAACCACATGGCTGTAAAGCAGAAACACATCCACTGTGAAGTAAAGCTGCTTCAAAGCCATGAATCTGTTTCACACAACCCGAGAACATCATTCCATACACACGCCTCGTTTAAATGCTCTCCCTCTCTCTCGCCCTCCCTCTCTCTCTCTCTCTCTCTCTGTCTCTGTTCTTATTTTTAGTGTTTTTACTGGATTTTATCGCTTTATTCTCCTCTTTTCAGCTCAGCGGAGTTCAAGGCAATATTTTTTTTGGTCATTTAGCTTTATTCAACACTCGGGATTTTATTCAATCTAAACCATAAACAATGTAAACCAAACACCGAGTGCTATTTTTATGAAAAAATCTTTTAAAAGAAACAATAAACAAATGCAATTTCTCTCAAGATTGAGCATCGTTCTCAGTGCTGAACAGCTTTATTCAGAAAAAGAAAGAAAGAAAGAAAGAAAGAAAGGAAAATGTTTTTAATATTATTATTATTAATGAGAACAAGATCAAACTTCTGAATAAGGTAATCTTTGAAAAAAGGAAATCTCACTTCATTCGACACGTACGCTAAAACACCCTTTACCATCCTGCAGCTGATTATTTTCCGATAACTGCACATCCTGAAGTGATTTATTCCACAGTCTCACACCGCAGCAGTCTGCCATTTTTACAGTACTTTATTTGTGAAAGAATGACACGTCATACTTTTTTCCATTTATAGTTACCTTATAGTGACTTCCATCCTTCTTCATTCGTTCATTCCTTCCTTTTCTTATTCTGTCCTTCCCTGCTTCCTTATACCTTCCTTTCCTCCTTTCCTTATTCCTTCATTTATTTCCTTCATTTATTTTCTTCCTTTCCATTTTTTCTTCCTTTCTTCTTTATTCTTTCATTCCTTCCTTTCCTTATTCCTTCTGTATTTCATTCATTCATTCATTCTTTTGTTCCTTTCCTTATTCATTCCTTCCTTCCTGTCCTTATTGCTTTCTTTCTTTTCTTCTTCCTTCTTTCATTTCCTTATTGCATCATTCATTTCTTTCCTTCCTTCCTTCCTTCCTTCCTTCCTGCCCTTATTCTTTTGTTCCTTTCCTTTCACTCACTTTCTCTTGAAGTTATTAAGACAGAAAAAAACACAGGTTGGCATGTAACTGAGAAAACGCAAGACTGTCCTGAAGACTTTCCTGTGGCAGTAAACTTCCTGGACAATTTAACTTCCTGTTTGTCGTGTTTGTTTGTCATCAGGATGTGTGTTGTGTAATGACGGTTGATGATGTTGCGTAGCGTGTGGTGATGCGTGTGCAGCCCTGCAGCCTGTGGCTTTACAATTAAAGCCCCAAAGATGCACAAAACACTCATAAAAACTACTGATGAGAAAGCTCGTGAATCACTGTAATCACCTGCAGATGTGTGTGTGTGTGTGTGTGTGTGAAAGAGAGAGAGAGAGAGACAGAGAGAGAGAGAGCAAAAGAAAATAAGAAAGAAATTGGAGTTGGATCTGAAAATGAGAGCCGCATTGTTACGCTTGTTTGTTGGTTTGTTTGTTGATTTGGGAAAAACAAGAAGAACACATGGAGCTCCAGCACACGCCTCAACCTCATCAGGACTAATAATGCACCTGCTGCTCGCTCGTGTGTGTGTGTGTGTGTCTGTGTGTGTGTGTGTGTGTGTGTGTGTGAGGAAGAGAGAGATCACACATCATCCCTGTACCAGTTATCAAAGAGCTCCAGCTTTAAATAGCGACTCCTTTCCTGAAGGCTTGCGTGTGCGTGTGTGTGTGTGTGTGTGTGCACGCAGGAGATCTAATAAGAGCAAACAAACTCAAATCAGATGTTATTTTGACACTCTGCTGTGTGTAGGTTCTAAACAAATTTCCCATTGATCACAAAGCAAACAAATTGGGACGCAACCCCGCTGGCTGTGTTTCAATTTCCATTTAAAAAAAACACCTGGGTCTAAATTCAGTCCCTACTTACTGTATAGTGCACTATTTGAGGTGCAGCCATTTTGTAGCCTTGTCTGAAATTGTCCTGGTGGAATTAAATCAGTCCAGCAGGATGAAAGGTGCCTGTTTTTTCCTCCTGAACTGCTGCAGGTTTAGAGTTTGGTATTCGATTTGATTACGTTCGATTAATTACATCTTAATATTCAAACATTTTCCAATTTAAGCTAAATATTTTACTTACACCCAAAGAACAAAGCTAAAAGTAAGGAACAAAGGATGGAGAAGGAAGGAAGGAAGGAAAAAAATGGAAAGAATGAAAGAATAAAGAAGGAAGGGAAAGGAAGGAAGAAAAGAATAAGGACATGAAGGAAGGAAATGAATGAAGAAATAAGGACAGAAAAGAAGGATGGAATAAGGAAAGGAAGGAATGAAGGAAGGATAGAAGGAAGGAAGGAAGAAATAAGGAACAAAATGAGTGAAAGAATTAAAGAATGAGGACAGAATCAGGAGGACCAGAAGGAAGGAAGGAAGGAAGGAAGGAAGGAAGGAAATGGGGACCAGAAGCTAGGAAGGAAGGAAAAAAGGGGACCAGAGGGAAAGAACGGAGAATGGAAGGAAGGAAGGAAGGAAGGAAGGAGACTTGGACTTCAGGTCACTGTGAATGTCACACTCTGATCAAGCTGTTGGAGAGCTGCATGCTTTAGAGAAGCAGAAGCCTGAATTTCAGTCAGTTTGTAAATCAGACACTGGCTGCTGTTCTGCGAAAATGAAATACAATTTAAACACAATTTTCTCCCTTTTCACTTTAACCGGGTTTTAAAATGCTAGAACTTCATTTCTGTTTATTTCTGGTCCATGAAAAAGAGAGGGGGAAATCAGTGCAGGAAAGTCTGCAGTATGTATAGCAGAAAATGTCAAAATGTCACCATGTGACACACGTGTCTGCACACACGTATCTGATGACATCACCAAACAGTCGATGTATTGTGTAACAGTCAAGACCTTTTACTGATCGTTTGTGCAACAGCAGGCCACCAGGGTGTGTTTCTTGTGCATTTCAAGCGCTGTGAAAATTTGATCTGTTGTCTTTGTAGTAAAAAACGAATGAGTGTGTGAGAGGATGACTTCAGACCGAGTCACACACACACACACACACACATACACACATACACACACCGCTGAGTCACTGAGGATTAGAGAAGTGCTTGAAAGATTAGTGTGAAAGTAACATGAGGAGGATACACACTCCCTGTCCAGTCTTACGGGAAGGTGTGTGTACAGCACTGAGGTACTCAAGGATGATCGGCAGAGCAATACTCCTCTCTTGTGTGTGTGTGTGTGTGTGTGTGTGTGTGTGTGTGTGTGTGTGATTACCACAGACAGGAATTTTAACACGTTTCTCTGTACTGATCACCTTTTCACTGTACCTGTACCTTTTCACTCCAGATTCACGAAAGCCTAAAACTTTCTTCAAAGTGAGCTCGAGGTAATACTGATATTTTCTTGTCCTATTGTTCAGAATAGAGAATTCTGTCCGTTAAATCTCAGAAAGAGAAAAGAGAAACGATCTCTTTCTCAGAACTTTGTCGAAAGCAGAAAATCGACTTAAGTACCTGTGTAACATAACTGCGAAAAGGAAAGGAAGGGGGAAAGGAAAGAATAAAGAAAGGAAAGAAGGAAGGAAGGAAGGAAGCAATAAGGAAATGAAGAGAAGGATATGGGCAGGAAGGAAGGAAGGAAATGAATGAAGGAATAAGGAAAGGAAAGAAGAAAGGAATAAGGAAGGAAGGAAGGATGGGCGGATGAAGAAAGAAAGGAAAAAAGGATTAAGAAAAGAAGGAATATGGGAAGGAAGGAAGGAAGGAAATAAATGGAATAAGGTCAAGGAAGGAAAAACAGAAGGAAGAAAGGGAAAGGAAAGGGGGAAGAAAAAGTAAGTAAAGAATAAGGAAAAGATGAAAAGAATAACATGAAAGAAGGATGGAAGATAACCAAAATCATTTTTGTGCTTTTTTTCTGTGACAGAAAAATCATACAGCGTAAAAGCTGCAAAAATCTACAGGCAGGTGAATTTCATCAATAAACCTTTAAAATACACAAATCCATAACAATGGTGTAAAACTCTAGCCAATACACTGGACAATAAAGCACTCATTCTGCTTCCTTTTAGTTATTTATATAGTATTTATTACTAAATGTAACGTTACTATATTTTATACTCAAACATACATTTATAAATAAACCTGTGGGTTTTTCCATTCAGGGTTTTAAGAAGAATCCTGGGAGATTTTTCCCTTCAAAGCTTTTAAAAGTAAACGATTTCTGAAGTAATACAGTCAGTAATAATGCAGGACTGAACTGAGAGACTGTGTGTGTGTGTGTGTGTGTGTGTGCCAGAGTGAGAGGCAGCAGCTGCAATAATCTGGGTGTCTGAGAGCCATTTCAAACCAGAACTGAGTCACAGCTCTCCTCTACAGTGTGATAAAGACCTTCTAAACCTCAGAAGCGTCATCTCTCTCTCTCTCTCTCTCTCTCTCTCACACACACACACACACACACACACACACACACAACTTAATAGATTAGTGGGATTGTATCCTGAGGAAACTACTCACTTCCTGTTGAGTCAAACAGTATGGGAAATGATGTGTGTGAGTGTGTGTGTGTGTGTGTGTGTGTGTGTGTGTGTGTAGTCCTAGTTAAAGACTTCCCTTAACCGAGAGAGAAAATCTGTACACATACAAAACTATAATTACGCACCCTATAAAATAATACAGAAATACTAAATTAATGATAATATAGTACTTTATTCAATGTTCTTCTTCCCCCATAGTAGCATTATATTACATTTGTTTATCTCATATTTGTTATGTATGGATGCCCACTTCTATCATTAATAAGTACAAAAATAAAATCCAGCACATACATGTTAAGTAAGTTGAAGCAACACTAGACCAATTACTCATCTGTGACATTTAATAATAATAATTAATTATAACCTAGTAGCTCATCCATGTATTAGTATCTCATAATTATGAGCTAATATCTCATCAATGACTTATTATTTTATAATTAGTATCTCAGTATGACCTAGTATCTCAAATGGCTTAGCACCTCAAAATTATGGCCTAGTATCTGCTAGGCTGCTAGGGCCGAGCATCTGAGCAAACTGATAGCAATAAACCAAAACAATCCCAGATTCTTATTTAGTATAGTGGCTAGACTAACAAAACATCAGATATCTAAAGAGAGTATTACATTACAGTTTAGTAGTGAGGACTTTATGAATTTCTTCACAGAAAAAATTGACAGTGTCAGGAACAAAATACTGGATGTTCAACCTTTGACAGCATCCTGTGATCTAGTCCAGCCTAAAGCTCCACATTTAGTG
>CM075026.1:16716647-16740671 GCA_037576675.1 Pangasius sanitwongsei
ATTCTCCATCACACACCAACATTCTCCATCATACACCAACATTCTCAGTCATACAACAACATTTTCCATCACACAACAACATTCTCAACCAACATTCTCCATCACATACCAACATTCTCCATCACACAACAACATTCTCAACCAAAATTCTCCATCATACACCAACATTCGCCATCACACACCAACATTCTCCATCATACACCAACATTTGCCATCACACAACAACATTCTCCATCACACAACAACATTCTCAACCAACATTGTCCATCACACACCAACATTCTCCATCAAACACCAACATTCTCCATCATACACCAAAATTCGCCATCACACAACAACATTCTCCATCACACAACAACATTCTCAGCCAACATTCTCCATCACACACCAACATTCTCCATCAAACACCAACATTCTTCATCACATACCAACATTCTCCATCACACTCCATCTTGATAAAAATCGTTTTTAATTATACATCATCTCTTCCATAAAACACTGTCATTCTCCAAAACAGTTTTCCCCATTATACACCATTTTCCTCCATCAAACATCAAAATTTTCCCTCAAATGCCAACATTCTCCAACGCACACCGAAATTCTCTGTCAAACACCATCTTTGCCCATCACACACCATCTGTCTCCATCACACACCATCTTTCTCCATGAGAAACTATATTTTTTGGTGTTTTGGTTTTGTAATGTTCAGTTAAAAAGCCAAACAAACAAGTGGGAGTGAGAGATATTCTTGAAACTTTACAACACTCACACACACACTGAGCCAGCTTTAAGCTTGATTCTGTTTGTCAGGTAGCGTTGGACCCTTTTTGCTGAGGGTGTATCAGATATAAATGAGAGTAGGTGCAATTAAAGATGATTGAGAGTCGAGCTAGCATGGCTAATCACCTTTCTAAATTCAGAGCGTTGAGCACAGAGGAAATGATGAAATCTATTATACGTTACACGCTGTCCAGTTTCCTCACCATCATGTGGGTTATAGAGTTCAGTAGCACTGCTGCTTTATTACAGCCATTCATTAGCATGAAATATATTTGTATCTCAGTCCTCCCCTATCATTTTTTTGTGTGACTGTGTCCATCTGTCTGTCTTCATGTCTGGCCTGGCGCCAGTATCGCTACTGGCTTAGCTCGGTTTAATCACTCGCTAACTGTCCTGCTGTCTCTGAGTCTGTTCAACCAGGCTAATCCACCAGTTGCTAAATATCTGTGTTTAAACACACATGACTCATTTTTCTGGTTTAAATCTGGTTGTTGTGGATCTCCGTGACCATGCTGTGATTGCATGAGTGAGAGATCTGCTCATGTTGTGGGCTGTGAATGTAACCGGCCAACTACAGTGGCCGCCTGGCAAGTTTTTTAATTAGCCGTATTCATGCTACACACTGTGTGTATAAATGGGCATGGGGTTCACATCAATCTGTGTATGGTGTAGTGTGTTTGTGTGTTATTTCATGGACTTCCTCCACTGATTATTAAGTGCTTTCAGTAACTGCTGTAGATGTGCAGCATGAATGTGGGGTCATTGTGAAACAGTTTATGTGTGTCTCAGAAGCTTCGTCCTCTTCTGTGTGTGTATGTGTGTGAATGGCCGGTAGTTTGCGTTTTGACCTTTGACCTCATGATTCATGCTAGCCCCACAATTCATTGCACTTCTAAACATTGACTTCAATTGCTGGCCTTGAGGATGAAACATCTCCCTGACTAGAGGAGAATAAATCACGATATAATGACAGCAGACTGTAAAGGATAAACCTTCTGGAAGTTCAGAAGGTTGCATTCAGCTATGATGCTTAGTAATTTAGTGAAGGTTCTTCTCATTCCAATGCTGTGGTGATGCATGTTCATTTGAGTGGTAGTACTGCTTCAAAGTGGTTGCCCAATAGCGATAATCCAGGCCTGTTGGCTATATTCCCAGAGCGGGATTGTGTCTCGCCAAACCGCAGTCGGAGGTAGGACCCCAGTTCCAGGGCTCACAACTGCACTCCAGGGACACATCTTATATGGCAATGGCTACATAAAATTCATTATACACAGCAGCCAAAAGGGCACTTGTACAGCCTGCGGGCAACAGGGCAAGAACAAAAAACACCACCATATGGGATCCATCTGTCGGAACCAATCAGAGAGAATGAAGGTCAATGTAAACCACACAGCTAACGACAGACGCACCACCCATAACACTGCAGTAACAGTACATGGTAGAAATGGAGCAATTCATTTGGATAGGACGTCGAAATTACATCTTTAAGAGGATGCATTATATATGTGGTCTTGAGTATGAATCGTAAAAGTTTCTATAAGAGCCGGTTCAAAGAATGTCAGAAGGGATGTCCTTTGTACCATTTATTAAATCCTAGCAAATAACACCATTATATTACATACATACAGCAAATAACACCATTATATTACATATATACAGTTATACATTATAACTTTCAAAGTCATCTGGTTAGTTGGTCAATTAAAGACGGTGGGAAATGGAAAAGGGTCAGCTAGGTCAAGTCTGGGCACCTACAGACAAGGATGGACACATCAGTATCCCAGTCACTCAGGATAAGTAGATTTGGTGTCTGGACTCTTCCTTTTTCATTAATAGTTGCCTGGAGGACAACTAGGTTTGACAACCAGAGAAAGAAAATAAACTCTAGTACTTATTGACTTTCACAGAACAAAGGTTTTAATTGGGTGCGTATGTTTAAACTGGACACGCTTCTGGGTGATGCGATGGACCTCGATGCTGTAACTTGAGCTCCTGCTGCACTACTTACACCAGCTGAGGCACTATCTGACTGATGATAGAACGATTTTTATAGTAGATTAATTAGCATCCACAGATGACTTTCCAAAACAGGAACATGCAGAGATGTGGAAACACGAGCAAAATAAAGTCCAACGTAAATATCATAAATCTTATATAACCCTCCTGCTAGTAAAATATGCGTAATGCAACACCTCGTGGTTAAACATATCGAAAGAAATTAAAGATGCTAGGCAGACTTACAACATTTTTATTTACGAATCGAGGAGAGAACACCACAGCTCATAGCCAAAACGTTCACCAATGTCGCTCATGTCTTGTGTGCTAATGGATGCTCCATTACACAGTTTCTTTAGGTAATTAAGACAAGCTTAAATCCAAAGCCTTTTTTTTTTGTAAGTACACATCGCATTTAAGGTAACATATCAGCTATATAGCATAATGAACAAATCACAAATAATCATTGATCCTGTCTCTGTGTTCGCTAAAACCTCAACCACAGCACATTAACAGTGCTTTAATTTAAGCCCTCAAAGTCTGCCTTCTTATCTAACCAGACACACTCAGACAATATTAAAGAGGGGAAGAGATAAAAATGCTATGTACTTACTTGATTACTCGAGCAGCTTTGTCCGGTGATTTAATGCCCTGGGGTATAAATGAAAAATTGCCCTGTTTATATCAGAGGTCCTGAGGCCTCCAGCAAGAAAGTATCAGCTTAAAATCTGTGAAAAGTGTATGCCTAGAATCAGAGGTCATCTTCACTGCTTTGCTAAGAAATCTAGATCTATAGATGGCCTCCAGGCCGGTTATATGGACGCTATGCTAGCTGTGGTTAAAGTTCTGAGTTTTAGATGTGTGGGTTTTTTTAAAAATAAAGTCCACCAGGTTGGACATGACAGTAATCAGAGCAATGGATGAGCAAAGGACATGTAATCAACAAAGTGCACAATATGGAAGGAAAAAAACATCCAGGAAACATGAAAGAAACACAGCATAAAGGAGATAAAAGGAAACAAACCTGATTTTCTGGACATTGTTGTAAAAAAAAAAAAAGGCAGCGGGAGATGAGATTGAGGAAATTAGTGCGAATTATTGAGGGAATTTTAGTTCTAGGTCATTTCACTGTGGTATTCTTAGAGTGTATTAGGATTTCCTCCTCCCATGATGAAAAGGACACACACACACACACACACACACTTGTGCACACATACAGTACATCCATTATTACAACATTGCTATTTACTGTATATAGGATTATAGGGTTTTGGTGTACACTGTTGCTCATAATAATAAAAACTATATTTTTGTTTGTTTTTTTGCATTTTTTTTATCTTTACAAAATGCTACCACAACATAATGTACCAGTATATGTTTATGTAATATACTGTAATATTGAATACATTTAATGAGATATCTTTTATATATATATATATATATATGTATGTATTTCCATGGGAGTTTTCTTCCACTACTTTTAAAAGCAAGAACTGGTCCAATCAGGAACCTGCAGTACTTGCTATGTGTTTAAATAATTTTCTAATCACTTATTTATGTAGCACCGGTTAATAAGTTGCATCCTTGTAACCAAAACCAGTGTAAAGAGGTTAGTGCTATCAACCCTCTTCCGCATACATGAGCTCACGGACGCCTAGGATTGGTTAATGTCGCTGTGATTGACAGAGGACAGAGAGTAACATCATCCCTTACACCCAGAGAGCATGGCCAATTTTGCTCTCTCTTCCTCTGTTGCATGAAACTGTCTTGTTCTATTGGTAGATCATTTTTACAGTTTTAACTATTTATGATATGCCAAAAGAATAAGAAAATTTAAAGCCTGAAGTGTGAAAAGGATCTAAAAACAGGATGAGTAATAAACTATTTGATTTAGAGTAATGGCATAATAAGAAATACATTTACCCACATTCGTGATATTCCCACTTGATGTCATTTTCTGGAAAAAGTGACGTCCTGAAGTGAAGATGGGTTGTTGCGAGGATGCACGTTATCGTGATATGCAGAGAATACAGAGTATATGAAAAACAATGAAATTCTGGCGCTATAGTAGCGTGTTCATACAGCTAACGTAAAGTGCATACGACATAACAGCGTACATGAGACAACAGCGAAACGCACATGCTGGGGAAATATTGCTCAATTCTGAGACATTATACAAAACCTTAGGCTGTTCATTTCAATAAACCCAAAATGCAGAATCACCACACACACACACACTCACACACACACACACACACACTGTTTATTTATTCGAGCGCACATCCCTGTCAATTTGTAATGGGTGGGGAAGGAAACGGGTCTGATTAGGACATCCTTGCTGAAAGATGCGGGTGCGCGCGCACACACACACACACACACACACACAGTGCTCTTCAAATCCACTCTCAGTGTCATGTATCTCTCTCTTCATCAAGATAACACACTCTCTCCCTCTCTCTCTCTCTCTCCCCCCATCCCTCAATCCCACCATGCCTCGCCCTCCTCCTCCTTCTCCACTCCTCTTAGATCTTCCTCTCCAGGGTCCTGTTCTAATTCAGGCCCTTATTCCTCCAAACCTACTTTTCTAGTCTTTAATCCTGCTGCCCACTTCGAGTGCTGGCAGGTCAGAGGGCATGACAACGCCCGGCTCACACACTCCACCGAGCTCACATCAAAGCGACAGGGAAAGACAGAGCCAGAAATAAAACAAACACATCTTTATCCACCCCACACAGACCTTTCAATCCCTTTTCCTCTGTAAACACTCCGCTCCCTTTCTTTTGCTATGCCAACCATCTGTGTCAGCCTAAAGATACACACATGTACACACACATATATACATATACACACACAGACACATACACACCACAACAATGACACCACTTCAGAACCCAAGTTCCTCTTGAAGTTCTCACATTCATTGTCTTTTTGTCCTCTCGGCTGTGGTGTACATTCCAGAGTGGGACCTGGTATACACTAGACTAGGTTGGGTTTTTATTCATTTAGCGATCTGTCGTTCTCCGCTGGTGATGGGTTGAGTATCGGTTTCTTGAGTTGTGACTTTTCACAAGCTTGCTTGATTGTGGCAGAGAACGTCCCTCTGATTTTGTGGGTGAGCTTGAAGGAGGTGGCATGCAGAAGATGTGAAGGGAAGACTTTCCCTTGACTGGTCAAGGACCAAGAAAGTGTGTGTGTGTGTGTGTGTGTGTGTGGTGAAGTGTATTTCATTTATACATTCATCTTCAGTAAGCACTTTGGCCCTGGTCAAGGTTGAGATGGATCCGGAGCCTATCCCGGGAACTCTGGGTAAGAGGTGGGAATAAACCCTGGATGGCATCAGGGCAACATGCCTACTAGGGATGTAAAATTCAGGCTTTCACGTGATACAATACGATTACGATTCATAAAGCAACGATTTGATATTTGACGATACTGAATCTGCTATGATATATATGACTTTGATTCATATATTATGAATCAATCATATATATTGATTCAAGGCAACAGATTCAATATTTGATGATATGACTGATTCTGCTTCCATATGCTACAATTACGATTCATAAAGCAACAATTTGATATTTGATGATACCACTGAATCTGCTACAATATGATATGAAACTACTTTTATTCATAAGGCATCAATTTGATTTTTGACAATATGGCTGAAACTGATATGATATAATATGCTACAATTTCAATTCATAAGGCAACAATTTGGCACTTAATGATATCACTGAATCTGCTACAGTAGGACATGATATGATTTCGATTCATAAGGTAATGATTTGATATTTGAAGATACAATGAATCAGCTGTGATAGGAGATGATTCAATTTAGTAGTCTCCAACCAATATGTGACCAACTTTGTTCAGAGTCTGGGGTAGGCGTACCGTTAATTCGCAAATGACAATGCTGTAGACTGTGCACTATATTATAATTTAGTAACCCAAGCTGAGGATCAAACCCCTGCATTTCCAAACTGTTTGCTTGGGCAGTGGTAGCTTAGTGCTTAAGGCTTTGTGCTACTGATCGAAAGCTTCTGAGCTCAAATGAACCAGGACCAAGTTTGTGAACCACTGATGTGGGTAGTGGTAGTGCTGGAGGATAGTGGAGGGTGTTGAAAGTTTTGTTTTTGTGGTGTTGCTAATCTTGTTCTGGTAATAACTGGTTTTGTGAGCGTAATGATACACAAGGTAAGGAAGATAACAGTGCGCATGCATGTTTCGATCTGTGGGGTCTTTCGAATTGCGCCATTCTTCCCACGCATCCTGAGCTCGTATCGTAGTCCTCATAGGGCTTCAGAGTGCCAGAGGTCAGGAGGAGAGAAGGCAGATGCTGCTGGGGCAATGAAGATTTGTGGTTTTGTTTAGTTTGAGCTGAGTGTGCACTGCACGACTTTCAAAATCTCTGAATTGTGCATTACACCACTTTACTCATTTGCGATCTCTGGTTTGGTGGATGCTGGAGTGTACACACTGCATGATCTTTCACCTGAATAGATACCTTAAAATCAACATACAAGAGCTGTCTATATGTATGTGTATGTATGTGACAAATAAAGAACCTCGAACTTGAATTTGAACTATCATGTGACTTTGTGGCTTTGGCTGTGGTGGTTGTTTCTGCATTATTTTGTACAGAAAGAAAGAAAAAGAAATAAGAGAAAAAAAACAGACTTTGCTTAATGCTCCTAAGAGTTCAGAAAAGCCAGTGATTAGGTCAGTGGTGTTCAAACAGTGGGGCAAATACATCCAAGTTCCAAAATACACCAAAAGAGCTGTCTTTATTGATAATCAAAATGACAGACATTTGCGTAGGTGTTTTGAACTCTCCGATATTAATCCATTGTACTCAAAATGCTCGTTCAACTTGGAATTCCAAGTCCAACTTCCACCTTGCCCGAGCTCTCTGATATAAAAACACCTGATGTAGTAACAGTATGGCGGCACAGTCAAAAGTAAACAGGTTTCCCTTTGCATTGTTTTTCTACTTGATAAAACTTGATTTCGCTTGATATGTAGCTTCTGTGTTGTGATAACGTGTTTTAGCAGATTTGTAAGTTTGGATTTGTAACATAATCAGGGGTGGATTTAGTCATTTG
The DNA here is from genome assembly GCA_037576675.1 of Pangasius sanitwongsei. NCBI lineage: Eukaryota > Metazoa > Chordata > Actinopteri > Siluriformes > Pangasiidae > Pangasius > Pangasius sanitwongsei. Next base: position 16,724,528 of record CM075026.1, read on the forward strand.
GGGGCCCTAGGCAAAACATAGGAATGGGGCCCTACTTCAACTGCACACATTTCCCTCAATATTCCATTACAGCATGGGCTGGGGGAGGGGGATTGCATTGACGCTGCTGAAATAACAGCAATATGAAACATTTCAATGTTTTAATATAAATATTTAAATTTTCAGCTTCCGGGGGCTCAAGCCTACCTTGCCTAGTGCTAAGTCCGCCCCTGATTTCAGCCCCAATTTAAAAATCACGATAAGACTGTTGTAACTGTTGTAATGTTGACTGTTGATTGTACAAAAATAATTCATGAAGATCTTCTTAATATGGTTATCAAATTCAGTGACTAGGCATACAGATATGACCATGCTCTGAGCGAGTTGTGAGTAAAATGCACTGCAGCATAACTGCCACTCTCTGGAAGCCCCAGCCCCCTTTCCCCATCTCACGTTACTAATGTTTTGCTTGTGATGCTTGAAGGATGTGAAGGATTCTCTGCTCTCTGTCAAGATAAACGGAGAATGTTTTCAGTTCACCCAACCCTTTAGGCTGAAAATGGTCAAAACAGATTCAATTGCTCCAAAAACTGGGAAGTGGGCCTCTGGAGATGTCATGTTGGTTTGGGGTTTGTCTGGTTGTTGCAGGTTCTGTGCATTATAGGGCTGTGCTGCATTGTAGTGTGTGTCCTAATACACCCTCTCCTCCTGGGAAGAGAAATGACGGAATGCCATGTGTATGACAGAGTGTGTTTGTGTTTGTGAGTACATTGTGTTCATACCTCTGATTAGAAGCAGGGCAGCGGTAATGAGGACCCCTGCCTGTGCGAGTCTCACCTAATGGATAGCACAGAGGAGGAACAGACGGGGGGATAACAAGAAGAACAGGAGAGATAGAAGATGATTAAGCAGTGGAGCTGGAAGAAAGATTGGAGGAATATAGAGATGACATGAAGAGAAAGAGATAATGGGGAGCAAGAGAAATGTTGAAAGAAGGAAATTATATAGTTAGTAAGCTTTATTTATAGAGCACATTTAACAAGTGCACTACATAAACCTGAAAATCCATAAGAAACACACACTGACTATAAAACATCAAAAAGCTTTACATCTTAATTTAAAACGTGCCCAAATAGACATTGAAAGACAACACGGAAAGGAGATGATGGACAGATACCAAGAAGGATAAGATGCATGAATGGTGGCTTGATTGATTCATTTCTACCTGATTCATTTAAGATTGCAAAAGAAATTTTTTTAAAAAGGCGGGATAGAGGCAGAGGAATAAAAGGCAAGAGAGAGTAATGTCAGGTAGAAGAAAGAAATGAAAGAAAGAGGGATGATGATAAAAAAAAGGATTGATGTATAGTGGGATGTGAAATACGAAGGACACCGTGGAGGACAGGATGGTGGGAAAAAGGTGGACAAAAAGAGTATAAAGAAATGACAGGAAGAAGAAAGGAAGAAGGAAGAAAAAAAGAATGGAGAGATAGAGATGATGTGAAGAAGAGGGGATGGAGGGATGAATAGAGATATGATTGACAACATAGAATGGAAAGGTGGGAGGTTAAGAAGGACAGTAATGGAGGTAGAAGAAAGAATGGAGGGATGCTCAAAAGACTGTGGTATGCTATTAATACACACTACTTACCGTGCGTATTAAATTCATAGAGATTTCTTTTGGCGTAAAATTAATTTTCAGGACCGAGCGTCTTGAAATACAGGAACAACTTCATGTATAAATGTAAATAAAAATGGTTGAAGCCAACAGGTATTCGTTAGTAGTGTATTAATGTTTTGGTTTTTTGGTTTCAGTTTAATTTGCAGCAGGTCACAATGATTTATTTCCAGAGCAATGACCAGTAAAGCGTTGTGTGAATTGATGTGTGTGTGTGTGTGTGTGTGTGTGTTACTGCTGACCCCGTTACAGTGCTCTATACAGAACAGTGTGTACAGTGAACAGTGAACGAGGGAGAACGCGGGAGTGGGAGATTTTACACACAGTCTCTTTTTATTTCCTCCGCGTGAGGTCATAGAACAGATGTCTATGGTAAAGCGAGGTTAAGTACCCCACAGAGGGGCACATGGACAGCTGTGCAACGTCCATCCAAGCCAGGCATTGTCTTAAAAAGAAGGACGGAGACAGAGGGAGAAAACCTCTGCTTCTCTGAGAGGACGTCTTACAAGAATAAAACACTTTGGGAAAATAATCAACGTAGGAGTGGTGTGATGAATCAGAGTTACTGTTGTGGAACATAATTATTTTCCTATAACAGCACCAGAAACTCTCTTTTCTCTCTCTCTCTCTCTCTCACTCTCTCTCTCTCTTGAAGTTAGTCAGACAAAAAAATTATCTTGTCATGTTACAGAGAAACTGGAAAGTGCAAAGAGATGAAGCAAAGGAGAGATGGATGGAGAGATTAAAAAGAAAGAGAAGAATAAATGGAAAAATAAGAATGGGAGAGAATGATAGAAATGACAGGGTAATAGAGAAAAAGAGAGAAATTGAGAGAAGAAGAGAGAGAGAACAGACAGAGAAAAAGAAAGAGACACTGAAGATGGTGGAGGCAAGGACTAAGAGAGAAATAAACACAGAGGTAGAGAAGAATGGATGAGATACTACCAGAGGAAAAGTGAAAAAGAAAGAAGAGAGAGGAGGGAAGAGAGGGACAGAGAAGATTGAGAGAACAGAGGGACAGAAGGAAGAAAAAAACTTTTTTTAAAGAGAGACAGGGAGAAGAGAGAGAGGGAGAGAGAGAGAGAGAGAGAGAGGGAGGGAGGAAGCTTCATAATGAAAAAGGAATGAAAAAAGAAGAAGGCATGAGAGAGAGGGAGGGGGAGAGAGAGAGAGAGAGGACAGGAGAATGGAGAGAGAAGGGAGAGCTTCCTAATGAAAAAGGAAAGAGAATAAAAAGGGAAGAGAGAGAGAGAGAGAGAGAGAGAGAGAGAGAGAGTCCTAGGCTTGTATGTGCGTTTCAAAGTCTAATTGACAGGCTGGACAATGGGCCTGCTTCAGAAGTGTGAACACACACATACACACACAGACACACACACAAACACACAAACACACACACATACACTGTAAATCCACCCAGCGTTGGACAGGATGGCTTATGACAGGCTCCTAATCCACTTCACACACTCTGACTCACGCCTCTTCATCCTCTCCTGTGTGTGTGTGTGTGTGTGTGTGTGTGTAAGACAAACTGTCTCTGCTTGCCAACTTTTAATAGCAGGCATTCAAGTTCTGATGTAATCGGCTGCTGCACAGATACGTGCAATATTTATAATATGTATTTATTTATTATTCATGTGCATTGTGTGGCGCTGCTTCTGTCTGCCACGCAGTTTTGTCCCACAGTCTGTCTGTCTGTCTGTCTGTCTGAACACAGCCACCATTCTCTTCTTCTTCTTCTTTCACAAACAAGAGATAGAAGAGCTGTGTATAGTGTCTGAAGTTTTTTTTATGGAGCTATGAGACTAATGTACCTAGCAATAGACAGAGAGAGAGAGAAAGAGAGAGAGAGGTACAGAGTGATGGGAAAAAGGAGACAAACATAAGCAAGCAGAGAATAGAGAGAAGAGAGGAAAAGGTGGAAAAGTAAAGAAAGACATAAAGGAAATAGATATATGTAAAGATAAATAGGCAAAAAGAAGAAGACAGGAAGACAGGATGGAAAAGAGAGAACAGCAGAGAGATAGAGAGCTGGAGAATGAAAGAAAGAGACAGACAGATGTAGAGATAGAGAGAAGTAAGGAGATGGAGAGAAACAAGGACAGCTGGTCAATGAAAGAAAGCAAAGGATATAAAGGATAGAAAGAGAGAAATAGATACCAATAAGAATAAGAAGAAGGGATGAGATACTAACACGTGAAGAAAGAAAGAAAGAAAGAAAGATAGAATATAGAAATGACTGAGGTAATAACTGAGGTTAATGGTTTAGCTAGCTAATATTTCCTTTATAAAGACAATTTTATGCTACCTGTAACCATGGAAACAAGTCAAAATTGCCAAAGATATCAACATGTAATAACGGTTTAATTTTACTCATACAGAGTTTTGTTGTGTTGTTTGTACATAAAGGTACAGTAACCATGGAAACAAGCCTAAATTGTCAGGAATATTAATATTTACCTCAGATGTGTTGGTAAATTTCTAATAAAAGGCTCTGTGTGGCTAAAATCACAGTGTTATTACACTTAGCATAAACTGCTAACCAGACTTTCTTGGTTATCCAAAATGGCCACCCAAGTGTTCAGCTCCTCGGTAAGGTTTTGTTCATGTTTAAAGATGACAGGAAGTCTCACTGTTTAAGGTGAATGTCTTTACAGAAAAGATTTTAGATAGCACTTCTATTTTCTCTTCCATTACTTGTTAGCTACATTAGCCATGTAGCTCCAATGTTAAACTAAAAGACAGAAGGAACGCTTTTTTATTAATCCAGATTTACAGCTATCTCTACAGACGTTTCTGCTTCATGTCAGACAGAAATGAGTCACTAACCAACAACTTGAAAATGACTATGGAAAATGACTATGGAAAATGTTCTATAAAAAGCAGGAGATAAACTGCTCTGTCTCACTGTCCTCTTTTTGTCTCACTCTCTTTCTTTTTTCTCACTGTCCTTCTCATTTTTTGTTTCAATCTCCTCTCTCTCTCTCTTTTTTTTTTTTTAAGTCAACCCAGTCTAGGGACTCCAGTTCCCAACATGCACCGCAGCCTCCAAACATGGCCACCCTGGACTCCATTTCCCAGAACACACACACTACCTCGCTCTCAGTCCCCGGACTTTTGATTGTGCACACCTGCATGCAATCACACACACCCACATGCACCCTTTAACAAAGACTCTCAGTCACTAGAACTTTGCGAAGTACATGCTCATTTCCTTTATGTCTTTGACGTTACCAAGCTTGTTTATTCTCTGCCTGATCTTTGCTGGTTTTGACCTTGACTTTGTTCTTCGTTTTGTGTATTTTGCCTACTCTCTGACATCCTGTCTGTTGATCACCTGACCTCTGCCTGTTCCTGGTTTTTGACTCTTGCTCTATTTTTTTTGGATTGTTTGCACTAACTTCATTAAACGTTGCCTTACCTGCATTTGTCACGAAGGAATGTCAGAAGAACACAAGATCAAGCACTTCCTGAATCTGCTCACGGGGAAGGTGTTGAATGGGCATCAGTGGTTTGGGAGCAAGGAGCCCATATCTTCTTACCAGTACTTCATGGAGCTGGTTCTTCAAGCTATTGAAGGGGGACTCATTGGAGAAGGCGTGATCACTCACTGCACCCAGCCTCTCCTCCTCTGGGTCAGTGCTTTCCATCAAGAACACATCTCCCCCAAACATCCCATCATTCTGGGCCTTCCTTTGATGGAATGTCATAACCCCCAGCTCTCCTGGTCAGACAAACAACTCACCTGCTGGTCTTCCTACTGTCAGACCCACTTTCTTCAGGTTCCTGAATTTATCGTCACTGCCATGTCCATAGAAAACCTGAAAATCATGCCTCCGTGAGCATTCCCTCCAAATACCAGGACCTAAGTAAGGCATTCAGCAAAACTAAGTCCAATGGGCTACCTCCCCATCGCTCCTATGACTGCGCCATTGAGCTGCTTCCTCCTCCCAGCCGAGTTTACCCTCTTTCTGTGACTGGGCAAAAAGCCATGGAGGAGTACACTCAGGAAGCATTCTAATAGGGGTACATCAGGCCATCCACTTCTCCTGCGTCTGCTGGTTTCTTTTTTGTGGAGAAGAAAGAAGGGGGGCTCAGACCTTGTATTGACTACAGAGGGCTAAACCAGTGTACAGCCAAGTACTGTTACCCCCTGCCTTTAGTCCCAGCAGCCCTGAAACAACTCTGTTCAATTCTTCACAAATTTGGATCTCTGCATTGCTTATAATCTGGTGTGCATTCGTGAGGGGGACAAATGGAAGACCACCTTTAGCACCAACTCTAGCCATGAGTATGATATATATCTATGAGTACTGTGTGATGCCATATGGTCTCTCTAGTGCCCTCTCAGTGTTCCAGTGCCTAATTAATGGCATCCTAAGGGGCATGCTGGGTAAATATGTGATTGCCTATATTGATGATATTCTGGTCTATTCACCCTCTCTGGAGTCCCATGTCCGCCAAGTCCTCCAGCTCCTCTTGCAACATCAACTATACGTGAAATGGGACAAGTGCTAATTCCACCAGTGCACTCTATCATTCTTTGGTTATATCATGAGCCTCGATGGAGTGTCTATGAACCAGTCGAAAGTAGTCGCTGCTGTCAACTGGCCCACTCTTCGAACAGTCAAAGACCTGCAGCGGTTCCTAGATTTCGCAAATTTTTACCAACGCTTCATTCGGGGGTTCAGTTCCACAGCTCATCCCCTCACGTCCCTGCTCTTAGGAGGATCCAAGCAGCATGGAATACCACAGCAGACCAAGCTCTGGCCCAATTAAAAACTGCATTTACTACAGCTCCCATCCTAAAACATCCATACCCTTCCAAGCCCTTCATAGTAGAGGTTGATGCCTCTGAAATGGGAGTGGGTGCCATTCTCTCCCAGAGGTTCAGGGACCAGCCCAAGCTGCATCCTGTCACCTATTCCTCAAAGAAATTGTCCCCAGCCAAGCGGAACTATGACATTGGGAACCGGGAGCTGCTGGCAGTCAAACTAGCCCTTGTACGTCCTTTCATCATCTACACCAACCATAATTAATGGCATTTGCCTCAGCATTCATTACATGACAGTCTCATTCTCATTCTCTTTTTGTGTTGCTGTCCTTCTCATTTTTGTCTCAATCTCCTTCTCTCTTTTTTGTCTCACTGTCCTCTCTCTTTTTGTCTCACTGTTCAGTTCTCTTTTTGTCTCACTCTCATCTTTTTTTGTCTCACTGTCCTCTCTTTTGGTCTCACTATCCTTCTCTTTTTTGTCTTACTGTCCTTCTCACTTTTTGTCTCACTCTCTTCTTTTTTGTCTCACTGTTCTTTTCACTGCCTCACTCTCTTGTCTCAGTTTTTCTTCTTTTTCCCTCTCTCTCTCTCTCTCTCTCCCCATCCTTCTTAAATTTCACATTTCTCCCCCAGATCAATATTTCTGACTTGGCAGCGCTATTTTAATTTGTGTGTGTTTCATCTTCCTGCTGTAAATATTTTGGCCATGTGTCCATGTGTGTGTGGTAACCATCAGTATGAGCTATGTGTGTGTGTGTGTGAGACACACAGCTTTTCCAGGTTTTCCAGGTTGTATTTATTAATTAGCGGGTGAACAGTGGAGATTACAGTGGCTTTATGGATGAGTGTAAATCAGTGTGTTTAAATCAGAACCGTTTGGCTTTTGCCCTTCCGCCATTGATTTTCATGCTGCTGACACTTCAATCTTTAGGACTTTAATAAGCAGTGAAGTGGTAATGGAGCATATATATTAGAGCTTATATAGGCGACAGAGTGCGCGTCAACAACCCATAAGTAAGTGCCCCTATAAAATGCACTGATATGCACTGAATACTTGCACTGATTTTTAACAGATTTTTTTCTTAATATCAGGTCTTTTTTGTTTTCAAATTTAGATAAATATCCTGAAGTCCTACTATCCATTATATCCATAAAATACAGGTTGTTACACACTCTGAAATTAAGAATGGCTACATCGATGAGATGACAAGTCACCTGATTGCTTAAGTAAGGAATAACCGATGACAGACCATGGAGTTATATGAAAATAATAAGAGCACTGTGTTATTCCACTTATAGCACAGCAATGTTCCAACAATGACAATGTATAATTAGTTAATTTAATTATTAATTAACAATCTCTTTCTCTCTCTCTCTCTCACTCTCTCTCAAAAAAAAAAAACACAGCCTGTCATTTTAACAAAAAAACTGGAAAGCATTAACTCCTCTGTTCTGAAGTCTTTCCTGTGCTGGGAAACTTTACAAAACACCGTAACTGTTAAAAAGCACTGACACCTGTGACTCGTTTTAAATAAATGTCTCCTGACAAAAACCATATCAACAATTATATGGTTAAACAATTTGTTTATTATTAGTCTTAGATTGCTGTACAAGTCATTGTGTATGAGCTGTTACCATAGAAACAATAACATATTAGACCCAGTGCATTATTATTCAGTTTAGTTCAACACAAATTTATTTATATAGCATTTTTAACAGTGGACATTGTCACAAAGCAGCTTTACAGAAATCCAGATATTAATAAATTTATCCCTGATGAGCAAGCCAGAGGTGACGGTGGCAAGGAAAAACTCCATGAGACGACATGAGGAAGAAAAGGGAACCTATCCTCATCTGGGCAACACCGGATAAAGCAATTATAATTCATTTCTTTGACTGTATATTATTACTATTAACCTGTCATTTAAGTTACATCCAAAACTACTCTCTGAGCCATGAGGTAATATGAAAATTCATGCACTCCTTCTGACCAATCAGATTTGAGAATTCGGACACACTATCTTGAATGGACACACTATCTTGTGTCTCCCAGGAAAGGATGGGGTCTGGTTCCTCTGAAGGCTTCTTCCTCATGTTGCCATGAAGTTTTCCTTGCTTGCCCAATGAGGGACCTAATCTACATCAGGATTTCTGTAAAGCTGCTTTGTGACAATGCCTATTGTTAAAAGTGCTTTAAAAATTGAAATTATTTGATATTTCAGGAAAGTGTGGCACATTGCACTCTGCAGAACCTCTCAAGTTCTGTCAGGTTGAGTTTTCAGAGATTTGTGTCTCCAGAGATTTGTTTGGGTTCATGCATTTATGAACAGGCTCTGGTTCAGTCACTTAAGAGTATTCACTGACTCACCCTAAAGCCGCTTGTGCATTGGCCAGTGGCGTGACATAATGTTCTCCTGATGTTCTTCTCTGTAGTCAGTGATGAAGGGAGTGGTAGCACAGTGGTTAAGACAGTGCCCTACTGATCGGGAGGTCATAAGTTCAAACCCCAGCACTGCCAAGCTGCCACCGCTGGGCCCTTAACCCTCAACTGCTCACTTGTGTAAATGAGATAAAAGTAAGTCACTCTGGATAAGAGTGTCTGCTAAATGCTCTAAATGATGATTTGAACTACATGCATCCTTGGTGTCTCAGCGGTAGCTGTGGATTTTCTGAGCATCAATCCTCAAATTTACCTCATTACATGATTCAAATGCACCATTATAGGTTTTCAGCATGTGTGATGATGGCCTTGGATGCAGAACCATCACTGTCACCTCTCCACTTGGTAAAGAGGCTAGTCAGAAGCAGTGGAGTCACTTTTCCAGTCTGTTTGCTCAAAACAGAGCTGATGTGCTGAGACGGCACCTTTTAAGCCACGTTCTCACGTGATTCAGTGGTCTTAGTGCTGGAATCAGCATAACCGAGACATGATCCGCGGGCAGGGGGGGGACTTGTAGGGGTGTAAACAGCGTTCTACCAGGGTCAAGAACTGAAAAACCAATGGTGCTTTGAGAATCTAAGGTGGAATTAAGGTGTTTTTCAGAAGTCAGCATGCTGCTATCTTGGCGATCATGTGTGTAAGATTTAGTGAATAGATAGGAAATTATGGAAAACCAAATTATGGAAAGTTACCTAAAAGAAAGCATTGCTTTAATGGTTGTCCTTCTGGCAGGTTTTTTTTTTCACCATCTCCACAAAAGTTCCTAGCAGAGGCTGCATAGCATCTTAGACACAATAGTAACTGTACAATGTAAAAATGCTAAACAAATAATTGGAAAATATCATTTGAAAAAATCATTGGTCATTAAAGAAATTACACTAAGGAAGTTTCTCATCTCCTCCTCAATTCAGCTGGACCCTGGACAATCTGGAGATGTTCTGTACTGAGAAGCAGTCTCAGATTTCTCCCTCTGATCTCATGAAGCACTACAGGAGAAGTCTCAGGGCTGTTATGTTAGGAAAGGGAGTTTGCACATTTGTGACAATAATTTGTTACTTTTTTTTTTTTTTTTGCTTATTAAAATAAGTAGAATTCAATTAAAGGTTATATTTCATTAAACATTAAACTGAATAATTAACCACAAAGATTATTTTATAACCAGACAAGGGTGCCAATAATTCTGTACCTGACTCTACAAGGATTTGGACATGAATAAAATGAGCAAGCTGTTTTCTTGCAAGTGAGCGACTGCTAACTGAAATACATTTTTGCTGAAAATCTCCCAATAATCATGCAGCTCACGAGTTCCTCACATGGAGTCGTCTGATTATTCACATGATCCTCAGCTCAGCTGCTGGACAGAGGGACGTGACGTCGAGAAGAACGAGGGGAAAAAAAGCCCTACAGGTCAACTTGGACCTTATTAAAGGACGCTTACATAACCGTTGTGGAGAAAATGAGCACAGTGGTGGCAGGTCGGAGTTCCAGATGGGTCGAGTCTAAATAAAAACACAGTTTAGCCTCAGTTTGGCCTTCAACAATGGACCCAGTGTGTGTGGCTTCATCCACCAGAGCAGAGACGACGAGAAAATACGAACAGCCCGAGGCCTCTCTCACCCTCTCTTTCTCTCTCTCATTCTTTTGGAAATATCATAAATATTGAAGAATACTTTAACTTGGGGAAGAAAAGGTTGAACCTTTAAAAAGATATTCCTGCATTTTTAATAACATGTAATAATAAATAAGAAGTTAGATATAGTGTAATAATATGTATATAATCTGAAAAACTTTAAGATTTTCTTTTATTTTTTTTCAGTACCTAAGCTAACTAACATTAAGAAAACAATTTTATTGTTTTTATGCTAGCATGATCAAGAAATAAATATTGCCTAAAAGTGTTTTTCTTTGATTTTCTTGCTATAAATTGTAACAGAAATGCATTTGCAAAATAAATAATATAATGCAATGTAACATACCATGAAAAAACATCATTAAGTGAAATATTTTTATTATTCACTTTAAGGCAGTAACTAAGTTTGCTACCAAGCTAGCTAACTTCAAGCTAAATAGTACATTTATGGAAACACTCAAGCTTGTGAGCAAGCTGGCTAATGTTGGGTAAATGATTTATGTGATGTGAAATAAATAAATTCAACTGGATATTTCGGCTAACTTTTCGGACCTTTTCACACTTTTGTATTGCTCCATTAAAACCAGGACTCGTGGTCATGGGAAAGCTAGCTACTATCAGATACATTCTTGTTTTCTATATTTTTAGCCATTATAGCCAAGTTTGCTAGCAATTGATTTAATAAAAAAATAACTATTTTACTGGTAATGTTTTCGAAATACCGCATGTGCTCAGAGAAATTCATTTGAAGAATAGATAATATAACGTAATATGCATACAACTTGTCAAACCTTTATATCGTGTCATTAAAGCCAGTGCTCACTGTCACTAGCAAGCTAGCTTATGTTAGATAAACTCATGCTGTGATATCCTAAAATACTTTTTTCTCAATTTTTAGCAGTAATAGCAAAGTTTGCTAGCAAGCTATTTAGTGTTAAAATAAATAGATTGTGGTGATGTGATAAGTATGTACTGAATAAATATTCCTAATGCAAAGAAAGAATGAATGAATGAATGAATGAATGAATGAATGAATGAAAAATAACAAGCTGGATTTTTCTGCTAACTTTTTTTTTTTTTTTTTTACAAATACATCCTCATAGAAATGCATTTGTAGAGTAGATAATATAAATAAAATAATATGCAAAAGACTTGTCATTAAAAACAGCAACCAAGATCACTAGCAAGCTAGCTAATTTTAACTAAACGCTTATTGTGATGTTGATGGATAGATAAACAATCAAAACAAAGAAACACACAAACAACATGGATATGTTCTGCTAAATTTTTAGTAACAATAATGAAGTTGTCACAATGCAGGTACGGACGCAAGTGCAGGTGTTCAATGTTTTATTAAAGGTAGCAAACAAAGCAGAGACGTAATCCGAAGGCAGAGTCAAGATTCAGGCGAGGGTCAGGCGATGAACAAACAACGTTAACTAGGGCAGGCAAGAGCAAACAAGAAAACCAGAAACTAGATCAAAAAAACAGAAAGACAATCACTGAATCGAAGGCGTGGGCTGCATCCGAATATCCCTACCAGTCTACCATACAGTAGGCGAAAAGCAGTACGGCAAACGTAGTATGTCCGAATTCTCAGTAGTCATAAAACAATAGGTGAGAAATACCCGGATGATCTGCTGCTTCCGCTGAGATTCTGCAGAATCAAAAATGGCGGAAGGCAGCGCGTCGACTCTTTTTAAGTGTAAGTGCTATAGGTATTAAACGTTGTTCCTTGTGGTTTAAACGTACTTGTTTAACAACATCTGAGTAAATTGTTAACCTGTTGAAGGTTTAAGCAAGAAAAACAGTTGCTCTAATCTGGTGGCTCTTTAAGTTTTTACGGTTACTATGACATCGTAGGTCACAGGACAGTCCCAACATGGCGGATGTAGTATGTCCGGATTGTATTCATATTACATACATATACTGATCAGTTCGTACTGTATCAACAGCTGCGATTCCTGCAATTTCCTGCGACATGACTACGTACTCGCGTTGTAAAACGTCATCACTGGCATTTATCAAGAACACGCAGGAGCGAAATCTTTCTGACATTACATATCATAAATTTGTGAGCTTAATCACATACGTTTCTGTCATGGTGCTTCAAGCAGGATCGTAAGCTAGCTAGTGGATTTTTTTTAATCATTAAACACCTAAAAGTCGTTAGACTCAAACAAACCGTATATAGAACGTCAAATAACGTAAAAATCACTAACATAATTAATCATTTGAGAGCTACGGTAACAATAACAAGCTACTTACATTTGCAGATGAAGTTGGCTGAGAGTTCGTCGGCCTTTTTTTTTTTTTTTTTTTTGAGCTGAAAGGCTTCAGAAAATATGACGTCATTTCCAGATGCTCCCTGGTTTTTGCGGTGCATTGTGGGATTTTTTTTTGTGAGCGAACTTTAAAATGGCCGACTCCCTGATCAGCTCCCTGACTACTGATCTAGCGAGCTGATTGAGACGCACCCTGTGAGTGTGGCTGTGATTCAAATTGAGTCCAGGTGTGTGATCAGTAATCAGGTGAATGTGAACGTGAGAGAGTCTGTGGTGGCTGAGTGTTGTAGTCCTCGGCGGCCATGTTTGTAGGCCGCACTGTATTCTGGGAATTATAGACGAATGCCGATTCCAGCGTAGACATGACACAAGTTTCCCAAATGCAAAAAAAAACAAAAAAAAAAAACACAAGTAGAAAATGATTCACCTTATATGTAATAGAACTGATTATGGATTTATGTAAAGTAGAGGCCACAGATGGATGACAATTTGCAGAATTCATTGTCCATAATTACTATCATTTAGTAAAAATATTATAATTATAATAATTCACAGGAGTAGATGAGAACTTTTCGCAGTGTTATTAACCTGTAAATCCAAGCTTTCAGACTTTCAGCGGGGAAATTTAACAGAAGTAACGTACCATGTCATGTTTCCACCTCATCATCTCCTGACTTTCTTCCTGTATTCCTTCTCCAAGCCTCTTTCTTATATCTGATTAAACACACACACACACACACACACACACTCAGACCACTTTAGCTTGGTTTCCTTCCTCTGACTCAACTTTCATCACTGCTGAGATTCCAGTTATTATAGCTGAGCATTAGCATAGCAGATCTGCTGAACTGGCGCCAGGTTCATGTTCTCGTTCCACAAGCTCCAAGTTCATCTGCGTGAATTTAAACACTACCAATTTGCAAACCTTGGAATTGTTAAAATAAGCCAAATGACATGCTAATTTTTGCTGTTTTATTCAGCTGGAACATTTAGGAATACAAAAATATTCAGTAAAATGAGCGTAGCCTGAACTGCAGTGAGCATTAGCTGGTACATTAGCTGGCTTTATAATCAATGAGCTAGCAAAACAGCACAAACTAGCTAATGTCACTAGCTGGTTCAGTCAGTATAATGTTGCTTGATGCTAACAGCTGCAAAATAAACTCATACAAGCTAGCTAGCTAACGTTTAGTGTAGCGTCAAAGATGTAAAGCATCAGATTATGTAGGAAAAATAAAGTCTAAACTAAATATCTTAGCTTGGTAAGAATAAATTGCTTTTTAATAAAGTATAGTGGGGTGTAAGTAAGCTAACATTAGCTAGCTAACACACACCAATTCAAGTTAACCAACTTTTTGTCATTTAATCTTAAGCACAGTTATTAAACAACAATCTTTCTATGAAAACTTCTCATGATTTATTTTCCTCTAATGTTAACACCGCCAACTTTACCAACATGTTAGCTAACTTAACTAATAATTAAGTAGATGTCCATGTTATTTATCTAGCTATCAACAGCTAAATTAATTTGTGGTGGAATTTACTGAGAATCTCCACTTTTTTTTTAATGAAAGAGTCACTGAATGTGATGAAATTGCATAAGTTTGGTGAAATAAAACAGTTGTTGGAAGTGGTGGTGGTGGTTGTGTGTGTGTGTGTGTGTTGCACGTGGAAGCCTTTATCCAATTATAGGCCAGGTCACAGCAGGAAGAAAGAGAGAGAGAGAAAGAGAGAGAGAGAGAGAGAGAGAGAGAGAGAGATTAACAGTCTATGTGTGCCCTTATAGCAGGAAATTAGGGCGTAGGACTCAGGGAGCGAGTGGATGGTGCTGCTGTTTTAGGGCAGTTCACTTCATATGAGCAGAGGCCAATTTAAACACATCTGGTCCTACACTGGCACACACACACACACACACACACACACACACACATGGGTAATGCCATGAGTGTTTGAGCAGTCGTGTTTTCTTTGTGTGGCCGGATGAGTGATCACATTACTGAGCACATGCTGATACAGCACAGCCTCTATGTCTCACTCTCTCACTGTCTCTCGCCCTATGTTTCTCTCTCTCTCTCTCTCTCTGTTTTGCTCTTTATCTCTATCTCTCTCTATGTCTGACCGTCTCTGTCTCACTCTCTCTATCTCTCTGCCATGTACTCAGATGTGCATGAACACCCGCTACCTCCCTACTGTTCATTCACTCGCTTCTTGTGTGTGTGTGTGTGTGTGTGTGTGTGGTACCATGGATTGTTTTTGGAGATCATATTTCCATTTGTCCATCCTCCCAGTCCTAGTTCAAGCTCTGAGCTGTAAAACTGATACTGACCATCTGTCTCTCTTTGTCTCGTTCTGTCTTTGTCGTTGTCTCTCTCTCTCTGTCACTCACTCTCTCTCTCTTGCTCATGCTATCTCTCTACTCCTCCTCCTATTCCCAGTTGTATTTTACTTGAATATATTAATTGTATGAGCATAAACTAGACCCTGCATTAAACACTTGAGATTGAATCTTAAAAGCTATTTACAGTTTATTAGTGAATATTTTATCACATTACACCACAGCGCTGTTGAATTCTCGATTCTGATTGGTCAGAAGGCATTGATTCATTTTCTTACAGTAGTGAAGCTGCAAATCACAGGTTTATGTTAATATGCTCATTCTAATATATCATCGATTCTATAGCAACATCTCATTCACAGGGACGCGCCACATAAACAGATATTAAAAACATGTGTACACGGTTGATATGGCGAGGAGAAGTTTATTTAATGTTTATAGAAGGAGTCTCCAGTGTCAGGGTTTTGTAACACCCAGAGCTTTTCAGACATCTTCAGGACAGAGGAGTTTACCCTTCTATGCGGTTTCTCGGTAACACGACGAGCTGCGTTTTAGTCTTATTAACTTCAAGAGAGAGACAGAAAAGAGAGGCTGGTGAGGGAGCGACTGTTTATAGCTGCTATAACGTAAGCGATAACAGGAACTAACTTCATCCATAGACATTCCACAACTTTAAATGTAAGTATAAACAGCTGAAATGAACCATCTGACATTATGTAATTAAATAAAAAATTGTAAGCGTTGGCAAATTGCTGCAGTATAGCTTTTATTGGAAAATAATTAACTTTTGGGGGGTGACAGTAACTTCATCACACCACCACACTGTTGATTATTTTCTTACAGCAGCACCACAAATAGTGTTTTATCCCTTATATATAAAAATGTTACATATTTCTTTAAATGTGTGTGTACATAGTATGTATGTGTGTATATAGATCAAATAAAATGTAATATATATATATATATATATACAGTCAGGTCCATAAATATTGGGACATCGACACAATTCTAACATTTTTGGCTCTA
>CM075026.1:16754022-16774665 GCA_037576675.1 Pangasius sanitwongsei
CAAGTGTTGAGGATGCAGAAGATAGGGATAGGTGGAGATTGATGATTCGCTGTGGCGACCCCTGAAGGGAAAAGCCGGAAGAAGAAGAAGAGTTAAGTTATCATTTGAACATTTAAAGATTAATCATGCTCCTTGTAGCTCAGAAGAAAAGTTCTTTAAGACAAGCTTGGGTCATTTCCAGGTCAAATTGTTAAATCAGCTCCAAACCTAAAATCAGGAAGAGAGCTAGGGTGTAAGATAGTGTTAGCTATACAGCGACGAAAAGAAAAATTCTGTTCTTTTACATTAGTGCAAAAGAATTAGGGTTTGTGATGTGCTGTAGCACTTTGAGACCCCCCATGCTGCATTTTTAGGGAAATATCTTGAAGGTGACTGCAAGTGCAAAGCCAGTACTGAGCATCAGAGGGGAAAATATTAATATTAATAAATAAAATACATACATACAGAAGTAAATCTAATAGGTTTTTTTACCTAATATTTTTTTTTTATTTGAAAAAAGTCAAATTTTTCTGAGGTTTTTTCACTGGTTTAAATGAAATGAAAATGTCAAATTAATATATTTTTGTTTACAGCAAGGTACAGAAAAGCCTTTACTGAGTTATGCAGCTATCATGTAACTTTGTAGTTCATAGTAGTAGATTTTGCTTATCCGTTTTGCATTGGCCCTTTAAAATGTATTATTATTATTATTATTATTATTATTATTATTTTATTATTATTATTGATTTGTTTATTTTTAAAAGAAATAAAATGCATTTTTGCCAGATATTTCGATGTTGGCACACCCTTGGTGCTTGGACCCGCCAGTCGCTGCTTGCAGCTATAATATAATATAATATAATATAATATAATATAATATAATATAATATAATATAATATAATATAATATAATATAATATAGATATTTTTATATCTAAAATACATATTTTGACAGATATTTTACAAGTTTAAATGAATTAAAAACGTCAAATACTGTAATATTATTAAGCGTGTATATATGTAGATTTAGCTTCTAAAATGTGCTGTGTCTGCTTAAAACCCTTTTTTCTGGCAGATTTCCAAAACTTATTTTAAAGGACTGTTTAAAACAAGACTAGAAAACCTACAGGCAGCCATGTTTTGTCGAGTAGTAACACTGGAATTCATTTAGATCAGGAAGTCAGAAAATACGGTTAAATCTAGAACCCTAAGTGGTTTTACAATTTGCTCGCCTGGAGGAGGAACCCTTAAAGGTTCTCTATAGAGGCTCACAGCAGAGGGATTTCCTTTCACAGACCTTTCCACATAAAGCCTCTTTTAGGAAGCAAAGAGCCCTCAACTGTTCGAGGACTCTTAAGGAGCCATTTTTCTAATGCTGTAAAGAGTTTGACTCCTCGAAACTGTCTGAACAGTGAGTTCTGAGATCACATCATTCTGTCAATCAGAAATATCAGTGAAATATAAATAATTTCTAGATAAAGCATGTAGATATTAGCTAACTGAACATGCTGTCAGGCTGATCAGGGCTCCAGACTCGTTCAGCTGGGCATCTGTTTTAAATGCTAAATGCTAATTAGGGCTTGCTATAAGGCTAATTAAGATTTAACACTCCTGTAGGCAGCTAACGACAGGATGGTAGTATTTTTTCAATTTACATTCCTATCATTCTTGGCAGCATCCACACCATTAATGCTAGCTGCCTATTAGGAAGTCTTTTAGATGCTAATTATGCTTATAAACAGTCTTGGAGGTGAGACGTTTTTACATTAGTCTTTAAGACTGATACTTGAATGTACAAGCTTCCAGTCACCTTTAAGACTGATTCACTAAGGATTAACTAACCTGGGTGTAACGATCCCCTGTGTGATTTGGTTCGAGGCATCGATTTAAAAGTTAATAATAGAAATGAAACAATCATAAATAATTTAACAAGCTAGCAATTTGCCCGATACGTTACTCTGATATTTGAAATAGTCCTTCTTTATGTTATCATCATTCGCAAATTAACAGTAGGCCTACTCAAGATTCTGAATTGATTCTGAAGTTGGTCACATATCAGTCAGAGGTTACTAAATTATACTGTCTCATATATATCATATAGTATAGCAGCAGATTGAGTGGTACTGTGAAATATGGTTTCATATCCTGAGGTTTGCACCTCTATTAGCTGATATTTACACTATGTAGTTAGCAAACACAGGGTGTGAGCAGCCTCTCATCCTCTCTATTTAGTGAAAACTTGATGCCATTCATGCTAATTGCCAATGCTCAAGTTTCAGTCGTTGTTGTAACCCTAGTGTTGTTGAAGGACCTTTTTTAACAAACTGAAAGATGGATTGCATCCTCAGAGATTTGATTTAGGACTGACTGTCCACCTCTGCTCCTCTTGAAGGTGAGACCGAATGGCCATCCATTCATCCTCCTGGCACCATGCGCTAAATCACACCCTGATGTTTCCCAAAAGCCCCCAAAACAAGCAAGTAAATAAATAAACCAGGTTGGACATTCGGTTTAGGTGTAGTGTTCCTCAGGAGTTCGGTCCACTCCAACCTTTTAACTCATGACATTGTGTTCTCGGTGTTTTACACATTTCCATTTGAGAAGAGACATGCACTACTCCCCTCCACTCGCTCTTCCTTTTTCTTTTTTCCCTGTCTTCATGTTCTGGCTTGGCTATCAGCGTCAAAGCCAAAGGGTTATTTCAGTTCACTCGAATTGCTTTCAGTGAAGTTGGCTGGATTTCTGGATGATGTGCGGGGAACAGGTGCCAATTCTGAGCTCCGTCCGACAGCTTCCTCCGTTTCATCTATTGCACATCAGTCCTCAGATGTCGAGTTGTGTGAAGCGAAAGATTAAAAACGCCTTTTTTCGGTTCAATGCCAACTCAGAACATCTCACATGAATCCTTTCATACCGAGAACATTCAAGCACTCAAGCACTCAGTATATTCACCACATCTTCCTTTAGCTTTTAGTTTTAAGTGTAACAGATTTACACAGCTGTCCAGAATCATCATCATAACGTAGTGCCAAAATTCTCGATTGCAGCAGTTGGACAGTTGCTTTTTCTCTTACAAAAGCTTTTGGGAGTTGATCTTAGAGCCACAGCTTGTATGGGTGCCAGCTGAAATCATTTCAGCCTACTCAACCATGATGTAGTCTAGGTGAAATTGTATTCATGCTTCAGTAAGTGCTTTAACCTGGTCAGAGTCATGGTGGAGCCGGAGTCTATTCCAGGAATACTGGGGGTGAGGCGGGAATTCACCTCATCGCAGTGCACCATCACCATCACCTTACTCACACCTAGGGGCAATATAGATTCACCAATCCACCTACTGGAATGTTGTTAGGATGTGGGAGGAACCGGAGAATGTGGAGGAATCCACCTGGTCCAGTTTCTTCTACCTGAGCAGAGTCAAACCACATGCCCAGGGGGCAGAGTCAGACCTAATCAAGCTCCTCCTTCCCGGGCAGAGTGGACCCAAAAGTCCAGGGGGCGGAGTCGGATCTGATCCAGCGCCTCCTACCTGGGCAAAGTCAACCCAAAAGACTAGGGGGTGCAGTCAGACCTGATCCAGCTCCTCCTACCCGGGCAGAGTCGACCCAAAAGTCCAGGGGGTGGAGTCGAACCTGATCCAGCTCCTCCTACCTTGGTGGAGTTGACTTAAAAAACTAGGGGTTGGAGTCATAACTTTTCCAGCTCTTCCTACCGAGGGGGAGTCAAACCAAAAGTCTAAGGGGTGGAGTCAGACCCAGTCCAGCTCCTCCCACCTGGATGGTGTCAAACAAAAAGTCCAGAGGGTGGAGACAACTCAGTGTGTTTTATTTGCCATGTGATATTTTGAGTATCATTAAATGCAGCCTTACCGTAAATATAATAAATTCTGCATCAATATCATTTCAACTTTCTTATTCGTACTGTTACATTTTACCTGCATCTGTCGAGACCCTTCATTGTTGAAGAAGTCTAATCTTTTGAGCATCAATACTTACGTCAGGCCTACATCATCTCCGGACTACTTTCCTCTTTTCAGCTACCTGTAGAGACCGAGATGAAAGACTTTGCTAACTGTCTGAGAGCAATCGTTTCAGTTCGTTCAAAGTGTTGTCACTTTAGAGAACATTGTAACACGACACCTGGATTCATTATGATTAGAGGTAAGATTTTAAACACATGTAGTCAAACGTGTCTCCAGCTGGTCAGACTGAAATCTGGTAACTGTGTTGCATGTTAATATGCAAATTAGCTCATTATGATCAAACACCGACTTCCAACGTTGTTCTTCATTTTCTGTTCTTTAATGAACAAGATGGTTGCTGTCAAAAAAATAGTCTTGTTTTATGTCATGTTTAATCTCACTAACGTTTTGGGGGTTTTAGCTGCCCACAGATGCATTTACACAATTTCTGAAGTGTTCTGAGCGATCAGATTTACATGTTTCACATGCACCTTGGGTGCGTTTACTCTTTAATTTTTATACTCTTGATACTCACGACACACGACTAAGTATAAATGTACATATGTGTAAGCGTATGCTTTAGAGTTGCTCATGATGTTTGTACACTATGTGGCGTTCTGCTGTACTCTAAATTTACGAAACAACTAAAACTAGCAATGCTTCGAAAATGCAAAGAAGGAGAATTTCAAGGTACTCCTGCACCATGTTATTTATTTTTGACCTATATTCCGTCTCTTGGACTATGATTATTAATCCCCCAGGTAAGTGGGGGACAACTGGGAAAAAACATTCCTGGCAGATGGAAGTAATGGCCCGAGACATCCATTTATACACACAATCTGCCTGGTTGACTGAAATGTGTTGGTTAAAAGCAGGTCTTAGGAGAGCAAGATGGCAGTGTGCATAGATGCAGTCACTCCCAAAGCCTGTGGTTTTTTTGGGGTTTTTTTTTTGTAATTTTGCCATTTTTTAGGCATCAGCTTGGAAAGAAATCACTAACGAACTCCCTTTGTGTGAAACGCAGTGACGATAAACTTTTGAACCTTGAGTCTTTTCATCCAGTTATTATGGCCCTGAGTACTATCCCTGCCTCCTGTGCAAGGACTAGATCCATAACCAGTCCAACGATTGTACAATTGAGGATCCAGATTATTGAAATGAAGACGAATATCCAGGAAAAGAGTCATGTCATGGTATGGGTAAGGGTTTTAGAAAAAAAAAACTGGAGTCTTTAATATGTCTTAAATAGGGAGATATGAACAACTTCTCAAATGTGTGGTCCAGTGACACTCGGCTTGTCATGCCCTATTTTTCAACACACAGACGTCACAAGGCCTTGCAGAAAAAAATACATCATTGTAAGCAAAAAGGTCAACTTCTTTGAATGTCGCTGGCTTGAAAGCTCTGTAGTGTTTTTGTCTGGTTTTGATAAACCATGGTGTAGTAAGGTATAGTGATTTAGCAGGTTGATATAAAAACGAGGACTGGAAACCGTCATCATCACTTCCATGGTAAACACTTTTAAAAGTTTAATATATGGGCAAAATCAAAAGCATATTAAAAAGGCCGCCCACATGGCCATAAACATATGGTCCAGAATGCGAACACATTGTGGTGTGTTGTGTTTTTTTGATTGCCTACTGCTGCTGTCCTGTTTTTCTTATTTGAGCATCTTAATTCCAATATGGCCGACGACAGGTGGCGAATAAACGTGACCTTGAGCGGTTGAATGACCAGCAGGACGCATTATGCAGGGAATTGTTGAGAGAAAAATCATTGCCTAACACATTCAAGTCATCAGTCTTTGTTCCTGTTTTATAAGTGATAAGTAAGTCTTCTTTGTTGGTGGTGAATCCGTGACACCCACGATATCTATTGAAGCCTTGTCAGGGCTTAACAAAGCCGTCTCGCGAATACGCTTCTCTTAATCACGCCTCGCACGCTCTCACACGTTCTGTTCATTTGGTTGGTGAGGATGACTCAACGGAGCGATGCTCTTATCAGCTCCACCTTCAAAAGCGAATGTCCAGAGGGTCTTTCCTACAACGCCATCCTCGTAATGACAGTTCAATTTCCCAAACATTCTCCACAAATTTACCTTCTTATATCATCGTCTGATGTGCTGCGTGCTGTTGCCTTTCAAGCCCTGCTGCCCAGTGAGCATTGTTTTTTATATAATTACATGTTTCGGTCTGTCTTGCTTTCCTTTGTTGATGTTTTTCTCACTTAATTGTGTGAGATTAGCTGGCAGCTGTGTTAGCGCGAGTCAATTCCTGACCTGTCACAGTGAACAGAGCGCCGGCTCCATCTTGTCTCAGATGATACTGTGAAGCTGGCAAGGCTGCTGAAACTGTTACCTAAAGCACAGGTAAAGAGAGAGGGAGAGAGAGAGACAGAGATGACAGGTGTCCCTGCGAGGTCAGAGACTCCCACGGAAACACAGTAATCACTCTAATTCACATTTAAAGGGTGAAAAAAGTCATAAATTAAAAAAAGAATCCGTAAAAGGGTTTTGTATCGTGTTAACGCTCATTCAAGGTGAAGCCGTCCCAAAAGACACCGTCGTGTTCCTGGTATTCCTTCATGAGTCTTAGGATTGGACCCGAAGTAGCATACAAAGTAGGCAGGTGTCGATAATCGTTCACGTGATAAATCACAATATTAATACAGTCACTGCTTCTGCGTTCTGCTTGGGAGGAAGCTGCCGAGATAAAGGCTTCTTTTATTTTTGGCAGATTATAATAGAGCAACGCATTGTCAGTCTCAGAAGGCAATCCCATAATTCATTTCTAAGTTTAATAGATATGGCGTGGAGGAAAAAAAAAACGGTTATCCAGGTTCTAAGCTTTAAAAAAAAAAGTGATTTTTATATTAAATCATAATCATATTAGTAAGGCAAAGCGTTAAAGGTAGAAATGATGATTTTGGTCAATCGTTAATCATCTTTAACACGTATCTTCTCATGGACCGTGCTAATGAAAAGGTGTTAACTCACTTCCGTAAGGAATCGTGCTGTTATTCCTTTTATCACCCCGACGTTGATTATCTTCCTATAACAGCACATCCTGAAGCGCTTTATTCCTCTTACACCACAGAAATTCACCAGTTACATCTTCTCTATTCTTTTATTAAAGAACGACATATACCTTTTATCCATTTATAGTTACATTTAATGTTGTAGAACATCCTCAAGACAAATTAGTTCCTGTTCTCACTCATATTATTGCAGCTATAAATAGTCGTTCACTCACCAGCCTCTTTTTTTTCTCTTTCTTGACATTAATAAGACAAAAAAAACACAGCTTGTCATGTTAAAGAGACTCTCTAAAAAGAACACGTAAACGGATTTAGTGTTACAAAGTGCTGACACTGGAGACTCCTTCCATAAATGTTAAATAAACATCTCCTCACATCAACAATTACACACTTTGTATGTGTCTCTGTGAATGAGCTGTCACTATAAAAATGATAAAATTTTAGAACGAGTGCATTAGTATAAACCTGCGTTACTGTCAGAGCTGCTGTTATAGAAAACTAATCAACACCTCCTGACCAATCAGAATGCAGAATTCTGCAGCACTGTGGTATAATGTTAATTAATGCAGTAAATTACTGTACGTAAATTATGTTTTAAATGAATTTAATGTTAACGCAATTTCAACGTTAGATAAGTTACTTCATAGCTTTTTTTATTTTAACCTCTGAGGCTTTACATCATCCGTCTGTCGAAGTGACCTACAAATGCTCCTTCCCTCCAGACTAGCCGAGGGGTTGAGTGACTTGCTCAAGGGCACGTCGAACCCAAACAGGCTGTTCAGAGCCAGGATCAAACCCATGACCTTTTTACTTTATGACCAAATCCTGTGCCTGCTGGCAAGCCGAGACATTATTCAGCTCTAAACACGGCCCTCGCTCTCGCTTAGTCAGGACTGTCAAACTGTCATTATTTCACTTCCATCGTGACTCACGCTCTGAAACTGGACCTATCCCTGGCTAAGTGTTACGCCTGTTCCCGTAGCCCGTGGGATCTGACCTCTGACCCCTGCCATAATTGAGTCGGCACCCTACCTCTCTGTTCCGGCCTACTTTCCACATTTGTCCTGGTGTTGTGCTACATTCAGCCGTTCCTGTTCCACATGACTAATACAGCCTCGGTGATAAAGGCCTGGTGCGCACACACACACACACACACACAGAAAATCTGAGGAGAAGTATTGAAATGGACAATATTTTGTGAAGGATGAATGGGACATAATTATGCATGGATTGTTACTTAGTAAAGTGAAGTGAAGGTTTGAGTTCCAGTCAATGAACTGGAACAATGTGTTCACTCGTTTTAGCACAGACGCTATTCATCCAAGTGCACAATGCGTACACAGACCAATGGCCTCTGACCAACAGGAACTATCTATCTATCTATCTATCTATCTATCTATCTATCTATCTATCTATCTATCTATCTATCTATCTACCTGTATGACTGTCTATCTATCTATCTATCTATCTATCTACCTGTATGACTGTCTATCTATCTATCTATCTATCTATCTATCTTCCTGTATGTCTGTCTATCTATCTACCTGTCTGTCTACCTATCTACCTGTCTGTCTCTATCTATCTATCTATCTACCTGTCTGTCTGTCTATCTATCTATCCTGACCATACTCCCCTTTCATTACTTTATCCCAATGCCCTCTTTTCCTTTCTTCCCTCTATCCTGATGTCCTCTTTTCTTTCATCCCTCTCTCCCGATGTTCTATTATCTTTCGCTCCTCTTTTGATGTCCTCTTATCTTTCATCTCTCTATTCTAATGTCCTCTTATCTTTCATCCCTCTATCCTGATGTCCTCCTTTCTTTCATCCCTCTATCCTAACGTCCTCTTCCATTACATCCCCCTGTACCGATGTCCTCTTCTCTTTCATCTCTCTATCAAGATATCATCTTCCCTTTCATCCCTCTATCCTCATCATGACCATCCTCATCCCTCCATCTAGACCATCCTCTTCCATCTCATCCGTCTATCCTGACATCCTCTCTCTGCCCCACTCCTCCTTTATTGCACATCCCTCTATCCTGACTGTGTACTACATGCTCTGTATACTGTCCAAAAGTCTTATGCACCCTGTATTTTATTTACAGATGTTTACCTTTTCTGTGTCAGTGCTTCATTCCAAAAACTAATGCTGTTTTGGGTTTTGTTAATTAATGAAGCATATTCATTAATAGACTGGGAATTACACCTGCGGAGACAGAAGAGGTTCTCTAAAAGCCCTGGAGCAACATCACAGGTCATTTCCTTAGAAACCTGCACCTGAACTTACGCTAAGGATGATTTGATTTCAGCCAATACACTAACTAAACTGATACTTAGAAACGTTCTTTTTGCATTTTATTATTTTTGAAGCCATTTCAGCTGCAATCACACACACACACACACACACACACGAACACAGCAGGCTAATTAAGAAAATTGCATCTATATATACTAGGCTTTAAACTAAATATAAAAATATAACACTTAATTAAAAACAGATAGCCAGAGCATGGAGGCATTTTTAAAATAAACAAAAATACAGTCACGACTATGTGAAATATGGGATTAATTAATTTATTTTTAATTAAAAAGGATAGGAAACACTGACCGAGACAAGTTTATTAAAAGCTTCATCCAATCAGTGTAGGTTATTAAAGAAGCTCAATAAATCTTTAACAACTTCAGTAAAGCTTTATAGCAAATGGAGATAAGCGGCTTAGGTTTCTGGCTACAGAATAAAAGCGTATATGTGTAAAGTAGAGCTGTGATAGTAGATTAAAACACAAGCTCCACTTCCTTTGACCTCCTTCTCTGAGACATTCTACATGACCTGGATTAGAGAGAGCCTTCACACATCTAACGCAGCTTCTCTGGTTTGCTCAGACAATGCAGTTTTTTTTGCAAACAATGGCATCAAAGCTTCTGTGTCTTCTTTAACAATGCAAGTCGTACAAGCACTGAGAGTTCAGGTAAACAAAATCAGCTCAGACACAATCACAAAACACAGGGCCGTAAGTCTGAATTGCACAAGGGCCTTTTTTGTGCCTTATCTTATGAAAAGCCCGTCTTCTCGACTTTTTGTTGCTGTTGTTATCAACGGTGCTCAGATCTCCCCTTTGTGATGGTCTGATTTGAGAGTAATCCCTCCATCAATGGCGCCGCAGATCTGCAGCTTCATTGGGAGAAAAACCCTGCGGAGATCAATAAACCTCTCGCGCCGCTTCCAGGCACAGTGTCAGAGATTAGTATGTATTACGCGATGCCACCCCGTGACGATCCACAGTGTGATTTATGATCGCTTTTGGAAATGGTGCACAATTAGCAAAAAAAAATCTATATGGTGTAAAAATGCAAATCAGGACCTTATCTTGTTGGGTAATAGAGTTGGCTGTATAGCATTAGTGATTGTACATAATGATGATGTCGCTGCAGTCCACTCAGGCAGAGGAGGATTGTACTGATGTACAATGTTTGTTGTTCAGCTGATGGGCTTGTTATTTGTATTTTATTGTTTCTCCTCCTTTGCCTGGGTGGTCCCCTGAGTCTGCAGGCCCACATCCATTATTTATTCATGTTGCACTGCAGAGTAAATCCTTCTCCAAGCGGAACGGTCAGGACCCCATACCGAGGGCTGCTCCGAGGGCTGCTCTGCCCAAATCTGAGTGGCCTCCAGGGCAGACGGCCTTTAAGTGCCCGAGCCACTCAGCTATAATGAAGAATCTTCTGATTAGCACACAGAGCTTGCGCATGAATAACCGGAGAAATGATCCTGTGGGAGAATGGGTTAGTATCAAGTGTGGAGGATGAGGATGAGCTGGAGTTGCTCGGGTGTTAGAGGAGTGTTTTTTTTTTTAGCCTGCGCTTCTCAGTGTGTAATCAACTGTCTGATTGAATGTGAGCTGATTTAAAGTGGTTTTAATGTTTTACAGTATGATTCTGTGGACAAACACAAAGGCCATGCCTCCTTTACTGAGACTGACAATCACAGAGACCACGCCCACCTCCTTCTTTAGGACTGATGCACAGAGGCCACGCCTCCTTTACTAGAATTGACAGGAACAGGGGCCATGACTGAAGCCACACCTTCTTCACGATGACTCCTTTACTGAGATTGACACAGAGACCTCACAGAGACCACACCTTCTTTTATAAAGACTGATACACAGAAGCCACGCCTCCTTCTTTAGGATAAATGCAGTGAGGCCACGCCTCCTTCACAGCTCCAGTCCAGCCGTGGAAACAGCTTAGCCCTGCCTGAGCTAAATTAGTGAAATATATTACACAGCATTTCACCCACAATGATTATATATGATAAGGAAATATAAATATATGGAACTGCACTACCATAAACATAAAAATAATAATAATACACTCTCATTCCAGCTGAGTGGCACTGTACAGCCCACACGTGATGCGGAGAACTAAAGGCGAGATACAGCAACACATTTATATTCATCTGCACACAGATCTCTGAGCTCTGTGCTGTAGTGCTTCTCTCATTGACGTCTCTTTTACAGCACGTATATTTTCGATAAACTGGAGGAAGTTAATAAGACATCACGTCATGTTAACGTGAAGCTGCAAACTGCATGTTTATGTCTTATTAGCTTCAGGAGAGAGAATAAAGAGAGCTTGGTGAAGGAACGACTATGCGTAGCTGCACAGTAAGAACAGGAACTAACTTGTTTTGCAGATTATTAAATGTAACTATAAATGGATAAAATCTGCAACATAACTCCACATCTATGCTAAAATTAGCTGACGAAGTTAGCTAACCAGTGGTAAGGTATTTGACAAATCATATAAACCCATTATATCGAAAAAGCTTGGACGTTATTTTCTTATCTCTTAAATAAATAAATTATCAAGCCTGCCGAAATGCTCCTTTACTGACCATGCGTTGCTGATCACCATGGCAACGATGATTATTTATTAGTCCATTACTTCAACGTTCACTCAGATTGCGACGCTGAATGAAGTTTATTTTCAGAGCCGACGTGTAAGAACGGCATGTTTCGCTCTCCGATCAGTTGGTTAATAGGTTAATCGTGCACAGCGTTTATCTCGGGCTTTCTGTCCCTTTGTCTCAGTGAAAAGGCCTTAACGCTTTAACGATCGTGTCCAGTAATCTCTCCATTAGCACACGCCTCGCTCGTTTAATCACACTTATTACACGCAGCGCAGAGGCATCACGAGCTCGGCGTTCAGCGTAGCGTGCTGCAGTAATCCATCTGCATGCACTCACATGAAAATCTGCAGAGATTATCAAAAGAGGGGAGGAGGACGTTTCCTTCCTGAGCTCTCAGACCAAATCTGATCCAAACCCTACATCCTGTGTGTCTGTGATGCTTTCGTACTATCTGTCATATTTGTTGGATTAGCATTGATATAGTTAAAACTACTTATAATAATAATAAGAAATTAAAATAAATATAATATAAAATGTTTTAGTTTTTTATTTTAAGATTATTATTATTATTATTATTATTATTATTATTAAAAAATCTATTCAGTTCACACAATTTACCCCTTTTACCCCAAACGCAGTCGATCAGAAATGTTTGGTGTCGTTTACATTTAGTTTTTAGTTTTTTACGCTAATGAAATCCTGTCTCGTTCAAAATCCCTTCTACAAACAAATACATGTCCAATTTTTCATATGCCTGCTTTAAATGTCTTCATTAAAACAGAAGAAAATCCTTTGTAAATTTACAGTACATAACCTAAAGTATATAAATAACTTGTTTATTATTATTAGGATTGTATTTTGTAATATGATGATCGGAAAAAATAAAAACCTGAAGTGAAGGCATCAAACCCGTCATATTAAAGATCCTTCGCACAGGACAGCGTGGCATTATGGGTAATATCTAATACCAGGTGTGTACTTTCTAAAATATTTTTTAGAAAGTTATTCAATTGTCATGACTAATGCATTATACATATTTGTAATGAGAGTGACAGAGAGGCACAAAATGAGAAAGAGAGAGAGAGATGCAGAGTCTAAGAGAGACACACAGAGAGACAGACACACAGAGACACAGCACGAGAGAGACACAGACTGAGAAAGATACACAGAGACAGTGCCAGACAGAGAGACGAGAGAGAGTGAGACAGTTTAAGAGAGACACAGAGAGAGAGAGAGAGAGACAGAGAGAGAGAGAGAGAGAGTGAGACAGTCTAAGAGAGACACAGAGAGAGAGAGAGAGACAGAGAGAGAGAGAGAGAGTGAGACAGTCTAAGAGAGACACAGAGAGAGGAGAGAGAGTGAGAGAGTGAGACAGTCTAAGAGAGACACAGAGAGAGGAGAGAGAGTGAGACAGTCTAAGAGAGACAGAGAGAGAGAGAGAGAGACAGAGCGAGAGAGAGTGAGACAGTCTAAGAGAGACACAGAGAGAGAGAGAGACAGAGCGAGAGAGAGTGAGACAGTCTAAGAGAGACAGAGAGACAGAGAGAGAGAGAGTGAGACAGTCTAAGAGAGACACACAGAGAGGAGAGAGTGAGAGAGTGAGACAGTCTAAGAGAGACACAGAGAGGAGAGAGAGTGAGACAGTCTAAGAGAGACACATAGAGAGAGAGACAGTCTAAGAGAGACACAGAGAAAGAGAGACAGAGAGAGTGTGAGAGAGAGAGAGTGAGACAGTCTAAGAGGGACACAGAGAGAGAGAGCGAGAGAGAGAGACAGTCTAAGAGAGACACAGAGAAAGAGAGAGAGAGAGAGAGAGAGAGAGAGAGAGAGACAGTCTAAGAGAGACACAGAGAAAGAGAAACAGACAGAGACACAGACTGAGAACTGTCCTTTTTCCGATTAAAAACTTGAATGTGTCCGTGTTAATAAACACATTAAACTGTAAAGAAGTCAAGCTCGCGCACCTCCCAAACCCCGGTTTAACCCCGGTGTCACGTGGTGTTCGGGGTGTTCACGGGGGTCCATTATGGGCGGAGACGCGTTTCCGTTTCACCGGTGCGCCGTCGCGCGCGCCTTTGTTTCTTGCTCGGTGATTTAATGTGCTGAGGCGAAGAGGAGGTGCTGCGGGGCGGGCGCTCGCGGATCAGTGTGCGCGTGTGCCTTCGCCTGTGTGTGTGTGTGTGTGTGTGAGTGAGTGTGTGTGTGTGCGCGTTATCCCCTCCCTCAGAGCGAGCGCGAGCCACGGAGAGAAGAGACGGAGCAGAGTAAACGCCAGTCGGTGTGAACGTGAACGGACGCTCCGCTTTTCTTCTTGTTGTTGTTGCGGAGGTCGGAGTGTGTGTGCGGTTCATTTTTTTTCCGTTCCGCGCGAGGATGAGGAGAACGAGCGCGTGAGTGAACTAAACCCACCGGAGCACGCGCAACGCTACGATTACGGATCGGATCTGCTCGAGAGAGGAAACTCCAGCTTTGGATCGCGCGTGTGTGTGTGAGAGTGTGTGTGAGAGTGTGTGTGGATGCGGCTTCGCTATTACGAAGCGCCGGAGCGACAACACGGTGAGTTTCTGCGTCCAGCGCGAGCCTGATGCGTGTTGCGCTGTTTTGCGTTTTTTTTTTTCTTGTTGCAATCCTGCAACATGTTGGTCGACATTTTAGGATTTTTTATTTTTTTTAAGTTGAAGTTGGGAACATCGCAGTGCGGGCTCGCGCGCATCCAACACGCACCAGGAAAGAAAAGAAGAAAAATCGGGAACACCGGCGTTGCGCGTGCGTGCGTGCGTGCGTTATTTGGTGCGTTAGGAAATGCAAAAGTGTTTAAAATGCAAGCTTTTCTTTTATCTCTGTGTTTTCGTTGTTTGCAAAGGAGCTGCACCTTTTTATAAGACCTCACTGTGTACACTGGCTTAATATCAGTTATTGCTTTGTGTTTAGGTTTTATTTCTAGTCGCTTTAAAAAGAAGGTTTAAGATCATTTCCTAAAGCTGGGTTCTTTTTCCGCACGATTTTGGTATCACTGGCAACCCAAACCAAGCGTTTGTAGTTTATAGCGTTTCTGTCACTAATGGGATGTAAGGCGTGTTTCTTGTACTTTAGCACAGAGCTGTGACTGTGGTTATTTTTATTCATTCTGCTTAAACATGGGGATGTTTGATATCTCTGGCAACCTAACGCATACAAAAGGTTTCCTGTCACTCATGTGATGTCTATAGCTTAATATATGCTGACTAATATTTTGGATTTTCGTTTCTGATGATTTTTGAGTCCACTGGCAACCTAAAGCGTACAAAGTGTTCCATATGTTTACAGTGTTCAGTTTTGACTACTAAGCATGGTTTCTGCTGATATTTCATACCTCTGGCAACCTAAAGCACATCAGTGGCTTCATATAGGATTCTGTCGTTGCTTACAAGTAACATGAGCCATGTTTTTATTTATAAATTATTTAAATGATTAGCCTTGACAGATGATTTTTGCATGCTTCCTTCTGGCTGTTATTTGAAACCACTGGCAACCTAAAGACATACAACATTTTTAATAGTTAATGTAGTTTCTAATTTCTAATAGATTTGACAGATCTTTTTGCATGATCTCTCCTGGATGATATTTCTTATACCTGGCAACCTGACCTATGTGGATTTCTGTCACTGAGTAGATGTGTTATAGATTAAGGAACATTTTATGTTATGTTTTCATGCTGCTTAAATTTGGGTTTCCATTCAGATCGAAATTTAATACAACTGGCAACCCAAATTATACAAAAGGTTTAACAGTTCTGTTAATAGTCCTGAAATAGAAAATGTTTGCATGTTCTCTTCAGGGTTATATTTCATATCACTGGCAACATAACCTGCGTAGGTTTCTATCACTGGTTAAATACAGAGTAACACTTTTAAAAAACATCTTTTTATTTCTAAGCGCTTGCACAGAGAGACGTGAGTGATAATTTTCACATGATGCTTGTTATTGCTTCAGGCTGATATTTAATAACACTGCCAACCTAAATCACAGAAAAGTTTAAATAGTTCTGTTAATCTTTCTAAAAGATCTGACAAAAAGCTTTAAGAAAATGTTTGCATGGGTGATATTTCACATCACTGGCAACCTAAGCTGTGGGTTTGTATCACTGTCTAAATATAGCTTAACACACATAATTTATTTTTGTTTTATTATTATTTTTAAGCGCGTTCACAGAAAGCCATGCCTAGTCATTTTTACATGATGCTTAAATACTGTTGCTGCTTCTGGATGAGATTTGACATCTCTGGCAACCTAAAGCATTCGGAAAGGTTTATTATTATAGTTTTTTGTATGACTGGTTAGATGTAATATAACAGAGTTTTTTTGATTTACCAAGAAAGCTTCTCAGGTTTCCCATGAGGCATGTTTTATATTTTAAGTGCTTTGACTAGTAATTTTGTGACACTTGATGCGTAGTTTCAGGTGATATTTGATATCACTGGCAACCTAAAACCTAAAGAGGGTCTAATATGGGGATTGCGTCAATGGTTAGATGTATTATATGTCACCTTTTTATTTTCTGACGAAGCTTTTTTGCATCTCCATGTCTCTTTTGGATGACATTTGACACCGCTGGCAACCCATGGCTTTGAAAATGCTTGTTAAGACGTTCATGATGAAACCATTTGTAGTAAAATAAAGTTTATGGAGGTGGAATGAATGAGAGGGATCGATTGTGTGTGTGTGTGTGAAGACGCTAAGAGTGGAAGGAAGGGGGTGTGTTTCCTCCTCACACTGAAGTTGTATTGTCAAGAAGAGTCTATTGTTCGTAATATTTATGATTCACGCTCAGAAATCCGGCCACGTCCCAAACGGCACCGTTGTGCCTTGCTACGGATCAGCGAGAGGTGAGTGTGTGAGTTTGAATGGAGGGCCATGAGGTCGTCCAGCGTGAAAGCTTTAAATCCAGCTGGCAGGGTGCAGCTCAGCAGGGGTTCACACACACACACACTCACACACTCTCTCTCTTTCACACACACTTACTCTCTCAACCCCCCCTGCCAGTCCAGATGTTCAGCTTGTCCATTCAGAGTCAGTGCGTCTCCTGCAGCCTCGAGCTTCTTATTGTCACCACAATGGACTCGCATCCTGCCTAAGTCTCACCCACATGGGATAAAAATGACACGGGCGGAGAAACGGGCATCCAGGAAATCCGGGAATCAGCGTCCGTTTCCCACTTCCTGCCTGGATCTTTGACTCCACAAACGGGCGTCAAATTAAAAATGACAGCCTCTCTTCCCGCCCACCAAACGGCCAAACTGAGAGCTGGAGTCGGACTGAACACACATTATCTCTTTATTTTAGCTTCGTTGCTGTTAAATTTGTGCTCAGTTCTTTTTCCGGAATAAGGGCAGGACTTTAATCTGAATGAAACTAGGATTCTGGATGGAATTTGTCACCACTGGCAACTTAAAGCAAAAAAAAAAAAATGCTTATTATAAGAAGGTGGGATAATTAAAATACCTGGCAACATGACAGTCTGTATTTTAATACTAAATTTATATTGCATGATCTTTAAAAAAAATAAATAAAAAATACGTGTCATGCTGTTACAGGAAAATAATCAAAAACAGGGTGGTGTGGTGTGATGAGGCAGAGTTTTATTCCTCGCCATTTTTTTATTGATTAAAAAAGCGTACTTTTTTTAAATTACAGTTACGCATAACGTTGTGGGACGTCCGAGAAACACGTTAAAGCAGCTGTAAACATTCGTTCCCTCACCAGCCTCTCGTTTTTCCTCAGATTTTGTATCGGCACGGCTGGGAGAGATTTAGACAAAAGAATTCGTAAGAAAAGCTACTAGTTTAGCCGTTAAACGTAGCCATTCAGCTTCTCCTTGATGCTAGCTCGTGAAAGAACATCGCGTATAGCAGGCCTTTCATTCCAGGAACGTTGGTGTGGCTCAGAAAAAAAAAAAACGACACACACTCCAGGTTTTTAAAAGACAGTGCGTTAATTTAACATGAAAGCGTTCACGCTGTTTTGTTTTCCGTGATGTTGATCACCGATCGCTAATCCATCCGGTGTGCGTTAGCGCGTGAAAGGCTGGTTTGAGCGAGTTATTGAATTACTGCGCTGGAACAGATGTTCCTCTCTCAGTTCTCATTGTGATTAGCGTTGTGTGTGTGTGTGTGTGAGAAAGAAAAACTGCTCAGAAGTTACTCAGCAACTGTTAATGCTAAGTTGCTAAGTCACAGACGGTTAGCGGCTCACTAACTCTCTGTGTGTGTGTGTGTAATGTTTAGGAGTGGATAGAAATCAGCTGGTGGCTTGGATGCTGTGTGTTACGTAACACATCTGTGTGTGTGTGTGTGTGTGTGTGTGTGTATGTGTGTGTGTGTGTTTCCTCGTCATCATATGGTGTGGGATTATGTTGCGCCGTCCCTGCTGCATTACACTATCGTGCCTGCAGCTAGCCTGCCGCTCTCAACATTTCTAGCTTCATCCCTCATTAGGCCTACTTCTTTTTTCTTCCTTCGCTCGGAGCACTGCGTTCCCTCGCTCTTTCTTTACCTCCGACAGATCTGTTCCTCTCCATTTCTCTCTCTCTCTGTCTCTGAGTGCGTCTCAGCTTCCCTCCGGAGTAGAAAAGAAGAGTGGTGGCATCTGTATGCAGATCTAGTTTGGAGTTTTTAAACAGTTTAAAAGCCTTTTTTCATGCACGTTAATGTGCACAGAGTCCCGGGATGCTAATTATTTAGCGTGTTAGCATATCTGACAGAGCGTTAAAAGCAGGCGAACGTTAGCGTAACTTGTGATTTAGCACAAAGTCGGTTTTGTGCTGTTTAACAGAAGATCGTTAATTGGCATAATGTTAACATACATATTAACATTTGTGTATATGAATCCAATCTGTGTGTGCAAACCTTAGTGTGTTAGAAACATGTTAGCGTGTTAGTACACAGAAGTGTTTTAGCGTTTGTGCTTATCCAAGTCCAGATTGGATTTAGAGAGTGTTTTAATGTATTTCTGTTAATCATGCAATAGAAGAATGTTAGCATGTCTGAAGAAGCGTGTTAGCATGTCTGACGAAGTGTGTTAGCATGTCTGAAGAAGCGTGTTAGCATTTCTGAGGAAGCGTGTTAGCAGTTCTAAGGAAGCGTGTTAGCAATTCTGAGGAAGCGTGTTAGCAATTCTGAGGAGGAGGAGGATGATGATGAGGAGGATGATGATGATGATGATCAGTGGTAGTGACTGGATGAAGCTGACAGACACGCAGAGGAGGAGGAGGAGGAGGATGATGATGAGGATGATGATGATGAGGAGGAGGAGGATGATGATGATCAGTGGTAGTGACTGGATGAAGCTGACAGACAAGCAGAGGAGGAGGAGGATGATGATGAGGAGGAGGAGGAGGATGATGAGGAGGATGAGGAGGAGGGGGACGATGATGAGGAGGATGATGATGATGATGAGGAGGAGGAGGAGGAGGATGATGATGATCAGTGGTAGTGACTGGGTGAAGCTGAGAGACATGCGGAGGAGGAGGATGATGATGATGAGGAGGAGGAGGAGGAGGATGATGATCAGTGGTAGTGACTGGGTGAAGCTGAGAGACATGCGGAGGAGGAGGATGATGATGATGATGAGGAGGAGGAGGATGATGATGATGATGATCAGTGGTAGTGACTGGGTGAAGCTGAGAGACATGCGGAGGAGGAGGATGATGAGGAGGAGGATGATGATGATCAGTGGTAGTGACTGGGTGAAGGAGACGTGAAGAGTGAGATAATCAGACAGCGCTGAGCTGAGAGACATGCAGAGGATGATGATGAAGATGAGGAGGAGGATGATGATGATGATGATGATCAGTGGTAGTGACTGGGTGAAGGAGACGTGAAGAGTAAGATAATCAGACAGCGCTGAGCTGAGAGACATGCAGAGGATGATGATGAAGATGAGGAGGAGGAGGAGGAGGAGGATGATGATGATGATCAGTGGTAGTGACTGGGTGAAGCTGAGAGACATGCGGAGGAGGAGGATGATGAGGAGGAGGATGATGATGATGGTGATGATCAGTGGTAGTGACTGGGTGAAGGAGACGTGAAGAGTGAGATAATCAGACTGCGCTGAGCTGAGAGACATGCGGAGGATGATGATGATGATGATGATGATGATGATGATCAGTGGTGTATTCATGGTGCAGGCTGAAGTCCTCACTCAGCACGAGCTGACCTTCACTGCACTCAACACACTGGCAGCCTTCCAACTCTCTCTCTCTCTCTCCCTCATTCGCTACTTCTGCCTGTCTATCTCCCTTTCTTTCATGATTTATCTCTCTCTCACTCTACCTGTCTCTCTTATTCATTCAGTCTCTCCTTCTATCTCTCTCTTTCTCTCATTAATTCTACCGGTCTATCTCTCTCTCATTCTGTCCCTCTCTCTTTCATTGTTTCGGTCTCTAACTTTACCTCTCTGTCTCATTCTCTTTCATTCTGTCTCCATCTCTCTATGTCCCTGCCTGTCTGTCTCTCTCTTTGTTTTATCTGTCTCTCTCTTTCTTTCTCTCTCATTCTGTCTTTGTCTCTCTCCAACTCGACCTGTTTGTCTCTTTCTTTCATTCTCCCTCTCTCTCTATCTCTGTCACTGCCTGTCTGTCTCTCTCTCACACTCTGGCTTTTTGTCTTGTCTCTCGTTCTACCTTTCATATCTCTTTCTTTGTCTCTGTCTCACTCTTCACTCTCTCCATCTCTCCTTCACACTCTGTCTCTTTTGTTATCTCTTGTATGCTTTCGTCCTTTCTC
>CM075026.1:16774765-16785500 GCA_037576675.1 Pangasius sanitwongsei
TCTCACTCTTCACTCTCTCCATCTCTCCTTCACACTCTGTCTCTTTTGTTATCTCTTGTATGCTTTCGTCCTTTCTCTCTCTTTTCAGTTCAGATCAAGTCAAGGCTTTTTCAGCATGACTAACAAAGCTATCTTTGCCAATCCTCATATTTACAGAGTGGGAATAAGAAAGAAAAAAAGTAACAATACTACTAATAAAAAATCACTTCTTTTTGTCCTTCTCTCTCATCCTTTTTTTTTTGTCTTTGTCTCACGGTTTCTCTCCATCAGCGAGCGGGTGGATGGATCAGGGGAAGCTCTGTGGCTGGAGCCTGTGTGATGTTTAGATAAGGGATGGGGGAAGTGTTTTAAAAGTAAATAAAGGATATAGTGTGTGTGTGTGTGTGTGTGTGTGGATCAAGAGGCAGGACTGGGCTCATTTAACCCTCCCCCAGTGGTGCATATGCACATGTGGCAGAATGTCGCGCCAGTGTGTGTGTGTGTGTGTGAGTGTGTGTGTGTGCGTGCGTGTGCACAGCTGTGAGCCAGAGGTGAACAGACGCATCAACACATATCTGAGAAAAGTGTGACAGCACTGTCCCTTCCGTTAGCTTGCACGCACACGTGAAGCCTCCCTCACACACACACACACACACGCTGAGCTCTTCAGTATCTTATCAGTCTGCCGATACAGGATCTGAGCTGTCCGTCTCATACTCGAGATCCTCTTAATCGCCGCTTTTTCAGCGTGAGCTGATAAACGCATTTAATTAGCATATTAAAAACTTGATAATGTCAGGACTTTGTGATGATTAGGGCATCATTTTTACCCTCACATTCAAACGAGTGTGTTTGGGGGTGTGGCCTGCTTTTTTCTTAAGTTCCAATAAGAAATGGTTTTAACCAAAATGTATACACTCTACTATGTGTGATCTATCTATATGATCATGTGCTTTCACACACACACACACACACACAGTGTTTGGTGCATTTGAATGGAACCCTTTTTTGTTCTCCGACACAGCAGCACTCAAGCGTGGATCAAAACAACCGGTCTGAGAGTGTCTTGGTCCAAGTACCCTCGGTCTGCCTCTATTGTAGTGAGAAAATGATTCGACTCTGAATCTGAATCGACTGCTGGAAGCCTCTTTGCAGTGAGAAAGTGATTTGAATCTGAATCGACTCTGAACCGACTGAAGGAAGTCTACTGCAGTCAAAAAGTGAATTGCCTCTGAATCAAATCTGAATCGACTGCAAGAAGTCTATTGCAGTGAGAAAGTGATTTGACTCTGAACTGACTCTGAACTGAGTCTGAATCAAATGCAGGAAGTTTATTGCAGTGAGAAAGTGATTTCACTCTGAATCAAATCTGAACCAACTGCAGGAAGTGAACCAAACGCGCTTTGTATTTGGGTTGCAGCATTTTTGTTGATGCTAAACTGAGCCAAAGGACAGAGCTGTAGTGCTGCAGAAATGCTGTGTGTCCTGGAGATTTGGAAATAAAAAATAAAAAAAAAAACCAAGAAATAAACATTAGATTCGATACACAAACCATTTTGTACTGGTTGTCTTTATAAATTATTTAATCATTTTTCTATCGTTGTACAAAAAAAAGAACATACTATAAATGTCTATCCGTCTCCAGCTCGGGTTTGTTACATGTTTATAAACGAGAAGACGATAAAATCTACTTGACTTGACCTTCAGAATTGATTGACAGGAGCGCTACATGGAAATATCAGTTCTAGGTATCGAGCGCTAGTGTTTGATTTAGAGCGCCATGCTGAGGTTTGGATTACCGACTCGGCGGACCGATCTCACTGTGTGTTGGCTTGCGTTTGGAGCCGTGTGTGTGTTTGCATCGGCCCTTGCTTATTGATGATGAATTCCGGGGCTAAAACGTTGGCAGTGTGTGCGTCTGCTTTAATCAGCCATCTGCTCTGTCAGCCCGAGGCTGTGCTAATAAGCATTTCTCTCCAAAGCAGTGCATGTGGTTCATATGTGTTTGTATATATACGAGTGTGTGTGTGTGTGCGTGAGTTTGTTTACCCGAGTGTACACGGAGAGCTCGTTTTGTTGAATTGAGGTCGTCTTTTTGATTGGATCTGTTTCACGGCTGCAGGTAAAAAAGCTGGATTGCATTAAACTTCCCGTGTAGTCTGGAGACGCGTGTTTACAGAAAGACGCTTGTTTTCTCGATCTGAGTTTGTGCCTTATTTCTTCATCTTTCCAGCGAGTGAGCGAGCGAGTTAATGGGCTTATGTTTAGTTACCAAAATAATATCCTTACAGATATTTTATTTAACAGCTAATTTTATTTCTTACTTATTTTTTTAAAGTTTTAATAACTCCTAGCAAGCTAAATAGCTATCTGGCTGTTTATGTTTAGCTACTTCAGTTCACTTTTTTTAAACACCCTTTATAAAGTATGTAACATAAAGCTATATTTAGTACAGGTATCTTCAAGCTAGCTATATTTAGTACCTTATCACATGTTGCTTTTTGCTAGTCATACTTACATTTAGCTAACATACCCCAACAGCAATCCCTCATTATAAAGTTAGCCAGCTAGCTATATTTAGTACCTTATCGTATTTTGTTATTAGCTAGTTATCATTATGTTTAGCTAATATACTTCAGTAGTAGCCCCACACTATAATGCTAGCTACATTTAGTCTCTAATTTTAAGCTAGCTGTATTTCGTATTGTTATCTTCAAGCTAGCTATATTTAGTACCTTATGTACAAGCTAGCAGCATTTAATATCTTATGTTCAACCTAGCTATATTTAGTACCTTATCTCATATCGCTATTTGCTAGTAATCCTTAGCAGCCCCTCATTATAACGCTAGCTAGGTGCCTACATTTAACACTGTATTTTATGCCACTCTTAGCTAGTTAGCTTTCTGTTTAGCCTCACTGTAATGCTAGTTAGATCGTTTAGCCGTGACCAAACAGTACACATTTTTGGGCAGCCATTTTAAAACTTCTGAGGACCGTCATTTTGGGAAAGATTTCCTCCTCAGTCATTTATAATAGATACACAATCTTTTAATGAGTTCATAAATGTATTGCCAACTTTCCCAGTTCCCATGACAACCAGCCTCTTTCCTAAACCATATGCTATCATACTAAAGAGTATGTCAATATATTTAGGCAGCTTTTTTGCTAGACAGCGAACGTGAGATAGCTAATCACTGTGTCCAACAATTTAGCTAGCAAAGCTCTTACACAGACAGAGTAAAGGCAAAGTGACAGAGAAAATGAGACGTGTTCGGAACATCAACATTTACCTCACACGTGTTGATAAATGACTATAAAATGGCTGACTGACAGTGTATGACTTAAATTACACTGTGATTGTACACTTGGCATCAACAGGTGTGGATTCTGATATTGAGAAATTTCACCACTGAGTCATGTAAGGAAATTTCAACATCTAAAATTTCTTGTGGAAACTTGTCGAAAACACAGTGAAAGTTCATTTCCATGGAACGTAGCAAGTGTGTGTGTGTGTGTGTGTGTGTGAGACACTTTTTTTGCTGATGATATCACATCACTCCTTTCAAAA
This sequence comes from Pangasius sanitwongsei, assembly GCA_037576675.1. Lineage (NCBI taxonomy): Eukaryota > Metazoa > Chordata > Actinopteri > Siluriformes > Pangasiidae > Pangasius > Pangasius sanitwongsei. Next base: position 16,778,314 of record CM075026.1, read on the forward strand.
TATTTAATAGACGAGAAAATGATAGAAACAAAAAAAAAGGCTTTTGGACGGAAACTGCTTTCTCTCTCTCTCTCTCTCTGTTTCTGTCCATCTCTTTACCAACCTCTCTTGCCCTTTTCCTCTCTCTCTCTCTCTCTTTCTGTTTGTCTCAGTTTTTTTTTTTTTTTTTTAACAAAGTCCCGCCAGCTTTGTAGATTTAATCCTCATGGATTTGGGAAAAGGGAAAATAACTGAAATCCACAGAGACCTTGGATTTTCATCTTGTTGTGTTGTTGCGTGCCAAATCATCACACTGTCCCTGGCAGATCCTCCATGTTTCTTTTTGAATAAAAATACACTACGACTGTTTTACAACGAAAACAGCACTGAGAAACTTCATCACTGAGATTAGATGTATAGTAACAACCCACTAATTAACGTAATGTAGGGCTAGCTGGAGATATTTATGTTAGCTAGCTACCTAGCTTTTAGTTTCTGGATGTTTTTATACACAACTAGTTGGCACTGCAAGCAGGCTCGATCGCAAGAAAACATCTTTTGTGCCTGACACCTCCAGTTTGAACCACTAGCAAAATAAATTTCTTTAGCTAACCTTTCCAATTTGCTAATTAGTTTGCTAACATTTGCTAGTCACCATACTTGACACAGAATTACAAATATAAATTGGCCAAACCTTTCCAGTTTACTAGCTAGCTTGCTGATGTTTGCTAGTAATGATAGTTGAAGCAGAAGCAAAAAATTTGGTTGTAATGTGGCTAATCTTTCTCCGCTAGTTATTACGTCATCATTAAGGATGTAACGTCCCTAGCTAGCATGTGAGAATTTGTTTGTTTTGCTTTATTTATGGTAAAACATTTTCTTTTTTTGTGTATATAGAGTATATGTAGCATATGGACGAGCGCTAGGTGTGCTGTGAGTGTTATGTGCGGTAACTAGCTAGCTAACTCAGTTACCTCAGTCTACATGACTTCACTACCTGTAGGCATTTTTATATTTTGCTGAAATAATGAATTCATTTTGTTGTAAACAGTACTGTGCGTGTTAGACGAATGCTAGCACTGCTTAGCGTCACTGTAACCTTGGCAGCTAGACATGAGGAATACAGGAAGAGGAGAGAGGCAGGGGTGCAGCAAGCCCTGAACTCTGTGTTCTAGAGAAAATGTAAAAAAAAACAAACACTAAAAACTTCCCACGAAGCAGCTGTAACATCCCGTAAGAGACTGGGGCAATTTTGTGGACGAAGGTTGCCAGATAGTGAAATGTATTTTAGCCCACGGTTCCCGAACGCCTCTGGAGGTCGAGCTTGTTTAATTTTATTGTTCTTCCCTCGACTGATTTCTCTGAGGTCGAAAAGAGTGTGTAGTCATGTAGTGGGAGCAAACCGCTCGGACTTTCCAGGAGTGTGTGTGTGTGTGTGTGTGTGTGTGTGTGGCAGGGGGAGGGGCTTATCCGTTTTTCCCCTTGAGTCCATGGTTTGTTTTAATGGCCGCCTTTTTTGGTACTGTTGTGCTCTTTTAAAGAACAGCTTCCCGTGTGGCTACGCGGCTAACGGGAGGAAAGGTTGGAAACACACACACACACTCACACACACACACACTCACACACTAACACACACACAGAGTGAGAGAGAAAGCCAAAAACACACACCCTAAAAGTGCATGTCCTTCAGGGCACTAGAAGGAGGAAGAAAGTAAGAAAGGGGGAGGGGGGCGCTTCTTTCGAGAATACACTAATGCCCCTCGTCCTGTCCATAAACCACCCCCATACACCCCCACCCCAAAAAAAAAAACTCCACCCACAATTATGGACCACAAGTGGGCGGAGCTTAATTCTATCCTCAGGCGTTTCCTGTTGCTTTAGCTGATCTTCCAGATGCAGGAACAGCAGGGAGACACACTGGCAGGACTGTTACGTGTGTGTGTGTGTGTGTGTGTGTGTGTGTGTGTGTGTGTGTGTATGTGTGTGTGCGTGCCCATTCCCCACCCATGACCTTTGACCTGTACACCTCCTGCTGAGTCACTCACACACTGCCACAGTAGGTCTTTCAGAAAGAAGGAAAAATAGAGAAAGAAAAGTGTTGACATACAGGACTTTCTCTTGTGTGAGTGTGTGTGTGTGTGTGTGTGTGTGTGTGTGTGTGTGTGTGTGTGTGTCTGGAAGCTGCCAAAAGGGAGTAAAGGGAAAAGTGTCAGAAAAACAGTGTGTGACAGGGAGAGAAAGAAAGGAGAGAACAAAAAAATTGTCAGAAATGGGGACATACAGAGAAAAAACACAGACAGAAAAGGGTAGAGAAACATAGAGGAAGAGAGAAAACGAGTGAGTTAGAGGGGACGAAATAGGTAAAGAGATAAAAAGAAATGGAAGGACAGGAAAAGAGGGAGAGAGAGAAGGAGAGTAAGAAATATGGGATGAGCGATAGAGGTAGAGAGACACAGGAAAAGAAAAGGTAAGAGAGGGAGAGGAGTTAAATGAGAGACAGACAGACAGACGTAATGAGAAAAACAGATAGAAACATTGAGAGAAAGACAGAATGAGGAAGAGAGAAATAAAGGGATGTTGAGAAAGAGAAAGGAGAGGTAGAGTGTTAAAAAGAGAGACAAAAAAATAGATGGAGAGATAAAGATAAATTGGATGAGAAATAGTGAGACACATAGAGAGAGAGAGAGAGAAGAGGGACATCAAAAGAAAGGAAAGTGGGAAGAAATAAAGAAGGGATGAGAAAGGTACAGAGAGAGGGGGCAGAAGAAGCGAAGAGAGAAGGAGAAGAAGAATGATGTGATAAAAGGTAGAGAGGCATAGAGAAGGACAGAGAGAAACAGATGGCGAGAGAGGGAAAGGAAAGAGAAGAATAAGTGAAAGAGTAATTACGAGAGAGGTACAGAGAGGGAGAGAGATGGAAAGAAAAGGGGGAAAAGAAGGGGTAGAAGAAGAAGAATTACAGAGTAACAGGTAGAGGCGTTGAAAAGGACAGAGAAACAGACGGAGAGAGAATGAAGAGAGATAAAGGGGAAGGAAAGAAGGATGAATAAATGAAAATGAGATGAAGGATGAGAATAGTAGAGAGAGAGAGGGTGAGAGAGGTATACTCAGAGAGAGAGAGAGAGAGAGAGAGAGAGAGGGATGGGGCGAGACAGCACGTTTAAACTCTGGAGCGATAATCCAGGATAAAACCACCAGCGATCAAAACATGCCATCATTCTCTCTCTCTCTCTCTCTCTCTCTCCTCCCTCCTCTCCTCCCTCCTCCCTTCTTTCTTGGCATAATTGAGTCGTCTCTCTGTGAAACAGAGCCTCTCCACGTGCTGCCTGAACTCTGTCCTTCTCTCTCTGTCTCTCTCTTTCTACCTCTCTCTCTCTCTCTCTCTCGCTGTCTCTGTCTCTCCCTCTGTCTTTCTCTCCCTCTCTCTCACTTTCTCCCTCTCTCTCTCGCTTTCTCTCTCTCTCTCTCACTGTCTCTCTCTTTCTACCTCTCTCTCTCGCTGTCTCTGTTGCTCTCTCTGTCTTTCTCTCTCTCCCTCTCTCTCGCTTTCTCCCTCTCTCTCTCGCTCTTTCTCCCTCTCTCTCTCTCACTGTCTCTGTCTTTCTCCCTCTCTCTCTGTCTCTCTCGCTTTCTCTCTTTCTCCCTCTCGCTCTCTCACTCTCTCTGTCTCTCTCTCTCCCTCTCTGTCTTTCTCTCTCTCCCTCTCTCTCGCTTTCTCCCTCTCACTCTCTCACTCTCTCTGTCTCTCTCTCTCCCTCTCTGTCTTTCTCTCTCTCCCTCTCTCTCGCTTTCTCCCTCTCTCTCTCTCTCGCTCTTTCTGTCTCTCTCTCTCTCTCACTGTCTCTGTCTTTCTCCCTCTCTTTATGTCTCTCTCTCTCTCTCGCTGTCTCTCTGTCTCTCTCTCGCTTTCTCTCTCTCTCCTTCTTCCTCTCTCTTTTTCCCTCTCTTGCTCTCTCTCCCTCTCCCTCACTTTCTCCCTCTCTCTCACTCTTTCTGTCTCTCTCTCACTGTCTGTCTTTCTCCCTCTCTCTATGTCTCTCTTTCTGTCTCTCTCTCTCGCTCTCTTTGTCGCTTTCTCCCTCTTTTTCTCGCTCTCTCTGTCTCTCTCTCTCACTCTCTCTCTCTCTCTCTCTCCACGTTGGCAGTGTCCATATGGAACAGTTTATCTAGGAGCTGCAGTTTTTGTGCCCATTAAAGCCGAGTTGCTTTAGGAAAGAAAGAGACACTTGGAGCAGAAAGGGAAAAAAAAAAATCCTCCACGTTATGAAAACCTCTTTATTATGATCGAGCAGAGCCACGGCAGCTCGGCCGACACTCAACCTCTCACTCTGTGTGTGTGTGTGTGTGTGTGTGAGTGTGTGGTTCACTCACAGATGTTCTTGATTTAGAGCAGCACACGTGGATCGAGTAGATAAACAAACCGTTGAGACTTACGCACTGTACTTCTGCTTTACTACCGCTAAGCGTTATTGTTAAACGGTTGTAGCGTTAAAGACATAAACATCGTTTCAAACATAAAAAAAATCACTTCATAAACATTTCCTAATGCGTATGTTTAAGATGTATAGATTCTTAAAGCTCCTGTCAACTTATTTCTGTGATTAGCTTCCGTTTGCGCTGATATGTTATCAAACTTCGAAGGGTTTTTGCGTTTTAGTGCTTTAATAACGTCAAATCTGACAAAAAATTACACGAAAGACGAGAGATAGTTGATGTAACTGCGTTTAGTTTGTAACGCTATCACCACAAATGTTTTTTTTTTTTTTGCAATGTAGCACCTATTATTTTGTTGCAAGTGCAAGTAAAATGACTGTTAGCTACATCCTCAGACCGCTAACTCACCGTACTGCTCATTTTTAACTGCTGTCTAATGTTTGTGGCTTATTTTAAAAGCTGGTTGACATACCGAAAAAAAGAGAGGACGGTTACAGAGTAGAGCCAGTGAAGAACTGCAAAGTGGTCAACCGTGACTAAAACAATTAGCAGAAGTGTTAGCATCAACACGATTACTGCTGTTACTTCGCTGGTTCCTGGAGCAGTGCTGTGGGAAAAGCAGGCATGCTAATAAACACACATCAGCTGAAATGAAGTGTGTGTGTGTGTGTGTGTGTGTCAGTGGGGGGTTGGGGGGAAGGGTGGAGAAGTCTGTGAGAGAGAGAGAGAGAGAGAGAGAGAGATCACCTCAGTACTTCAGGATAAAGAAGAAAATCAATAAATCACATTAGCATAGAAAGAGACAGAGCGGAGGAGAGGTAATGGATGTGTAGGAGACGTGTAGAAGTGTGTGTGTGTGTGTGTGTGTGTGTGTGTGTGTGTGTGAATGGCGTCCCCCACCCGCAGCTGAGGGAGCTTTTATTTTATTAATAACTGTACCAATACAATAGTGTGTGTGTGTGTTTCTTTTGTTCAAACAGGATGCACCTTATATTGACGTATGGCATTGGCTGTAGTTGGTTTCTTTTAGTGTGTGTGTGTGTGTGTGTGTGTGTGTTGGGATTATCGATGATGCTGCACACGTGATCTTTGTCAGCTCAGAAGGTCTAAACCCAATCTCTCTCTCTCTCTCTCTCTCTCTCTCTCTCTCTCCTCATCCCACTTTTTCTTTTTCGTTCTTCTTTCTCTCACCTTCTTCCCTCTTTTGTGTCTCTCTACCTTTCTCTGTATTCTCCCTCTCTTTTTTCATCATTTTCCTCCCCAGTCTCTTTGTCCCCTCATCCTTCTCTCAATCTCTTTTTTCCCTATTTTTTCTATATTTTGTCTTTCTTGCTACCTCTCTCAGTAGTTCTCTATCTTCTCTTTTCCATGTCTTCTCTCTCTCTCTCTCTCTCTCTCGTCATCCTTCCACTCTTTCTTCCATCTCTTTGCCTCCTCTGTCTTCTTTTATTCTCTCCTTTATATCTCACTTTCTTTTTTTCTTTGCATTCCTCTTTTATCATCATCTCGGTTTATTTATCCCTTCTTCTTTCGCACCTCTTTTCCGGTCCGGATGGAGAGAAAGTTCTGAGAGACTCCGTGCTGTCTGGAAAGATGGTGGTGGAGAGAGCTGCTAAACACATTAAGAGAGAGAGAGAGAGATAGATGGAGTGAAAAGGAGAGGAGGAAAACAGAGCTCAGATCTTCTGTTTTCTGTCTTTTCTGTTTAGAGTGTGTGTGTGTGTGTGTGTGTGTGAGACAAGCTGTAACTCAATATTAACCTTTCTCAATATGGCAGAGCCTCACAGAAGCTCAATTAGCATTTGATGCTAAGTATAATTAGATTATAATATTATAATTATAGTCATTCGGATCCTTTTCTTAGTCGCGTATCAACACATCTGAGGCAAATGTTGATATCAATGACAGTTTTATATCATTTCCACCTTCACTGTGCATTTACGTAGTTCATATAAAGGATTTATAACAGGTTCATCATAGCTAGCTAAATCGTTAGTCTAATTTCCAGTCAGAGAACAGAGCGGAGTCTTTTAATTGTCCATTTGTATGCACTATAATGTTTGTGATAGCTCAGAATCATAACATTAACGTTTCTCAATATGGAGCTTTGAAACCCAGGGAAGTCTGATTAGCGGTTGATGCTAATTGTAATTATAGCTATATAGAGACTTTTTTTCAGCAATTTACCAACACACCTGAGTGAAATGTTGATATGAATGACATTTCTGTCTCACTTCAACAGTCAGTCTGTTTTTATATTGTCAGAAAAAAAGATTTAACAGCTATAGGATAGCTAGCAAACTCGCTTCCAGGTTAAGGTTCTGGCAGCCATATTGTCCAGTTGCCTAGCAACAGTGTTCTCTTGAGCTTAACCATTTGAATCAAGCAACAGCACAACACTACTGTACAATATGTCAGAATAATCTTATTGTTTGTCAGCTGCAGGTTCTGTACTGTGTGTGTGTGTGTGTGTGTGTGTCCTGACACACCCAAATCAACTGAATAAACTGATACGTGTGATGTGTTGAATCAGAACAGGAAACACACACACAGCTGTGCAGGGTGTTGAGAGCCGCTGGGATAACAGATGTGTGTGTTATCGTAATACTGAAAACGTTACATGCAGTTTAATGGTATTGAATATTGACCATGATGCTGATGGGTGGGTGGGTGTGTGTGTGTGTGTGTGTTTACCGTGGGAAGGCCGGCAGTGTTCTTGCCAACTGGCACGCATCCCGGGATCACACACTGTTAGTCGGCCAGTTGCAAACTTG
>CM075026.1:16792315-16809585 GCA_037576675.1 Pangasius sanitwongsei
ATTGTGGTGGTGTATAGAGCCAAAAATGTTAGAATTGTGTCGATGTCCCAATATTTATGGACCTGACTGTAGGTCCTCACTAATCAACGAAACCTGAAAATGTGTAACCTTGCTGCTTATTATTAGTAAAAATTTATGAACGTTGTTGCCTAGTTACGCACGCTCTCACCGTAAACAAACTCCTCTTCGTATTTCAGCTTTTAAAACTTTGGTTAGCACTTAACATTTAAGCTCTTGCGCTTAAATGCTGAAGACGCATCACCGACGTTACACACATCCGCCATGTTTGCAGGATGAATTCAGCGAAGCAGACAGTCGCTAAACTCCTCCTCCGTCCCTCGCGCAAGGAGTTGTGGGTAATATTCGCTGAACAAGTGTCCACGGATCCGCACTTCGAAAATCTACCCGAAATAGTAGACCATCCGGGTGCCTTTGGGAGTATGATTTGGGACACACTAATTCTAACCTCGGGTATTATTTAGGACGGATAGTAGGCGAATTGGGACGCAGCATTTGTTCCTTTTGGTCAGTTTGTTTAGGATTAATGTTTGCTGTACATGTAGCAGGACATGGTTTAGCTACAGCAATACACTGAGAAATCCCATAACAATTTAAAGAACACGAATGTGTTTGTTCTCTGCAGGTCCCCACAATGTGTGAATATGACTGACTGAAAAAGTGTGGCTTTCTTTATCACTGTAAGTAAAAAAATATATAATTTTATGTAAACTTTTCTTGGTCCTTCTGGTGATTGAGATTAGGGTTAGCAATCTTTTAGCGGCAGGAATACATAAAGATATAAAGTAAGACAACTGTGTTTATTCTCTTCAGGCCCCTCTTCAGCATTTTGCTGGTCCCCATTAGGGGAAAAAAAGTCTTCTGTGTACATAAAGATAGTAATAATTCAAGTGTGAGTGTGTGTGTGTGTGTGTGTGTGTGTGTGTAAAAAGTTGAACTCAAGGACACAAACCGCGCAGGTGTTTTTTAAATTCTAGCTCTTCATCTCCCCAACCCCCCTCCACATCCCCGCTCTGACCTGACGTCTGTTTGGATTTGAAATGATAGAGTGTGTGTGTGTGTGTGCATGTGTGTGTGTGTTTCCTCATAAGCTGTGGTTTTTGGATGGTCTTCTTATTTAGGAAACTCCACGTTAAGGCTAATAGAAAATGTGCCATTATGCATTTAAATCCCTCAGTGTGTGTGTGTGTGTGTGTGTGTGTGTGTATTTTCCTCTCGGTCATACAGCGGTAAAGTGATACTAGAAAAAGTGTGTATGTGCTGTGATTTTCCAAAGCCACTGGGTCGTTTATTTTTTTTTGTGGATACAGAGTTTGAACTGAGAAGCCTGAAAACACACACACACACACACACACACACACACACACGGATCCCTAGGTTCAAGGCGGCATTGAGTTTAAATTATTTGGTCGGCTATTTTCAAACACAATCATGCCTCCCCACTAAAACTAGCTAGATTCAACTGTTTATCTAACTTTAACTAGCTTACTAGCAAACTTCGCTATGTTTTGGTAGTTGGCTAGCTTAGCCTAGCACTGCTAATTGATTATTTTGTATGATTAAATCAGTAGCTCATGCTAAGTGCTATCTTAAGATAAAAATAAATTGATCACATGATCACATTTTGCGATTAGCTGATCAATTTAGCATTATTCTACAAAATCAGGCTTTGTGTAATCATAGACGTATACTGAGGGTCAAACACTTTAGCAGACCCCCCCACACACACACACACACGGTGTGTCTGATTACGGTCTGAATTGAGTTTGCAGTTCATTCAATTAAAGTAATCGGATCAGAGACATCAGAGTTCGTTTCAGTAGCTCCTGTGTGCTACGTAGCATAGACGCTGTGTGTGTGTGCGTGTGTGTGTGTGTGTGTGTATGGCCGGCTTACTTCTCCAGTCCTACGTGGCAGTGCTGTTTTTCTTTCTGTGTCGACGCCACACTGAGTGACACTCTTCATTTTAATGTCATTAAGTCTGAACTTGAAGTCTGCACACACACACACACACACACACACACACACTCTGTCTCTCTCTTGCTCTCTGTCTTTCCATAGCTAACCTTAAGGAAAACAGATCATGTTTGAGACACTCTTAAGTGCCATCATACTTGACGTTTGTTTATTCAGCCTCTGCTTGCGAGCTCCTTTAGCTCAGCCGAACTAGCGACAGATATTTTTCTGCTGAACTAGACTGTTAGCTACCAAGTTATAACGTTAGCTGCGTAATCTAGCTACGTTTCATTACGTTAGGGAGTTAGTGTTAACCACAGAATCACACTATGTTCGATTCAGGTTTCCTCAGTCGAGGCTATTTTGGTCCGCCATGAGGGAAACATGAATTGCTCTCTTCAAATTCATCTAAAAGAAATGCTGCCTATCTAGGGCACTTCATTCTGATTGGAGCACAACTCAATTCATTTGAGCTCAATAGAGCTTTATTAGCATGAATGCTGCATTGCTGCTAATTAGCAATTAGCATAAATAAAATAATAAACAGATGCTAATCATAGTCAAACGCGAAGACAGATTGAAAAACGTTGCTCATGAACTCCCCACTCTCCGAGCAGGCGTATTGTATTGTCATTAAGTCTGCGGGTCTTAAGTGTGTGTGTGTGTGTGTATGTGTATGAGTGGTAATGTAATCTACACGCGCTGAATCATCAGCCAAGAGAGAAAGAGAGAGAGAGCAAGAAACTCTGCCTTTTTACTGATGCATGGATATGAGCACCTGTGTGTGTGTGTGTGTGAGAGAGAGAGAGAGAGAGAGAGAGAGAATGAGACAATTGAATTGAAACGGAGAGAAAAGAGACACTCATAGTGCTCATCTCTTGAAGTAGAACATTAACCTGATTGGAGGACGACCTCTCTCGCTCTTTCTCTCTCTTTCTCTCTCTCTCTCTCTCTCTCTCTCTCTCTCTCTCTCTCGACCACTTTGACCTTCTGGTGTGCATGTGTGTATGTGTGTGTGTGTGTGGGTGTGTGTGGGTGTGTGTGTGAAACACAACCACAAGAAGCCAAGAAGCTTTAATGTCAGAAAAAGAAAAGACCTTCCCAGACAGAGCAAAGCAGCTATAGCATCATAATGCTGACAGAAACACTAAAGAATTTCAGGATGGGAAAGACGAGAAAGACGAAAACAAGAAGAAGAGGAAGAAGAAATATGATCCTAATCCTCTAGCATAACTGTAATCTAAATGTAATACCCATGTGTTAGTGTATTTAGTGTATCTATCTTGGCACTAGCTAGCTATAAGCTAGCAGATATTAACATTGTCATTTTAGCAATGACCAGACAAACAAAAGCTTTGAAACTACAAGGTTTCAGTGTTAAACATAGCTAATTAAAGGTGCAGTCAGCTATTTGGGTAGACATTAACTGAACCTAGTTGTTATAATAATAATAATAATAATAGTAAAAAAAATTCCTTCAGTATTTCCTGCAAAGCCACACCCCCAAAACAAGGCATAACGCCTAAACGCTAGAATAAAAGGCAGAAACGTCTTAATTGTCCTGATTATTGGATCAATTTTCCAAAAGTAACGTTCATATATTGTCTTCAAGCATCTGCTGGAATGTTATTACAATGTTGCTCACACAACGTTCCCACTTAGGTTGGATTGAACGATTGTACGATTTCCGTTCCGATTTAGCTGCGCAGAAAAATCGCACATCATTAAAGAGAGTCGTGAGTTGAGATCAGGGATCTTAGGACGCAATACAGTAGCAGCGATGGCTAAACGTAAAACAAATATGCTAATGGACAGAAAAATATCCTTATTACTCAAAGCTCATTTTGAATAAAGTTTTTGTTTATGCTACCCTGTTTTGTATTTTGACGTAAGCAGTACGTAGTAATTTTCTTTAATCTCAGGTCTATCGTTAGAGGATCTTCGATGCGACATGCGACATGGAGAACACACATCATCACACACTCTCTTACAGAATTCGGCCGAGATTTTATTGAGATGTCGTACATTTCGACAAGTAACAATCTTGAATGTTTTGCTGCAATCGCACAGTAAAAAATAACCAGTAAAAATAACAACGTAAAAGTAAAAAACTTTGAAACGTCGTATAAAAACGCTGCCTCTACCCCCAGAAAACTTGACAGATTTGACGGTTCTTTGTACCACAAGTTCTTGCTAGCTAGGAATTTGTTTATCCACATCATTTGTTTTAATAAAGCTTCCGGAGTGTTCTGGTGATTTAAAAAAATAAATCACTGACTGCACCTTTAAACCTAATTTAACTTTTGTAGTGACAGCATGAGACGGAGGCGAAGCGCGACAATGCGAGAGGAGAGAAACGACAGAAAGAAAAAGCGAGTGTTTTTTTGGCGGCAGAGACGGGCACAGATGGAAAAAGTATAAGAAAATAGGAGAGGAGGAGTGGCGTAGCGAAGTCGGGCGAAGATTACAGACGCTCGAGGAAACCCTGGAGGAGAAAGAGCGATTTCTGTCAGGAATTGGTTTCCTTAGAGGACGAGCAGAAGACAGCAGGAGGCTTGTGTTCCAATTGGAAGGTGGCTCCCTAAGTAGGCAGCACATTAGGCAACATTCCTGTGAGAGAAAGTTTCCGTGAAAGTTTAGCGCAAAATGGCGGACAAAACTGGTTTACAAATAAATACATATTTGTGTCTTTCCTTAGTTAAAAATAGCTGTCTAAACCTAGCTTATGCTGCTAGCTTATCACTTTACCTTGATAGTTAAACACTAGATCTAGTTTGCTAGCTATGTTATTTAGCGAACAGCAGTCTAGATGAAAAACAGCTGTTGCTATAGTGACGGCAGTTTAATCCTGAAGTCACAGATATAGAAATATTGTTTAATCTTTAAAACTATAGGAAAACGTTTGCTAAAACAAGCTAACTGTCATTAAGCTAGCTAGCGAAGCAACAAAACGAGTATATTAGCTAAACATAAAAACCTTGCTAGCTAATATCTAGTTAATAATGTATTAGTTATACATAGCTGGCTGGCTAGTGTTCCACTGTGGGTTATCACTGGATTAGCTAAATAACTAGCTAGATTTAGCGATAGATAGTTGTTAGCTGCTAAGACTTAAAAAATTGAAGATTAAAGTAAAATATGATATAAATAAAAATGTGTATATGCAGAGACGCTCCATTTTAGTCCTTTTTGATGGAATTTTGAGGGAGTGAGAGAGAAAAAAGAAGAAAGAGATGGAGAGATAGAGAGAGAGCGAGAGATGAAGTGATGAAATCAGCGTTAAGTGATTGCGCTTGTGTCTGTGTGTGTGTGTGTGTGTGTGTGTGTGTGTGTGTGTGTGGAGATAAAATAAACGTTGGATTGTGTGCCTCAGATTGTCTCTGATAACGATGTGAGGAAAACAAGACAAGTCACTACCACCTCCTCACTACACACACACACTTACACACACACTTACACACACACACACGAGAAAAAAGGTTCCCTGTCTTCTCCCAGCTCTGAAAAATAACCGCCGGCAATTTCTCTGTCTCTCTGTTGTTTTCTTCCTTTCTTCCTCTAACAATGTTGCACTCTCTGACTCACTCTTTTTCGGTCTCACTTTTTTGTGTCTCACTCTCTATCTCGCTCTCCATCTCACTCCTTGTCTCACTCCATGTCTCACTCTTTCCGTCTCACTATTTGTCTCACTCTATATCTCACTCCTCGTCTCACTCTCTGTCTCGCTATCTCTCACTCTCTATCTCACTCTTTTTCCGCCTCTGTCTCCCTTTTTGTCGGTCTCTCGCTCTTACTCATTTTCTGCCTCACTGTCTCACTCTCTGTCTGTCTCACTCTCTTTTTTTCTTTCTGTCTCACTGTTTCTTACTCTGTCTCACTCTGTTTTAGTTGCTTTCTGTCTCACTCTCTGTCTGCCTCACTATCTATCTATCACACTCTCTTCCCTCCTATTTTTAAGGCTGTCTCAGACTCTGTATGGCTCACTCTCTGTCTCAGTCTGTATCACTCTGTCTGTCACACTCTTTCATTCTCACTCAGTCTATTTCACTCAGTTTTTCTCACTCTACCTCGTTCTTTTCCTCCCTGTCTATCCAACTCTATCTCCCTCTCTTTCTATCTCACTCTCTGTTTCAGTCTTTCTGTTTCACCCTCTGTCTCTCTCATTCTCTGTCTGGCTCACCCTCTCTCACTCACTCTCTCACTCACTGTCTGTCTCACTCTGTATCACTCTCTTTCTGTCTCACTCTCTGTCTATTTTACTCTCTTACTGCCTCACTCTCTGTCTGTCTAACACTCTTTCTTTCTCTCCATGCCTGTCACACGCTTTTTCTTTCTCACTCAGTCTCACGCTTCTTCTCTCTGTCTATCCAACACTGTCTGTCTCACTCTCTCTCTCTTTCTGTCTCACTCTCTTTCTGTCTGTGTGTTTTTATTTGTGTGGGAAGGAAAAACACTGATATGAGCCTTCAGTCCCTCTTCATGTTTCTCAGTATAATGTACAAACTATACATTACACTGTGTAGACGCTTATACAGCATAATAATTATATCCTTCTCCAAACACAGCACACACACACACACACACTTCCGATGGATGTTATTTAAACCTGATCTGCCCTTTTATTGCCATCCAATCCTCCCTCTGCATCACACTCCATATCCGCTATTGATCTCCCTTACCTTCTGGTAAATGTCTCTCTTTCTCTATGTCTGTCTCTCTCTCTCTCTCTCTCCGTCTCTCTCTCTCGCTGATGATGATGATGATGAGGATGATGCTGCTGCTGATGATGGCTCGACTAGACAGGAAATTGAATTGACTTACCGTTGACACAGTGTGTGTAACATAATCCACTCGTTTGATATTTAAGAACAGGTAGAAGCTGGATGCCAAAAGTTTACTCTCACTTCCTTATGCTGGTGTTTACAGGCTAAAGTGAGGGAAGCTTATAGACACCCGTTTAAAAACGATTCACTGGATCTATGATTGCTATGACAGTAGAGTACATTATAGTATATTGCTACAATGGCACTTAAAGTAGACTAACACAGCTAGATTATGTGCTAACAACATGATTTTCCTCAACCTTAGGAAGGTAAAGCAATGGGCAGTGAAGTCAAAACAATGGGTAAAGGAAATACGTAAAAGGAATACAAAGGCACGGTCAAGATTTTGAGCATGATAACCCGATTATAAGGAATTACATTACAATGCTCCTACACCACTCACTATCTGAAGCTAATCTTCTTTAGTTTCACTCAAAAATTGCAGAATAAATAGCTGGCTTAGTGTAGCTGATGTATAGTTTACTCTTTTTTGCGTTACTTTGTAGGTTTGAAGTTGTATATCTTGTCTAGTTCTTCAGAGATAATCTTTTAAATAGATTATTTCTAGTATAAACCGTGTAAAACTGGCTAGTTAACGAAGATAAGATGCAAAATTGTGCATTCGAATGCATCCAGATTTTTGTTGATTGAACTTGCAATTTTTTAAATAACAAACTATATACTTTTACTGCTCAACTTATTATTTATTTATTTATTTATTTATTTTAATTTTACTAGCAGGATCATTAGTGTAAAAACTGCAGATCTAATCTGTCACACGTGCATCGAAAAACATAATTTGGCTTTTATGTACTAAATCATTTGTGTGCCAAGACTATTAGTACATAAACAATTTCATAAAATATGTCAATATCAGTCAATTAAATATCCCTATGCGAGTTTGACTTTTTTTTAATCTCACAGTCTCAGACATCCCATATGTAAAATACGTATTTGCGTAAATCGAGGCCAGATAGAAGGCGATGAGCTGTCTAAATACCTACAGGGTACAAATAAAGGAATCTGATTGGCTGAGGAGTGTGACAGTCTGAAATGATATTCCCAAATTTTATTGGAATTTATTTAAATGAAGGAAGGGTTAACGGGAAAGCGTAAAGGTTCTGATGGGCGGAGCTATCAGAAAACAGAACCTGACTGGGTAAAATGGAATGTTATTTGATTTTTGGTGGGCGGAGTCTATGCAGAGAAGCAGGAAGAACAGGAAGTGAAGGGAACCAGATGAAAATATGAGAATACTGCAGACTAATTCAATCGTTATAATTATTTTGAGAATTGACTGGCCACTTGAGAAGTAAATGACTATTAAGTATTTCCCATGACAGTCCCAGAGTTCAGCTTCGCTTCTGCAGTGAGTGTGAGTGTGTGTGTGTGTGTCTGTGTGTGTGTGTGTGTGAGATTTGGTGTATTGCTCGTCTTACACTGTGTGTATATCTTTGTGGAGATTTGATATTTCATCACACATTGTGCACTGGGGTGATAAAAATTGATTCGACTACCCCAACACACACACACACACACATACACACACATATATCATGGAAATGGAGAAAATGCTCTTGTGCTCCAAATGTGTTGAGTGGATCATTAAAAATTCCAAATTTGTCTTCATGTTGCTGTTTTCTCTTTTTATTTATTTATTTATTTTTGCTCTTACAATTTCTTGCAGCCTCTGTCTCTCTCTCTCTCTCTCTCTCTCTCTCTCTCTCTGTCTCTTCCCGCATCGATCAGCCCCCTGTGTGTGTGTGTGTGTGTGTGTGTGAAGGTGTGTTTCCCGTAATGTACAGCAGCAGCAGGTGTGCTCTGCGCCAGCTCAGCGTGACGCCCCATTAGCGCTCGGTCCACAGGATCGACAGAACAGCAGACGAGTGCAGAGAGGCGTCTACCTGCTCCTGCACTCCTCCTGTCTTCTCCTCTTCCCTCGCTCCACTTGCCCAGAAAACGAAGAAACAGGAGTGACCTTTTCCACCCCGTCACGCCAACACGACTCTATGTTCGGCATTCAGACACAACAGGAGAGAGAGAAAGAAAGAGAGAGGGAAAGAAGGATGGAGAGAAGGAGAGGTGATTAAACTCCTCAAAGACTCGCAGGAAGGAGGTTTCGAGTAAAAACAAGTTGCAGAGACGCCAAACAAAGGCGTAGGTGGTGTGTGTGTGTGTGTGTGTGTGTGTGTGTGTGTGTGTGTATGGCAAGCTGTTTTATCATTTTACTTGGGTGACCAGGTTAGACAAAATTACATTATATTTTGACTAGTAATAGTGATGTCACATTTGTAGTTGAGACTGTAGATATCTCTGATTAAATTATTACTGCCACTTTTGTTCTGAATAATCATTATTTCAATTAGATATCTTAACTAAGGCCCGGTTAATACGTAGGCATTGGCGCATATTTGTGTCGCGATGCAGAGAGGGTTTATGGGTAAGCGTGGAGCAGAGAGACGCTCTGATGCGTTCACTTGCTTTCCTTTCAGGTGTATGTCAAGAGTTCTTGACATAATGGATTCTTCAATAAAAATATTGATTTTCTTGTCATTGCAGAAATAAAGAATTGTGTGTGTTGTGTATCATCTCAGTGTGTGTGTGTGTGTGTGTGCGTGCCTGCACAAGTGGAGACGTGTTACCTCATACCTCATGCTACATGGGCAGTGTACACACCCATATACACACAACTGGTGTGTTCGTTTAAGCCTCATTAAAATAGCTGACAGCACAAGGTCACGCAGAGAGAGGGAGAGAGATTTAGTGATAAAGCAAAAGAGAGGACAGATAGACAGATTTAAACAGAGAGAGAGAGAGAGAGACTCAATACCGGAATGGATAATTAGACTGAGTGATTGATCTTTCATTAACCCTAGTTCTTTTTCTCATCACGGTCACATCATAGATGATGGTGTGTGTGTGTCAGAGTAGATGATGGTGTGTGTGTGTGTGTGTGTGTGTGTGTCAGCATGGATGACGGTATGTGTGTCACCGTAGATGATGGTGTGTGTTCTCCGCAGCTGATCAAACTCCTCTTGATGATCTGGCTTTCATCCCCTATCATTGGCTAATCAAACAGAACACAACTTGCCAACACACACACGCTTAACAGGCATGCACGAGCTGTCACCCTCCCACTCATTCACACTCCCACTCCCAGCACCATCACACTTTCAGTGCAGACACACACACACACACACACACACATGCCAGCTGCGTGGTCTCTCACCATCAGCGCAGGCCAAACATTCTCCTTCCTCTCATAATAATGGCAGGCTTGGAGGTCAGAGAAGTGGGCGGAGTTTTGTGTTAACATGGGAGGAGCTTAATGTTTATAGCAACAAAGTTAGAATTTGGGAGTCAGAGAGTCAGAGAATCAAGAGTCCATATATATAGAAAAATAGGCAGGACTTTGAGTATATATATGGAGGTATGGACAAGATTTTGAGTCCAGATATGGAAATTTAGGTGGGACTTTAGTCCATATATGGATGTATAGCTGAAACCTTGAGTCAATATACTTCAGTGTAGGTGAGACTGTGTCCATATATGGAAATACAGGTGGGACTGGAGCCCATAAATGGAAGTCAAAGTGGGACTAGAGTCCAGATATGGAAATATAGGAGGGATTTGAGTCCATATATTGAAGTATAGCTGAAATAAATGGATATATAGGTGAGACGGTGTCCATATATGGGTATATTGGTGGGACTTTGTGTCTATATATGGAGGTATGGCTGAAACTGTTAGTCCATATATGAAAATATTGGTGGGACTTGAGTCTTAGTTGGAAGTATAGGCAGGAATTTGAGTCCATATATGATAATGTAGTCTCAGAGCTCATATATTGAGATGTATACATCTTCAATCGGTGTGTTTTGAAGACCATATATGGAAAATATGGGCGTGTCTTAGGAATCAAACATGGATTGAGTTTATATATTGAGAGGTAGATGTGCCTTTGAGCTCATATATTACAGTCTTGGCTCATCTTATAGTTCATCTGTGGAAATTTGGGTGTGTCTGTGAGTTCTTGTGCGGAATTGTGGGGGTGTCTGAGTCCATATACAGCAACATGGCTGTGTTTTGCATCCATAGATGGGCATGTGGGTGTGTCTTTGATGTCAGATGTGGAAAAACTCAGGTATTTTCACAAATATTGTTAGTCCACTTGCTGACATGACAGAAGAAAATCTTACCTTATGGAATGTCATTTATTTTGCCTACTCAGAAACACTGAATAGGGCGTGTCTTTGGTTTCATACACAGGTACAAAGACACACCCACCAATCTGCATCTTGCAGGTGGGCCCTCTTAACCATCCCTCTTTTTTTGGAATGTTATCTCTATGTGGGAGTCTTAGTAAGTTGGGAAAAGCACAGTAATGTGTGTGAATTTTTTGTTGTGACTTGTGTAATTCCTGCAGTTATAAATAGTCAGACTGAATGCAAATGAACAGCTCAGAGAACACTCTGTTCTCATGGTGCATATCTCTTTCTGAGATGATTTGATGCTAATCTTGAAATGTGGTCAACAATCTGATGCGCATGATGAATAAAAAAAAGACTCGTTTAATTTAGCCAGTGATTTAATATGTTACAATTTAGAGATGCTTCGATACAGTATAATGTATGATGCTTCTTTTACTGTAAGTGACAGGCACAGAAGCCTCGCCTTCTTAACCAAAGCAGATTTTTTTACACCCTTACTCTGTTACTTCCTTATTTAGGCATGGAACAAAAGGAACTCATTTATCTGCAAGAGAATGTTATTTAGCGCCTGCTGTCCTTCGTGTCTTGGCTCTGGTTTCTGTTTGGTTCGTTTCTGAGTCGGTTGGTGTCACATGGTGATTTGTTACCTGGTTTTGGGTGCTGTTTTGTAAAGGCTATCTAATGTGTAAGAAATTTGTCAAACGAATGAGAGTGGACTTTGGACTGGAGTATTCAGATTGTTGTTTATTAGGTGCAGAAGATCAATATAGCATTGTATCATCACATTTGAATGAGAAAAAAGGAAAGTGGGAAAAATGAGATGTTGTTTTGCTGAGTGAGAATGTCCTTGATTTTAGACAAGCACACACACACACGCACGCATGCATTTTTCTTATGCTTAAAAGCAACCTAAACAGGCTTGAACAGAGCTGACACAGTAGAATATGCCCAGAGAAGAGTCAGAAAACCTTAGCAAGACAATCAGGGTTGGAAAGATATAATCAGTAATAAGCTCTCAATCCACCATCATGTTCTCTATGTGTAGAATTACTACAGCCAGCTTAATCCAACATTATCCACCCGATTGTGAACTACATGCCAGATGATCCAATGTACTAGGTTTGAGTTGATGAGATGTTGTAAGCTGAGTTGTTGTGATGATGAATCACTGAGCTGTTAAGTTGTGGAGTTGAGTTGTTTATTAGAGTTGGTGAGTAGAACTGCTGGGTTTTATAGCTGTTGAGTTCACCTGAGTCGTGTTGTCGAGTTGATGCGAGTTGACTTGTTGAGTCGAGTTGAGTTGTTAATTGGATGCGAGCTGAGTTGTGTTCAGGTGAGTTGACTTGTTGAGTTGATGTGAGTTGAGTTGTTATGATGATGTGAGTTAGTTGTTATGATGATGTGAGTTGAGTTGTTGGGTCGAGTTGAGTTGTTATGATGTGAGTTGAGTTATGATGATGATGTGAGTTATTATGATGATGTGAGTTGAGTTGATGATGTGAGTTGAGTTGTGGATGTGAGTTGGGCTGTTATGATGAAGAGGTGTTATGATGATGTGAGCTGAGTTGTTATGATGTGAGTTGCACAATTGCACTACTTGTCCATGTAGTACACAGTTACAGAAGGGATTTATGTATAATTGCACAATCTGTTATCACCCAGATGAGGATGGGTTCCCTTTTGAGTCTGGTTCCTCTCAAGGTTTCTTCCTCATATCATCTCAGGGAGTTTTTCCTCATCACCGTCGCCTCTGGCTTGCTCATTAGGGATAAATTCACACATTAACAATTTATTTTGGTTTAATTTAGTTTGAATGTATTTATTTCTGTAAAGCCGCTTTGTGACAATGTCAACAAATAAAATGGAATTGAATTGAGCTGTTTTGATGATGTGAGTTGAGCTGTTATGTTGATGTGGAACGGTTGTGTTGTCACTGCGCTTAGTCAATGCACTTAGTCAATATATAGTAAGTGCTTTTTTTTTTATCATCCTGTGATTTTAGTGTAGAGACTTTACTGTAAAGTATGCTCAAAGCAAAGGGACATGAAAATGGATTTTTTTTTTTTTTTTTCAGTTTGAAATTTGAGTTTCTTGAATAAAAAAAGCAGCTGAGAACAATTCTGTATTGTTTGATTACTGGGGAAATAAAAGCAAGTTCTTGGTACTGCACTCACGCTGTTGCACCCTAGTGTAGCTCTCTAACTGTCCTCTGAGTGATGGCGTTCGGATGTTGACTAGCTTTCCATCTGTCTCCCGCTGGCCGCTGGGCTTTGTGTACTTCAGAGCAGGAAGGAGTGATGGAGGGAAGGAGGAGGGAAGGAGGAGGGAAGGAAGAGAAGAGCTTTGAGCGTGAGACTGTTTTTGTTTGAAGAGGTTTTTTTTCCCACATCTGACCTTCATTTCATCTAATCTTCTTTCTCCTGCTTCACAACAACCCGCTTGTTTATGAGCACCTGTGAGCTTTAGAGGGGTCGAAGGTAAGAGGTCGGAGGTCACGAGTTTCATTTGGCTAAGAGGAGGAGCAAAAGATCGATGACACTCTAGACATTTGAGACTGGTCATCGCTTGATACTTGACCTCTTCTTCTTCCTGGCATCTACGCAGACCGGAACAAACATGACCGCTTGTTTTCCTCAGGGAAAGACCGGGTCAAAACATTCTCTCCCTGATATACACACGCAAAGCACACACGCTTTTCCTTGGAGCATTCGCCCTCCGTCCCTCAACGTCGGCAAAACTAGCCAGCTGCCTTTGTCGGGATTGCAACATGATACACCGGCCCGCCTCGTCTCTAATTTGTAGGCAGTAATTAGTGCTTGAGTGAAAGTCCCCGTCCCAAAAGCAGCCGATGGAAAGGTCATCCAGCACCGAGCCTTTTTCCCCCTTGACGTCTTCCTCCGTTCGTGTGTGTGTGTGTGTGTGTTTTGCTGGAGATTTGGGACGAGGCCTTTTCAATCTCCTGTTCAGTTTGCACAGCTTTTTCTCTCCACTCATTCCAGCCATGATGGAAAAAAAAATATAACTGAAATGCATTTCAAATCAAATACGCTGTGCTGCAAAATGCATTCGCTAAAATAGATTCGAGGATATATTGTGTATATACCAAAGCCATTTAAGAATTTGCATTTCAGACGTGATCCGTGTTGTTAAATTGCAGAAATGGAGCGTTTTTCAATTTACATGTTAGCAAATGGACATTTAGGAAGTGCTATAAGTATTCAAGGATCAGTCAACAAGTAGTTTATCTCACTCAAAATCTATTTCAGAAATCTGTACCTGAATCGTTTTATACCTGCTTCAGATAACATCATTAAGCTCCATAAGTTTAAATGATTTTGTAAAATCGCAGTAAAAACTTCACAAATATAAATGCAACTTTTTCGAACTTTTGAGAGTCAGGGCCTAGGAGCAGAGTGGTACCAAACTGCGCAATGTGAAAAAAGTGATTCTGGTTTTCCAAAATGGCCGCCATAAGTGTTACAGCGTTCAGCTACACGGTCGAGTTTTGTTGTTCATTTGTATGACACCAGTGAAGAACTGGATGCGGTTTGAGACAGAGAGTTAAAGAAAGGTTTTTGGGTGAAGTAGATTTCTATTACTTGTTAGCAACATTAGGCTATGAGCTCCAAAAAAAGAAGCAAACGTCAGACCCCAAACTTGGCCGATCCACTACATCTGGGGTAAATAAATAAAGGAAAAACTTGTATAAATGTGTTTATTTAATACATAGTGAAAATTAATGCAGGTGGGTGGTTGTGTTCTAAGAAGAGTAATAATTTAATAAATCACAATGATTAATGGATTGAAACTGATATTTTTGAAGTCCAGATCTAAATGTGTAGATATAAAAGCTGTAGTAAATTCCAGTACAGACAACCCGTCTATTAGCAACAAGCAAGATTTGCAGAAAATGATCATGATCTGTCTGATTTTTTTCCACTCTTTTCTCCTTTCACCTCATTTGCTTGTAATAAATAAATAAAACAGAAATCAATGCGAGCTGCGAGTTTGTTGTTACTGAGGCCTGCATCTCAATTGTGGTAAATGGCAGAAGGAGCGCTTATCACTCAGCCAGACCTTTTTAAAAATATCACACTGATAAAACCACTTCAGGGATGACGGGAAGAGTTTCTTGTGGTTTTTTTTTTCTTCCTCTTTTATTTTTATATCTCACTGTAAAATGCTGTGTGACATTTAAGGCATGTTTAAAAGTCAGTGGGTTTACTCTGTGTACTCTGCACTTGAGCAAACGTTATCGCTCCCTTCATTTGCCTCGTTTTTTAACGAAACAAACAGGTGAGACGCAATGATTAAGGTGGAATCATTATGGCTGAGTGTGCATTACGATCTCGCCCTCTCTCACCTCGCCTCTGACCTAATAAGACATTTTCGCAGTAAGCAGCCATCCCAGTATAATTACAAGTCCATCTCTCATTTCTTCGCAGGTTGTCAGGGATGTTTGATGTATTTCTCCTATAAACGATGCTGAAGTGGGCCGTGTTGATGCTGCCGTGCGCTGACAGGCATTCATGGTTTAGCTGGTTCTCTGCCAAAACATTTCAATTGTTTTTTTTTGAGCTGCACACACTGTCATTAAATGGTCTCGACAGCAACCCCGCCTGCTACCACCCCACCCCATCCCCCCCATCTTTACTAAACAATGTTCCAGTCCAGCGCACAGCTAAATCACCGGTGTTAAATTAACACACAGAGTGCACATTTCAAAACAATGTAGTTCTCAAATGGAGTTGTTGATTTAACACATCGTTTTATTGCGTGGCCTGAAGGCAACAGCGTGCCATGAGAACGTATGAGCACTTCCCAAAATTACGTTTGCTTACAGATATTTTGTGTTTTTTTTCCCCATATAGGCTGACAGAGGTTGTTATCAACGTCTCCCACGGCTCATTGTCCAGTCTGAACCATCTCTGTGCACCAAGAACTAACAAACATCCAGTCACAGCCCCTGCTGTACGCTGAGAACTACTAGCCATCCAATCAGAACCACAACATCGAGTTGCCCAGTCAAAACCACTGGAGTGTACCAAGAACTGCTATTTTTCATTTGTGCCATCAATACCCAGATCCAGTCCTCCAATCTGTACATTGAAAACCAACAGTGGTCCAGTCAGAACCATTAAGAAGGAGCAGTTGTGTAAGCAGAACCATAGAACTGCTGTTGCTCCAGTCAGAACCATTTCTACCCAGCTCAAGCTACCAGTTCTCCAATCCGAACTTCACTGATCACCAAGAACGACCAATCAGAACCATCGCTGTACACTAAGAAGTACCATTCCTCCAATCAGAGCCAACATCTGAAACTACTAGTCATCTAATCAGGAGCATCATTATCCAACTGGAACCAAAATAGTTATCAAATAAGAAGATTTCTCTGATTTATAACCAATCATAAAAAGGATATCTGGAGAAATGGGTGGGGCTAAAGTCCTACTCGTGATGCTGGTGATTGGTCTGGAAAATGTGAACTGTGTGAACTGGAACCCAGTCCCGCGCAAGACCATCCGATATCACGGTGAGTAACATATAATCAGAATGTAACAAAAAAGATTAACCTAATATTCTATACACCATCACTGAGTATAAGACAGATTAAGACTGGAAACATTGGTACATAATATTTCTGTATTCTTTATAGACATATATTTTCAACATTAATTATAGACATGTACAGTATTTATTCTGCAGTCATGCTGCTTAACTAAACATTTATTATTAATATTTTGGGATAATTGGTCATACTGCAATATTCAACACAAAATTTTGCCACATCCATTAGGTATCAGATACTTACATATTTGTGTACATGGCATGAACGTGTATGAGGTTGACTGACAGCTTACTGCTTTTTTATGTAGAAGCAAGTAACTCACTTAGTTACGGATGATTAGTCCGTTATAAGCAGTTTGGTGGGTTCGATATTTGAATAATTTTTTTTTTTTTTTACTCCTTGAGTACATTCCCCTATTCCCGCCCATGTTCACAAAGCTCCGCCCTGTGGTCTGTAGAGCAGAGTGTCTATTAAATGACTGACAGGAGTTATGTCCAAATGTAAACGAGGGCCTTTCGCACCGCGGGAACGTTTTCATAGTACCCGAACTAAATGTGGAACTACCCACTTTTTGCCGTTTTCGCACCTCCGGAACTGGGTGCGATTTTAGTACCGTACTGCCTTTTTCGAGAACCAAATTAGCTCCTACTCCGGAGCAGGGTCTAACCAGCACAACTGGTACTATCCGTGACG
>CM075026.1:16821526-16829026 GCA_037576675.1 Pangasius sanitwongsei
TAGTGTGCAGACATGGCTGATGGATCTGTAATGTGTACATATACGTGTGTGTGTGTGTGTGTGTGTGTGTGTGTGTGGATTTGCATTATGCACAGCTGAAGTATGTAGGTGGGCGGGTGTTTGCCTGTCAATCAAAAACATATCTGAGAAAAGTGCGGAGACAGAGCCTTTTACTTTATATGTAAATTAAGAGAGCGAGAGAGAGAGAAAAGAACAAAATATGAGCATCCATCACTGAGACTGACAGGTACAGAGGCCACGCCCACCTTCTGTACTAGGACTGACATGTATAGAAGTCACACCTACTTCATCATTAGCACTGACAAGTACAGAGGCCACACCTACTTCTTCATTAGTACTGACAGGTACAGAGGCCACACCTACTTCATCATTAGCACTGACAAGTACAGAGGCCACACCTACTTCATCATTAGCACTGACAGGTACAGAGACCACACCTACTTCTTCATTAGTACTGACAGGTACAGAGGCCACGCCTACTTCTTCATTAGTACTGAGAGGTACAGAGGCCACACCTATTTCTTTGTTAGGATTGACAGGTACAGAGGCCACGCCTACTTCTTCATTAGTACTGACAGGTACAGAGGCCACGCCTACTTCTTCATTAGTACTGAGAGGTACAGAGGCCACACCTACTTCATCATTAGCACTGACAGGTACAGAAGCCACACCTACTTCATCATTAGCACTGACAAGTACAGAGGCCACACCTACTTCATCATTAGCACTGACAGGTACAGAGACCACACCTACTTCTTCATTAGTACTGACAGGTACAGAGGCCACGCCTACTTCTTCATTAGTACTGAGAGGTACAGAGGCCACACCTATTTCTTTGTTAGGATTGACAGGTACAGAGGCCACACCTACTTCATCATTAGTACTGACAGATACAGAAGCCACACCCACCTTCTGCACTAGGCCTGACGTGTACAGAAGCCACTCCCACCTCCTTTACTAGTGAAGAGTGTAAAGTTGAACTCGGTTTGTGTGTTTTTGTTCTGTTTTGCGGTGTAGAACGTGGATCATTTCACTCTGAACGGCGCCGCCCTGGAGGACGGGAAGGGCAAGTGTCCCTACGACCCTGCTAAAGGCCACACCGGCCTCATCGTGGGTGAGTGTGTGTGAGACCTGAGAGAGTGTGTGTTCATGTTCAGAGATATATCACTCCTGTCGGGCAGTGTGGGTTCTGCAGTGTGTGTGTGTATGTTTCACCCTATATTATTTATTCATGTTATAGCAAACAGTCTTGGGATACGAGTGTGTGATGAATCATTTATATTCTGTGTGTGTGTAGATAAAGAGCTGTACTCTGCCACTCTGAATAATTTCTTGGGCACGGAGCCGGTGATCCTGCGCAACCTGGGACAGCAGCACTACAGCATGAAGAGCGAATATCTGCCGGCCTGGCTCAACGGTGAGACACACACACACACACACACTCACTCATACACACATACACACTCACTCACACACTCATACACTCACACACACACACATACACATACATACACTCACACACACACTCATACACTCACACACACATACACTCATACACTCACATATACATACACACACACTCACACACTCTCATACACTCACGCACACACACACACTCACACATACATACACACGTGTGCACACACACTCACACACTCATACATTCACTCACACACACACACTCACACACTCATACATTCACTCACACACACACACACACACTCATGGACTCATACACTCACTCACACACATACATACACACGTGTGCACACACAAACTCATACATTCACTCACACACACACAGACACACTCACGGACTCATACACTCACTCACACACACACTCATACACTCACTCACACACACACACATACATACACTCACTCACACACACACATACATACACACGTGTGCACACACACTCATACATTCACTCACACACACACATGCATACACTCACTCACGCACACACTCACACATACACACACTCATACATTCACTCACTCGCACACACTCACACATACACACACTCATACATTCACTCACACATACACACACTCATACACTCACTCATACACTCACTCACTCACTCACACACACACACACACACATACATACACACACACACACACTCACTCACACTTAGTGAGATAATCGCTTTTGTCTTCATCTTCCTGCTTTATTTTCTTCTCTTTTTTAAAACCTTCCTGATTTAACAATTCTTATTCTTTTTTCTTCTTCATCATACGTCTTCGTATTTCTCTTCTTCCTCGTCTTAATCATCTTTTTATTCTCTTCTGTTTTTTTTTTTTTTCTCTTTTTCTTTTTTTCTTCAATTTTTTCTTTCTTCTTCTTTGCATCTTCTTTTTCCTCATCCTTTTTTCTTCATGTTCTTCTTTGTATTCTTTTTTATTTTTTCTTAAAAATTATTTTTTCTATCTTCTCTTCTCTTTGACTTTCTGTTCTTTAATCATCATTTTCTTTATCGTCTTCTTTTTCTCCTTTATAAATTTCCTTCATTTTCTCTTCCTTCATGTCATATTATGTTTTTTTTATTTTTTTTATTTACTCCTTTCTTCTTCTCTTTTTCTTCATCATTTTTATCATCCACTACTACTATTTATACTTTTTTCTTATTATTTGTTCTTCTTTCATCTTCTTTTCCCTTCTTTCCTTTATTTTTCATTCTTCTTCCTCTTAATCATCTTTTCTTGCTCTTTGTTGTTTTTCTCCTGTTAATTTTTTTTCTTCTTCGTCCTTTCTTTCTTCTTCTTTCTCTTGTTCTTCCTCGTATATTCTCTTTTTCCTCATCGTTTTTCTTTTTTTTTTATTCTTTTTTACTTTTTTATTTTTTTCTTATTACTCCTTCCATCTTGTCGTCTTCTCTCTGGCTTTCTCACTTTCTTCATCATTGTCTTCATAATTATTTATTCTTTATTTCTTCTCATTGTTTCTTGTATCCTTTTCCTTTCATCTTCCCACCTTTCTCTTTTCTCTCTTTCCTTTTTCACTAATTCTTCTTCATCTTCCTTTACCTCCTCTTGTCTACCATTTTTCTTCTTTTGGTTCTTTATCATCCTTCCTTCCTCCTTCTCCTGTTTCTCCATCTGCCCCCTCTCTCTCTCTCTCTCTCTCTCTCTCTCTCTCTCTGTTGTTCTGTCCTTTAGAGCCGAACTTTGTGGGTTCTGCTCTGGTGCGTGAGAGCAGGAACAGCCGCGAGGGAGACGATGATAAAATCTACTTCTTCTTCAGCGAGAGAGCCGTGGAGCTCGACTGTGACGGAGACCTGACTGTAGCCCGGGTGGCCCGTGTGTGTAAGGTGAGGAAACACACACACACATACACACACACACACACACACACAGTCAGTCCAAACCTCTGAATCCGAAGCCAAAACTATTTTTCTTTCATGATTTGATCAAAAACTACAAAAATTCATCCAAATAATTTTGTCTAACGCACGATTCCATCACATGACCGTTCCAGCTAGCTCCAGTTAGCAAGCTAGCATTAGCAGTGACCATTATATAAGATTTTTTCAGAAATACTGACAGGTTAGCTTACTTTAGCTGGCTGGTGTTAGCAGTGATCATTTTGAACATTTATCATTTTAAATCTAACCTGCAGTTACTCTGCAGAAATCCTGTCATGTTAGCTAATATTAGCCATCTAGTGTTAGCAGTGAACATTAATGACATTCGTATTCAAAACATAACAATCTACGTCTCAGAAATCCTGTCAGCTTAGCTTATTTTAGCTAGATAATTAAGAACATTTATATTTATAAATAAAATTTAATGTTTCTCTCAGAAATCCTGTCAGGGTAGCTTATTTTAGGTAGCTAGCGTTAGCAGTAAAACTTATGAAGATTTATATATTCAATTTAAAGTTTCTCTCAGAAATCCAGTCATATTATGCTGATTTTAACTAGCTAGCATTAGCAGTGATTAAGTGATTAAAAACTCAAAATTTTTCTCAGAAATCCTGTCAGGTTGGCTTATTTTAGTTAGCTGTCGTTAGCAGTGCAGATTATGAATATGTATATTTATAAATCTAACTTACAGTTTCTCTCAGATATCCTGTCAGGTTAGCTTAATTTGTCTAACTAGCACTAGCAGTGATAATGAACGTTTAATATTTATGAATAAAACTTAATGTTTCTCTCAGAAATCCTCTCACATTAGCTTATTTTAGCTAGCTAACATTAAGAGTGATAATGAAAATGTATATTTATAAATAAAACTTAATGTTTCTCTCAGAAATCATGTCAGATTAGCTTATTTTAGTTAGTTAGCAGTGTGCATTGTGCCCAGTACATTTAGGAATGAAATGGTACGGCGTTTCCTGTCGGGTGAGTTTTATTTTTTTAATCGTACCATCAGGGTGACCAGGGGGGAACTCGGACGCTGCAGAAGAAGTGGACGACGTTTCAGAAAGCTCGTTTGGTTTGTTCCCTCCCCGAGCGCCACATCACCTTCAACCACCTGCAGGCCGTCTTCACCATGCAGGGAGCTGATTGGAGGAACACCGTCTTCTACGGAGTTTTCCACGCCCAGTGGTGAGTGACAGGCGCTCTGGCCACGCCCACTCGTTTTCCCTGCTCTCTTCATGTTGCTTTAGATTTCTGTCCTCTGTATGTTCAGATCTGTTTATTGTTGTCTTTCTTTCTTTCTTTCTTTCCATCCCCTTCTCAGTCTTTCTTTTCCTTTGTTCTTCTCTTTCTCTTCCCCTGTATCTCACTCTTTCACTTTAGTTTCTTAATTTCTTCTGTACCTACAGTTTTTTTTTTAGTTTATTTTTTTAACTTCAAATTCTTTCTTTCTGTTATGTTTTTCTCTCACTTTCTTGGTTCTTTCTTAAAAATTATTTTCTTTCTTTCTTTCTTTCTTTTCATCCCCTTCTTGATCTGTCTGTCCCTTTCTGTCTCTTTTTCTCTTTCTTGTCCCCTGTGCCTCACTCTTTCTGTCCTTTTCTTTTTGTTTTTAGTTTCATCCAAGCTTTGTTTTTTGTTTTTTCTTTCTTTCTTTTAAATTATTTTAATTTCTACTTTCTTTTCCTTTTTTCTCCTTTCTTTCTTTCCAAAATTATTCTTACAAAGTTTTTTCTTTATTTTTTTTCTCCCTGATCTTTCTCGTTATTTCTTTTTTGTTCTTTATTTCTTTATTTCTTACAATCTTTTTAATTAATTTTTTTTCCTTTAAGTGGTTTGTTTCTTTTATTAAAAAAAATAATAAAAATCTTACAGTATTTACTTACAGTATTTTCCTTTTTATCTCTTAAATTTTTTTAAGTCCTAGTTTTAGGAATAAATAACTTTTTATCTTTAACTTTTGGACATTTGATCATTTTAATCAAGAAGAAAAGAATGGTTTGATCGTTTGAAGGACTTCTGCATTCTCCAGCTTCTGTAGGTTTCCCCCCGTCACAGCAGCGTTTTATCTCCTCCTCACTTTATTTCTTTTTAGTTTCGTCTCTTCTTTAAACGTAGAATAACATTTCCTCTTGGCTGTGTTTATATCTGTGACATTGAAAGACAAAGCGAGTCTCGATCCTCTGAGTGACGCTTTCTTCTTCAAACAGCCGGATTCTTCTCCTTCTCTCTCTCTCTCTCCCTCCCTCCCTCCCTCCCTCCCTCTCTCTCTCTCTCTCTCTCTGTGATGAAGTTGTGAAAGTCGCTCCGTCCTCAGTATTTATAAGTGTATGAGATGGTGCCAGATGCCCCGCCTCGCCGGCCGCGCCTCCCTACTGCACGCAACGCAGATCCATAATTATAATGACAGTGACACTGAAACTACAATTTAGCACACTGCATAAGTGCTTTCACTCAACTCTCTCTGTCTCTCTCTCTCTGTCTCTCTCTTTCTCTCCGTCTCTCTCTTTCTGTCTTTCTCTCCTCTGTCTCTTTCTCTGTGTCTCTCGCTCCCTCTCTCTTAATGTCTCTCATAATTTTCTTTCTTTCTTTTTAAAATTATTTGTACATATTTTCTTTATACTCTCTCTCTCTGTCTCTCTCTTTCTGTCTTTCTCTCCCTCTCTCTCTCTCTCTCTCTCTGTCTCTCCATGCTTCACTGTGTTCTCAGAGGAGAAGGTTGTACAGAATTATTGCAGTTTTATTGCAGCCAGGTGTAAATGCACTTTGTGCACAAAGACATAAACAGTATTTCACTGCTTTGTTCCAGACGCAGATTTTATCACTAAAGGCATTCCATGTATGGGTTTTCTTTCTTTCTTTCCTCTCTTTCTGACTCGCTGTCTGTGTCTTCACCTTTTTTCTTTTTTCTCTTTAGTGTCTCCCAATCTTTCTTTCTTTCTTTCTTTCTTTCTTTTAATTTCCTGTAATTTTATTTAATTTATTTTCCTTTAATATTTCTTTTTCTTTCTTGTGTACTCTCAATTCCTCACATTTTTCTTTCATTACAATACATCTATCCATCTTTCTTTCTTTACATTCTTTCTTTGTATGTTTCTTTCACACTTTTTCCTTTCCTCCCTCTAGTAATTTTTTATTGTTGGTCCTTCCTTCCTTCCTTCCTTCCTTTGATTCTTTAACTCTTTCTTTCTTTTCCACTTTTACCCATTTTATTTCCCTCCATGTCCTTCCTTCCTTCATTCTTTCTTTCTTTCTTTCTTTCTTTCCTCCCTCCCTCTCCCTGTCTGTGTCTCGCTCTTTTTTTCCCATTTTTTTTCTTTCTCTGTAGTTTCTCTCAATCTTTACTTCTTTTTTAATATTTTACTTTCTTTTTATTTTTACTCCCAGTCTTCCTTATGATTTTCTTCCATTAAAAAAACTAACGATCTCTCTTTCTTTTCGTATCTTCTTTTTCTGCCTATAAACTAGTGTCTAGTCTGGATATATGATTAGCAGCTCCATGATTACTCTCATTGCTAAAAAAAACTTACCAACACACAGATGCTCACGTGGGTAAAGTGTTTATGCGGCATTCGCTGAACCCGGTGTAGGCCGCGAGCTCTTCAGGATTCAGAAATCAGGAAAGATTTTTTCGATTCGATCTCATCACTTGTCTTCTTTATACGGTGAAACCATGTTTTTCATTTAATGCAAAATCAGGACTAAGAAACATCCTGTTCTGATATTAAAACAATCGCCAGAGTGAAATGATTCCAGCAGAATTTAACAAGAATGACCTGTGTCCCGCTGTCAGGGGGGACGTGGACGTCTCGGCTGTGTGTCAGTACCACATCGGAGAGGTGAAGAGTGTGTTCGAGGGCCCGTATAAGGAATACCGTGAGGCATCTCAGAGATGGGGGAGATACACGGGTGTCGTGCCGAACCCACGGCCCGGAGCGGTGAGTGCAAACGCACCGGAAAGCAGAACAACTAATAGATGTTAGGACTTTGATAAATTTAAAAAAAAAAAAAAAAAAAAGTGACTCAGTTGTTGGAGCCAAAAGCAAAACAAAAAACACACATTTGATTTGATGTTCGGCTTTCAATAAAAAGGATAAAAAGAATAAAAGGA
>CM075026.1:16833643-16852440 GCA_037576675.1 Pangasius sanitwongsei
TGTGTAGCGAGTGTATTATTGTGTGTGTAGCGAGTGTATTAGAGTGTGTGTAGCGAGTGTATTAGAGTGTGTGTAGCAAGTGTATTAGAGTGTGTGTAGCGAGTGTATTATTGTGTGTGTAGCGAGTGTATTAGAGTGTGTGTAGCGAGTGTATTATTGTGTGTGTAGCGAGTGTATTAGAGTGTGTGTAGCGAGTGTATTAGAGTGTGTGTAGCGAGTGTATTAGAGTGTGTGTAGCGAGTGTATTATTGTGTGTGTAGCGAGTGTATCACAGTGTGTGTGTAGCGAGTGTATTAGAGTGTGTGTGTAGTGTGTGTGTGTAGCGAGTGTATTATTGTGTGTGTAACAGAAGTCTCTCGTTCCCCCTGCAGGTCCATGTCCACTCTCACTCAGGATCTCATGCTGGAGAGGTTCAATCGAGGGTCAAAGGTCAAGTTTGATAAGCTGGTGTCCATCCCGAGTCCAGGTGAGTCTCAGTCCACTGCCCCCTGCTGGGCAACACGTCACAATCAGCTCAAAACACTTCAGTTCCGAATAATTAACAATAAATAATAAACAATATAATAACGAATAAAAATAATAAATCGCCAAAGAACTAATAAGTCAAGAAAACCAAGTGTGTATTTCATCTAAAACCACCTACAGAACTAAACATTTCGATTTTAATATGTATTAAGTCATTTTTAATTATAGTAACTTTCACAGATAATATGAATAAACTGAGATTAAAATCATGTTTTTTTTTCATGACCTGTAACGTACTTCATGTCCTGTTTTCCAGAACATTCCCGGCTGAGGAATGTGACCGTGGTGGTGGGTTCGGACCTCGTCCTGCCGTGCCAGCTGGTCTCGAACCTGGCGCGTCCCTCGTGGGTGCTGAACGACCGTGAGTTGTTGCTCTTGTCTGACTCGGACACCTCAGGTCCCCGTTTCGACCGCGCCCTTCGTGCCCTCGTCATCCCCCGTGCAGGGGCCCTCCAGGCCGGACGCTACGTGTGCTTCTCCGAGGAGCAGGGGGTGAAGTTCCAGACGGAGCGCTACCAGGTGGCGGTGGTGGCCAGCGCGCCGGTGTTTATGGAACCGCGGGCGCCGGATGCCAGCATGGGGCTTTTCTGGGTGCTGGTGATTGCGTTGGGCGTGACGTGTCTGGTGCTGCTCGCCGGCGCCCTTTACCTGCGCCGGAGACTGAAATTAGCGCTGGGGAAAGCAGGAACGGCTGAGATGAAGCCGTTGGAGAGTACGCTGGTCTACCCGATCACGCTGCCCAAGGAGACGCCGAGCTTCGTGCCCAGCAAGATGCCCACCAGCTCAAACAACGACGAGGACCGGTTCTGGGAAACCGGCGCCAATTTTTACTACTCGGACGGATCGTTGAAGATCGTGCCTGGACACGCTTCTTCGTCTTCTCCGAGCGCCATTCCCGGGCAGCCGCTACACTCACCGAGCCGCCTGAGCCTCACGAACATACGGAACTCCGGCACCAACGGGTACGTTCGACTCAGCCTGAGCGTGGCAGGCGAGGACCGGGCGAATGGAGGGATGAGTGCAGGAGGAGTGGGAGGAGTGGGAGGAGTTGGAGGAAAGCTGGGGATCGGTGCCAGGGAGAACGACTACACCAGCCCCTTCAAGGAGGAGCTACGGAGGACGCTGCAGCAGAGAAGCGTCCTGCCTGACGCCAACCCGGAAGAGTCGTCTGTGTAGAGCACAAACAGAGACGCCAAACTGCCGCCTACCTCCCTCCTTCACGGAGAAACATCCTTCCTCTCTCTTTCACTATCTCTCCTTCCTTCCATCAGACACATCATCTCTCTAACTCTCGGCTAACGCCATCAACCCAATCCAGCAGGTGGCATGCTAATGCTAATGGCTAACACCCATATACAGAGTGCGTCATGATCTCTCCATCAACAAAATGGTTTTCATTTCGTGGCGACAGCTAACCGAGAAAAAAGGCTAAAAACTTCCCGAAAGTCCAATTGGCCAGATTTAGCTGTCACTCAAACATGTGGGAGGAGCCACACCTATTTGTGTTCTGTTTCAGGATTGGACGAGGGAGGGAGGGAGGGAGGGAGGGAGGGGGAAAAAAAATCGGGAAAACTTTTCAGCAAGACGACAATCATACTTTTTGAAAGAAAAAAGTGTGAAAGAGAAGAGAGAGGACGAAGTAAATGAAGGGAGCTGTAAAAGAAAGCGTCGGCGAAAGACAAACAAACTGTCAGGCTTTCTATACAGCTCGTTTTTTTTAATGTTGTTTTATTTTTTTTGTTTCTTCTGAGAATGTCTTCAGTCTCAAAGCACTAATATATTGTGACGTTTGTAATTTAAAGATTTTTCTTCGTATTTCTGTAACATTCGGAACGACGGAGAGGGACACGGGGACGTTTTGTGGCCTCGGGTGGAATGTGAAACGGAGGACAGGTGGTTTATCTCTCCGTCCTTTAGCTAAGACTCGTTTTGCAAACGGAGCCGAGTGTTTGACGCTGACTCGGGAAAACCGATGAACTGCGTTCGCGCTAAGCCAACGACTGTACATCATTACTGTAAAAACAAGTTTCAACAAGTGCATTACTGCATATAAATCACTTCTGGATAGTTACTTCGCCGTGGATAAACTGACCCTGATTGGACGCCAATGGCTGTAATTGATGACACATTATCCAATCAGAGGCTGCGTCCGATTCAACACAGGTAAGCGTCCTGAAAAACTAGCTAGTAAACTAGCTCACATTTATTACACAATAGTTTTTTTTTAACTATTAGAGTCTTGTGAGTTATTTAACAACAGCCAAGCCTGTCGAGAAACAAGGTTACCATGGCAACCACCATTTTGTTCAGTGTCAACATTAGCTACCTTTTGTAATTGGCTAGTTTACCACTAATAAATTAGCTGACATTTGTTACGAGTCAGATTTCCGTATTAGAGTTTTGCGTTTTACAGTCGAACCTGCTGAAACATAATGTTACCGTGACAACCAACGTTTTGTTCATCACTAACATTAGCTAACTTAGCTATTTGGCTAGATAACAGCTACATTTGTTATGGGGATACTGGGACTGGGATTTCAATATATACTCTATATCAGTCTCAGTATGCATCGTCAGCTGCTTAAAGTTTAATTTAACAGCTAAATATCTCTAAATATAATGTTACTATGACAACCAAATGTTTTGTTCATCACTAACATTAGCTAACTTAGCTATCTGACTAAATAACAGCTAGTACGCTAGTTTACATTTGTTTTTCGAGTGGGATTTCAGTATATACTCGATATCAGTCTTAGTATGCATCTTCATTTGCCTAAAGATTGATTTAACAGTCAAATATCTCTAAATATAATGTTACTATGGCAACCACAATTTTGTTCATCACTAATATTCGCTAACTTAGCTGGCCAGCTAGCTACCTGCTAATAAACAAGCTCATATTTGTTACACAAGTGGAATTACCTGATCAGAGTCTCAATTCGCATAGTATTTTTCATAGTAATCTATTTAACAGCAGCCAAACCTGTTGAAACATAATGTTGCCATGACAACTGGCATTTTGTTCATCACTAACATTAACTAACTTAGCTAGCCAGCTAGCTAACGGCTAGTAAATTAGCTCACATTCATTACGTGAGTGGGTTTTCAGTATTAGAGTCTTGTGATTTATTTATCAACAGCCAAACCTGTCAAAACATGTTACCATGACAACCACCATTTTGTTCATCACTATTATTAAGTAACTTTTCTAGTTGGCTAGCTAACCACGAGTAGACTAGCTCACATTTGTTATACGAGTAGGATTTTACTATCAGAGTCTCGGATTTGTATTGTCATTTTCATGGTAATTCAACAGCAGCCAAACCTGTCGAAGTGTTATGTTACCATGACAACCACCATTTTGTTCATTACTAACATGAGCTAGCTTTTCTAGTTGGCTAGCTAACCGCTAGTAGTCTAGCTCATGTTTGTTACACAATGGCATTTCAGTATTAGGGTCTTGATTTGATAATTTTCTTAAAGATTTTTTTTGATGGAAGCCAAGCCTGCCCAAAATTTTACGTTACCATGACAACCACCATCATTAGCTAATAGCACATGTTTGTTACAGAACTAAAATTTCGGTATCAGGGTCCCGATTCAAATCATCTTTTTTTAGTGAATTTATTTATCAACAGCCAAACTTCTCAAAATATAATGTTACTCATATACATCGCTAACTTAGCTAGCCGTCAAGCTAACCGCTAGTACACTAGCTCACATTTGTTACGCAAGTAGAATTTCAGTATCAGTCTTGATTCGTGTCATGTTTTTTTTTTTGTGATTTATTTAACCACAGGCAAACTTCGCAAAATATAACGCTACCATGACAACCACTAATATCAGCTAAATTAGCTAGTTTAGCACAAAGGTTCTGCGACTACAAGATTCCAAAATCGGTGATCCTACACGCAATTGGTCTGCATCTTATTTACAGGAAGTGAGCTCATCCATAGCCCCGCCCCCAAAATTCCGTGTTAATCTATCAAATTTAACACAAATCTGTATAATCGGAATCGGTATCCAGGAGGAGTAAAGTATTTAATCATCGTATTTTAACGATTCAGAGCTTTCGGTATGAACAATATCTGTCTTTCTTTCTGTTTTTCAGAGCCTCACACCTCCACAGACTGAACCGTCAGACAAAAGACAAGGACATTTTCTCGTTTTCATATTTTTCTGATGTATAACAGAAGGAGACGTGGGTCATCCATCCGTGAGGTACTACAGCAGACTCTGTCGCCGGTCGCTACGTTCTTGCATGAAGCTCTACAAGCCGGCATTTTTTTTTTTCTTCTCCGAAGTGCAAAAGTTCACTAAGTCTTACTCATGACTCAGACTCTTGGAAAAAAAAAAAAAAAAAAAGCAGAAATAAAAAGACATTGTGATTTGTTTTTTATTTTGTTCATTTCGTTGTGCCTCTTCAGCATGGGCTAAGCCAAAGTAGACTGCAGATGGTTTTCTTCTTCTCTTTCTATCCATTTCTTTTTTTTTTTTTTATTCCTTATTTAAGTTCGGAGTCCGTCCACTGCACAGAAAAGAACTGTTCTACTACAGAAACGTACTGAGTGTTTGCTTTGTTATTAATCTCTTTTTTGATGGAGAAAAAAAAAAATCAATATATTTTGTGGCATGACAGCTTTATGATGTTTTTTCAAGCAGCTCTCTGTTCTGTTGTCCAAACGTCAGATACGATTAAAAAAGAAAGAAACAAAGAAGGAAAGAAAGAAAGAAACTCAACAGTAATGGAAATTTAATGGCGGATTTTTAGCCTTTTCACAGAAGATTACTATTTCTTAATTTGTCAGTGCGCCTTGTTGTTGGTGCACGAGCCTAAAAAAAAAAGCAGAAAGATTTCTCAGGGTGGAGCTTTTTAAACATCTTAAGAATCTACGCTAGCTACAGGCAGGCGTGTGCCGATGATTGGTCATCCAGTAAACTCGCAAAATATTTAATAAAAATATAATAATGTTATTGTGTATTAACACGTTGAAATATGTGACCATTTGGACAAATGTGAGGACGCAGGACATGTGTCTTTCTTGGAGAAGATAATAATTTAGTTCACCAGACTAAAGCGTTACATCAAAGAGTTAAACGAGATTCAGCTGGAAAGGAAATTTACACAGTTACCTCTTAGGCCACGTTTATACGTAAGGAATAGAACCGTAACAGCAAGTGTTTTATTTCTCTTATACCACAGCAACAATTTCTGTTCATTAAAGAATGACACTTACTGGAACGTTTGTGAAACAAGTTAGTTCCTGTTCTCACTTACGTTACAGCAGCTATAAACAGTCGTTCCCTCACCAGCCTCTCGTTTTTCTCTCTCTTGACGTTACTAAGACAAAAAAAAACGCATCTTGTCATGTTGCCGAGAAACCACAAAGTGTAAACTCCTCTGTTCTTAAAGTTACTGACTGTTACAAAGCACTGACGCTGGAGACTCCTTCCTGAAATTTTCATTTACAGAAAACTATGTCGACGGTCACACACATCGGTTAACGTAGAGCGTCTGACCTACGAGTCCCTGCGAACGAGCTGTTACTATAGCAACGGTAATGTATTAGAAGGAGCGTGTAAATATTAACCTGCGCTACAGTCAGAGCTGCTGTTATAGAAAATCAGCATTTTCTGCCCAATCAGAATAGAGAATTCAACAGCGATGTTGTTTAATTGCTTTTAATTATGCGTAAGTAAAACGGCTGCCGAGTTGCCTAATACGGCTAGTGTTTGAATTTTCCAAAAAAAAAAAAAAGCCTCATGTAGCATACAAACTTTCCAAAAAAGTCAGTTTTATGTGCAAATCTTCTGGATTTTCTAAATTAGTAAATATATTTAAACGTAAACTCATCGCAGCAGTCAAGACAATGGCGGACGTTTTAAGGAGTCCATGCACAACAAATATGCATCCTAGAATAGTTCGCATGAAATCACTAAACTGTTTACTGGTTGGCATGGCAACCTGCCAGACAGTGGATATCGCTTTTAATTTTCGAGATGTACAAAAGGTACGCACGAACCAAGACTACAGGACGCCAATAGCCACCAGGTTAGCTTCAGTTATTTGTTAGCTACTTGTAGAAGCGGTGGAAAAACGAACACTGAATATGTCTATGCTAATTGAAAAAAAAAAAGTGAAAAAAAAATCGTAATAAATCCGTTAAATCGTAACGTGAAACCTGAATATCGGCACACGCCAAGCTACGAGGTGGTTTCAGTTTTAAAGGATTATTTTCATGTCGCTGCCATTTCATTCATCAAGAACTAATCTGTAAAACAAGGAGACATATTTATTGCTGCGTTTAGTGCATACAGAGTCGGTTTCCCTCAGCAACAGTGCTACGAGGGCCCGTGATTGGTTAAGGTTCTTCGTGCTCCAATCATAGTTGAGGTTAGTCGAACTGCAATTGCATGCAAGTCATTTGTGCGAAAACTACAGCTGATTCTCATTCACGAAATGTAGTGCACTTCAAGACAGCAAGGGCAGAAGAACGGCGTTTGAGACACAGCCCGTGCGCTAAAGGTTTTGGTAAATTCGGCTCACGTGTACAAAGTGACCGACTTTTAAATTAGCAAGTGCACTACATTGACTGATTGAGAAGAAGAGTGGCGATTGAAACACAGCCTGTGTGTTCAATCACACTGCCACTTTTACTAAGAGTCCGGCTTTAAAGTCATCAAGTGGACTTCATTCACTAATTAGGGAGTGATGCAGTGCACTTTAAGGGTTCAAGGGCAGAAGGCAACTCAGATAAAGCCCATGTGTCGTTCGTCCACTTTTACAAAGCGACTGACTTTAAAGTGCCCTACATTTACTTTTTAAGACGTTCAAGCAGGATTCAGACACAGCCCATGTGCTAAAGACTTTCATAAATCTGGTCCACGTTTACAAGGTGACTTTAAAGTTTGCAAGTGCACTATATGCTGCTGATTCCGTAGTGAAATGCACTTCGGTGCAAGTGGAGGAGGAGAATTGAAACACAGCCCATGTGCTAAATAAAGACTTTGGCAATTCTGGCCACTTTTATAACCGTACTGACTCTCTCTCTCTCTCTCTCTCACACACACACACACACACACTCCGCATGGCCTGTGTGGTGTTTAGAGACACCATTTCTGCTCTTCTTTTGTGGCCAAATGTTAATCTGCTCTTTTATGGTTCCTGTTGTTTTTGTTGTTGTTGTTGTTGTTGATTTTTTTGTTTGTTTGTTTTGTTTTGTTTTTTACTTTATTGCCTGCTTTTTTAACAAATGTCTTGTGTTTTTTTTTACTATTATTATTATTTTATAATTTTAAGTATAATGTTTAGTAACTTATTTCGCTTGTACAAAAAACTTCAAATGTTGATATTTATTATTAATGTACATATGTCCTTATTTTTTATATATGTACATATTCACATGAAATAAAGTTCAATTCACTAAGTGTGAGCTGCGTTCTGCAAATGGGTCACGTCTCATTACAACGTCCGAGTCTCCACGTGTTTCTAGGGCTTTATTGACACTAGGGGTGTGACGATACGATGTTACGATGATGTTAGGATCAAGGGAAGCAACAAACTGAACATTTTTCCAATAACTTCCTGTCCAGAATACATCAGTTCCTGCATTCCTGGGTACAGGAAATAAGATGTTAGAGTTTCGAAGATTCTAAAAATTCACATAGAAGATTTCATTAAACTGTTATTTTCATTTCAACGATTTCTGACTAAAGAGGGGGGCGTGGAACACTGGAGCAATATTGTTAAATGAAAAACAAATTGGTTATAATCCCTGCTCTTGAGGTTAATAAGACCAAAAAAAAAAAACACAGCTTGTCATGTTACCAAGAAACCGCAAAAAACTTACAGATTTACATCAGAGAGTTACAAAGTGCTGACACTGGAGACTCCTTCTTCAAATGTTCAATAAAAGTCTTATAGTATAAACGCTAGAGCTGTTCAGTATGAGAGGTGTTTTGTGGCACCTATGTGTGTGTGTGTGCAAAGATGGTGCCAAATGAAAATGAAATGATATAATGCTATTTGCATTTTAATTTTCCATGTAAGCTTGAAACATTAGTGTCAAAAGTAAAATGAAAATCAAACATCATTTTGTCATTTCATTTTCTTCATCATATCGGTATTTCGTGGCCATAATTCAGATTAAAATGCAAACAGGAAAAAGAAAATCTGAACTACACTTTGGCTTTTCATTTTTCTTAACGAACAAATGCACAAATGCACACAGAGATATCTACAAACAAACGTAGCTGATTCCACAAATATGAATGAGGGGGTGCATTTCAAAATGAGCCAAATGCTTATTTGTGGATGCTGCTGATAATCAAAGTCATAATCAAAAATAGATAACATTCTTAACATCGTTTGACTGTCAGCCGTCCTCTTAGTCCTCACTTCATTTGATGCTTCCTGATGGACGGCGTCTTCCACATGAAGTGAAGGAGGTTTTCTTTGAATACGGTGCTGAAGTTTAACGCCGTGATCGCCAGCTATTACATCAGAGCACCATTCGACTTTGCAGTGTGATTTCTTACTTATGAAAATCTTCTATGTGAAGTTTCCTGCACTCGACCCATCTTCGAAACTCTAACGTCGTACCTTCCTGTAGCCAGGAGTGCAGAAATTGAGGAATTCTGGACAGAAAGTTATTGGGAAAATGTTTAGAAATATGTTTGTCACTTTCCTTGATCCCAACATGAATGTATGTCATCATGACATCATATTCTGTAGATTATAACCTAATCTATAGGATTGTGAGTTTACAATAGGAAATCTATTGCAGTAGATGAGGTTATAAATGTAGAGGTAGGCAGGTTGTCTTTCAGGGGAAATGGAATAAAAACCTTTAAATGCGATTTTCTCCATTTTCACTTTTGGTGCCAACTACTGTTTAAAAGGCTACAACTTTACCTCAGGTTGAGATAAAAGAGAGACATATTTCATTTCAGGAAAACCTGCAGTGCTTAAGAGCTATATGAAGTAGAAAATGTCCAACTGTGACCATGTGAAAAGTTTTCCTTTTTTATTTTCTTTTTAAATCAACCTTTATTCAATGGTTTCAAAACTCATTACGAGCAATCATTCAGTTTTACAATATAAATACACACATTTTAAAGCAATCGAAACACATAGTGCACACATCTCTGTACATATACACATATTTACACAATATTTACATGACATTTACACAAAATTTACACAAAATAACACATCATTCAAAATTTCTATATATGGTATATGGTAGCCCATAAATTCCAGACATAATTGAAACCAGTACTCACCAGCAAGGTATCCACCAAAACCCACCATAATCAAACCATATCAAAAGAAAAGAAAAAAAAAGGAAATCAGAATCACTCTCCTGAGTAAAGCAAGAGGTCATCACGAAGCTGCAGATGAGCATGCGATTAACACCAAATGTGTCACACAAACCCATCAAGAGCGAAAGAGACGGCCCAAGAAACAGCAACCATGCCGAGAATACAAAAAAAAAAATCGACATTTTCCCAGCTTCATCAGCTATAGTATATACAGTAACTACTATTAACTTATATGCAACATCTAACATAAATAAACGTCCTGAGATTGTATCACCAGACGTATTTCTAACGCAATTATCTCTAGACGTCCGTTTTATTTGTTCATCTTAATTCTTGTGTACGTTTCTTTTCTAGCAGTATTCAAGAAAACGGTCAAGTAAGGAAAAATGTAAGAAATCATTCTTTAGTCGTTTTTGCGTTGGCAGTGCTGCTAGGAGATGTTCTTTGTTGTTGTTGAATAAGGACAGATTGACAATCATTTAATGACTATATAAGTCTGTTTTATGAAATATTGACTGCAGTGTTTGTGAAGCTGAATTGTGGATTGTGTATATTTTTCTCCAATAATCAGCATTGCTTTCTGCAGTACAACTAAAATTGTATTTTTAACAGATGGGTGGGTCGGATAGGG
This sequence comes from Pangasius sanitwongsei, assembly GCA_037576675.1. Classification (NCBI taxonomy): domain Eukaryota; kingdom Metazoa; phylum Chordata; class Actinopteri; order Siluriformes; family Pangasiidae; genus Pangasius; species Pangasius sanitwongsei. The sequence goes on from CM075026.1 coordinate 16,844,124, forward strand.
TTCAAGAGCACTTGTGGTCCATCATGTGCACCATAAAAATGGGGAAATAGTCTAAAACCTTCAAGATTGTTTCTTGACATGAACTGAAGATAAGTTTGATGTCTTTTGTGCTGCATCGATCAGAAATGGCTAAAGGAGCTTTTAGGTCATTCTGCAGCCCAAACATCAACCCACTTGTCAAGCAAAGGTGTAATCATATTTTGCACCCTTTTTAACCCAGACTTGTTCCATCCTCCTACTCCATGTAAAGAAAAAAGTTCACTTACACTTACATGCTTTATTATACACTTCAATGTCTGATAGCAAGACCAAGAAACTCTGAGTGTGTGATGGTGAGACTGCAGAAATATATCCTCCGTGTCGAGGATAGTCTGGATCTCTCCAAACCTAAAGTATAACTTAACATGCTAATACATCCTGACAATCTGCTAAATCCATTAATTCGCTAGCCATCTCTTGTATGCTGCTATAAACTTCACTGGTTAGCTCAGCATTCAGAGTAAAAACGAGTGGGCGTGGCCTAAGTCTTAGCCACACCTATAGCTACTTAGCATGTTGTTGAACTTGAAAATGAAAAGGAAAAAGTAGGAAATGGAAAGTAAATGACCGGCAGTTGGCACCTGTGATCATTTTCCTTTTCATTTTGGCACTAACAGCGCTCCCATGCTAAAAATGGGATTGAATTTTGATTTTATTTAGCCATTTTATTTATTTTTTTTTAATTTGCATTTTGTCAGTATGTAGCCTAATGATATGAAAAAACAAAAGACAAAGTGTGCATTGCATTTCCATGTTCATTTTGGAACTCATTTTGCAGTTCATTAAGAAAATGAAAAGCTGAAGTGTTCGGATTTTCTTTTTCCCGTTTGCATTTTAATCTGAATTATGGCCACGAAATATGATGAAGAAAATTAAATGACAAAATGATGTTTTGATTTTATCTTAATTTTTGACACTAATGTTGCATGCTTACATGGAAAATTATGCAAATGGCATTGTTTAATTTCATTTTCATTTCAGCACCATCTTTGCACATACGGGGAAAAGAAACAGCAAAAGGGGGGTTGGATTTTAATTTTTTATTTTAATTTTAGATTTGGCACAAAACACCTCCCATAGTTTCAGCTCCGATTTTACTCTAAATGCAGTTGGTCAATCAAGACATACTTTTTTTTCTTTTTTTTTTTTTAAAGTTTGCTTTCCTATCAACTCTGTCTTGATTTCTAAGGTAGGATACAGCTAACCTAAAAAAAAAAAAACCCTGATACTGGATCGTACGGTTAGCTTAGCATTTCCTTCCAACTCTAGATCAGAGCTGACAATGATCTATGGCCTGTGAGATGGCTGTTGGTTTTCAGGATGTACGAATTACAAACCTTTCAGTCCTGATCCTCATCGCTCAATTACAGCAGGCTTTGTTTTAGAGTTCGGCCATCACACCAACAATATCATGCCTTCACTCATTCTCACAACCAGTCTAATGTGACCACTATGCAATCCATTTTCATTACCCTCCCTCTCTCTGTCTGTCTGTCTCTCCACAGCTTTATGGATGTGACAGTGTGGAATACAGTATGACTACAGATGTTCTGCTATCATGTTTAATCCTAATTATTAGCTCACACTGATACACACAAACATTATCTCCTCTTTCGGAGAGTGAATGTTCCAGGAAAGAAAGAGAGTGATTCAGGTTGGTGCTTGGCTTCAAGGCAGACGAAATATCTGCCATTTTTTTGTCCGACTCTTTCCCCCTGGCGTGCAGGTCATTTATTTACTCTTGACTGAGCTGCCAGACGCTATTACCCTCAACCTGCAACAAGGGACTTGGCTCGTTGGTCTGAGTGTTGACTTTTTGGCAACTCAGGACACTAGTGCAGACTGACCAGAGGACATGGAGGTGAAAAAGACCATCTCTGTTGTAGTGGCCCTCGACTGCTGCATTACCCTGCAGGCAGAGTCCTATAGAGCCAAGAACACCTCATTATGCAAACATTGGTGTATTTGCCCCAAGCCATCAAATTTGTTGGCCAGTGCTTCCCACGCCTTGGTTCCCTGCGTTCATCGAATGGGCCTTCGGATGGGAATACCAAGCATAGCTGGCTTGCAGGTGGTTGGGGTGCAATTGGATCTTCTTCCTCTGCCTCCAGCAAGGTGCTGGTGTCCTTCAACTGGTCCTCGTACATGTTGAAATTATGACTCACGAGCTGGGGTGCTGGGTGAGTTTACATTACTCCCACAGTGATCAGCCACATCCCTGCAGTTGGGATGTAGGACTTGAGTCCAGGTTTGAATTGACTTAGACTTGACTCAGATTAATTGTCATTGTTTACTTGGATGTTTCCTGCTAAATATGGTCTTGGGTTTGACTGAGAATTTGTAAAAAAAATATTGCTAGCTGAAGTAAAGGTTTGGCCTTGAAAAAGGATTTGATGCTTTTCATTCTCGATCTTGACTCAGTCTCACTTTCAGTTCGACTGGATCTTGACTTGGCCTCGACCCTTTTTAGACTCGGTCTTGACTTGATCTCGACTAGTCCTGGTCTTGGAGTTGACAATGGTGGTCTCGACTATAGCAAACATTCCCTGTCAATCAGAGCGACACTAACCAATTAAGGGCTTCAGTGAGCTAACATGCGTGGAAGAGGGTAGTTAGTGCTTTCCTCTGAGTGTTAAGCTGTTCTACAATGTAGCATGAACAGCAGTGCATCATGTTTGTTCAAGGAAGCATGCTATTGACACCTGACCAAATTTGGAAAATATGGCATACAAATTCAAGAAGAGAAAGAAATGTTATCTGTATCTCTCAACTATCTTTATATCTGTTTCTCTTATTGGTTTTCAGGATGTAAGTATTACAAACAATTCCCGATCTCCAGCGCTCAATTACTGCAGACTTGGTTTCCTCTTTAGTCATTCACCGGACGTACACACCAATCTAACATGACCACTGTGCAATCCATTCTCATTACCCTCCCTCTCTCTCTCTCTATTTCTCTCTCAACAGTGGATTTATTGAAGTGACTGTGCAGAATACAGTATGACTACAAATGCCACATATACACACACACACACACACACACACAGAGCGCATGATGACCCAGCTGCCACATGCTGCGCGAGTGTGGTGGTCACAGCTGTGTGAATTAGGAGAGCAAAAAGTCGCATTGAACACAGCTGGAGCTCCAACTGACCTAATCACTCCTGAGAGAGAGAGAGAGAGAGAGAGAGAGAGAGAAATGGAGGGATAGCAAAAGAGAGTTGGACAGAGAGAGAACATGAGAGAGAGGAATGCAAAGAGAAATAGAGGGAGAAACATATAGAATAAAGAACGGAGAGAAAGAGAGAAAAACGAAAGAAAGAGAGAGAGAAAGAGAGAGAAAGAGAAAGAGAGAGAGAGAGAGAGAGAGAGAGAGAGAGAGAACAAGAGATGCGGTTATAACAAGAGGAAGATAACTACTAGCTAGCTTGTGTTAGCTTGTTACATCAGCTAGCTAGGATCAAAATGAGAGTAGCTAGCTAGCTAGGTAGTTAGCTACATAAGGGTACTCTGAATATTACCTAAATAACTTAGCTAGCTTGTGTTCACTTGTTACCAGCTAGCATCATAGTAGATTGTCTAAACATAAATAGCTAGCTAAGCTATTTATGTAATGTTTCACTACTGTAATTTTATACTTTATTTAATAGAGTAACAGTATGTAGCTAACCAGGTTGTGATAGCTTGTTATTACCTCCGCTAGTTAGAATCACAATAAGGGTAGCTAGCTGGCTAGCTTGGTAGTTAGCTACATACTGATACTTTATTAAATAAAGTATAAAATTGCACTAGCTAAATATTGCCTAAATAACTTAGCTTGCTTGTGTTCACTTGTTATTATCTCAGCTAGGTAGCAGCCCAATAGGTTAACAAAACATAAAGAGCTAGCTAACAGCTTCATAAGTATTAATTATAGCTAGCTGGAATAGGTAAATAGTTAGCTAGCTTGGTAGTTAGCTACATATCTACATGTTTATTGCAGTACCTAAATGACCTAGCCTAACCTAGCTAGCTAATGTTTTTATAGAGATATACAAAATGGCTGTGAATTTCCAGTGCTTAGTGTTTTGTGTGTGTGTGTGTGTGTGTATGTGTGTGTGGCACAACAGCTGCACAGAAAGAAAAGTGCTAGCTAAGATGCTAATAAAGTATTGTTCATTCTCTGCTGTAACAGCTTGCCTTGTTTTATTTATCTGTAGTTTTTTTTTTGTTTTTTTTTACAGTAAAGTGCTGTAGCATGCTAATATGTCATGTGAAATAATGGCCGTGGATTACTTCTAAAGACCTTCTGATGATGATGTGTGAATGTGAGAGTATGTGTGGAAAAAAAAAGAAAAAGGAGGGGAAAAAAGAAAGAAAATGTTGTCTGCTGTTTGACATAAACAGGCCAGGCTGAGCCAGTGCACTGCTGTGCTAAAGTCCCGACTCTTCTCAAACAACAAAATTCAGCTTATGTACACATTTTTTTTTTACTGAAGGAGAAAGAGAGAGAGAAAGAGATGAAAAACGATTGATCGAGGAAGACAGACAGTTTGAGGCAAAGGTAGAGACGGATGGGAAAACGTGGACAGATGAAGAGAGAGAGAGAGAGATGAGATGAGATGATGGATAGAGATTGAAGAAGAAAAAGGGAGAAAGATATAGATGGAGAGTGACATCAAGAAAGAGAGAAAAGAGAGACAGCTTTGGGAGAGAGACAGACAGAGAAAGATTATGTGAGTAAGAGAGTGAGACAGATTAATGTGGAGATAAAAACAGATGATTCAGAGAAATAGAGACTGGTCAAAGGAGAGAGAGTGAGACAGGCATAAAGAGATTGAGACAGATCTAAGGAGAGTGAGACAGGCATAAGGAGGGAGAGAGGGACAGGAGTGAGTAAGGAGTGAGTGAGAGAGATAGAAGGAGAGAGAGAGGCATAAGGAGTGAGAGAGACAGGTAGAAGGAGAGAGAGAAGCATAAGGAGTGAGAGAGAGAGACAAGTAGAATGAAAGAGAGAGGTGTAAGGGGTGAGAGAGAGACAGGTAGAAGGAGAGAGAGGCATAAGGAGTGAGAGAAAGAGACAGGTATAAGTAAAGAGATAGGCGTAAGGAGTGAGAGAGAGAGACAGGTAGAAGTAAAGAGATAGGCGTAAGGAGTGAGAGAGAGACAGGTAGAAGGAAAGAGAGAGGCGTAAGGGGTGAGAGAGAGACAGGTAGAAGGAGAGAGAGGCGTAAGGAGTGAGAGAGAGAGACAAGTAGAATGAAAGAGAGAGAGGCGTAAGGGGTGAGAGAGAGACAGGTAGAAGGAGAGAGAGAGACAGGTGTAAGGAGTGAGAGAGACAAGTAGAAGGAAAGAGAGAGAGACAGGTGTAAGGAGTGAGAGAGACAAGTAGAAGGAAAGAGAGAGAGACAGGTAGAAGGAGAGAGAGAGAGACAGGTGTAAGGAGTGAGAGAGACATTGCTGCATTTCTAATAAAAACTGCACTAATGACCAGGAGGTTATGAGTTCAAATCCCAGGAGAGCCGCTAGTGAGCCACTGAGAGAGCTTTAAGATCTGGGCTTGGATGAGGTTCTGCATCAATGTCACAGAGAAGGATGGAGAGAGAGACAGGTAGAACGAGTGAAATGGATGAGACAGAGAGATAGATGGAGCGAGAGACAGGTAGAACGAGTGAGATGGATGGATGGAGAGAGAGAGAGACAGGTAGAATGACTAAGCTGGATGGAGGGAGACAGGTAGAACGAGTGAGATGGATGAGACAGAGAGATGGATGGAGAGAGAGACAGGTAGAATGAGTGAGATGGATGGATGGATGGATGGATGGAGAGAGAGACAGGTAGAACGAGTGAGATGGATGAAGAGAGAGAGACAGGTAAAAATGAGTGCCATGGATGGAGAGAGAGAAAGATAGAAAAAAATGAATGGAGGAAGAGAGATAGGCTAATACAAGGGAAGAGACAGATGATAGGAGAGAGATGGATGAAGAGAGAAAGACAGTTAAGGAGAGAGATGAGAGAAAGGAGAGAGATGAAAGGAGAGAGAGTGAAATGGAAGAATATAAAGACAGGTGGAAAGAGAGAGAGGTGGAGAGAGACAGGTAGAAGGAGAGATAGATAGGAGGAAGGAAAGAGATGGAGAGAGAAACAAGTAAAAAGAGAAAACAACAAGTGGAAATAGAAAGATGGATGGAGAGAGAGAGACAGTTTAAGAGGAAACATAAAACGAGAGAGAAAGACAGATGGAAGAATAGAAAGACAAATGGAAAGAGAAATGAGGAAAATAGACAGATTGAGGGAGGGGGAGACAGGTAGAAGGAGAGAGATGAATGGACAGAGACAGATTGAAGGAGAGAAAGAAAGATTGAAGACGGATGGAAGGAGAGAAATGCATGGAGAGATATAGCTGGAAGACGAGAGAGGTGGAAGGAGAGAGAGAGAGAGACAGATGGAAGAATAGAAAAAGGTTTGAGGGGAACAGATAGAAGAAAAGAGAGACAGAGACAGATGGAAGAATAGAAAAAAGATTTGGAAATAGAGAGATACAAGGAGAGATATAGATGGAAGGAGAGAGAGAGAGAGAGGGGAGGAACGAAATAGATGGAAGGAGAGAGAGACGGGGGAGGGAAAGAGATGGATGGAAAGAGAGACAGATTGGGGGAAACAGATGGAAGGATAGAAGGAAGAATAGAAAAATAGAAGGTAAGAGAGCGATAGATGGAAGTTAAAAAGGCGACAGGTGAAAGGAAAGAGATGGAAGGATAGAGGGAAAGGAGGAAGAAGAGACGAACAGAGAGAGAGACTGTTTAGGGGGAGAAACAGATGGAAGAATGGAAAGAAGGATGAATATTATTGATGGATAGAGCAGATTATTTATCTGTTTTGGAATTTTTACATTTAAAAAAATGCCTTAAAATACTGAAGCTGTACATTGCCTTTGTTTGATTTGTTTGATTTTCTTTTTTTTTGTCCTTTAATGTATAATTAATCATTTTTTCCATTTATTTGTAAACTCCTGGTCTAGTTTGTTTACAACTAACTAACTAACTAACTAGCAATGTTTCGAAATGAACGACAAGACTTCAACTATAGGTAACCGCTGATTGGCTTTTTTATTAACACGTGATCAAGATCTCGCATACGATTGGCTCATTCATATCAAAGGCGGAAGTGGTTGTGCAGCTGCTGTGCACCGTTAGTTTAGTTATGTTGTACTGGATTGTTAGATTTTACGGATTTTAAAGTACATTATTAATGTTTTTATGAGGTGTTTGTTAACAGAAGAGGCTGTTTAAACTTTGTTTTACAGCTGTGTTGTAAGTTTTCTCGGAGGCGGAAGACCATTGAGTGGCGAATCAACGACGCTGTGGCTGTAAACGTCCGGTATGGAGCCAAATTTGAAATTTAGCCTCGTTAGCTTAGCATAGTTTTAGTTCAGCTCAGACAGACTGTCAACAGTTCAACCTTACTAGCTAAATAATACGCAAATTCTCGATTAGTGATGATACAAATGATAAACTTTAATGCACCGATGCATAACTAAGCTTTATTAGATGTTAAATTATTTCCTAATACTGCATTTGGACATTTATTTGTAATATTAGACTCATTAACTCAGCTAGCAAGTCAAGGCCAAGAAGAACAAAATATAAGACTTAAATATATAAAATATAATAATATCTGTATTACCCGTGCTAATAATAAGACATGGATGTCTAGGGCTATATGAATGCACTGCTGTATGGATTTATTTCTTAAATGGGTCCTACAGTTCAGTGCAAAAGTTTGTGCACCCTTGTTTTCACATTCCTAATCAAAATTATATTTCTATATCACGTATTTCACTTGACTCTAAGCACCTTTCAGATCTCATGCTGTTTATTATTTATGCTTCTTATAGATTGTTTTTGTTATTTTTCCTCGCATTGCACTGTATAATATAGTTATAGTGTAGTATAGACTATAGTATAGTTCTAGTGTAGTATAGAGTATAGTATAGACTGTAGTATAGAGTATAGTATAGACAGTAGTGTAGTATAGAGTATAGTATAGACTGTAGTATAGTTCTAGTGTAGTATAGTACAGACAGTAGTGTAGAATAGACTATAGTATAGTTCTAGTGTAGTATAGAGTATAGTATAGACAGTAGTGTAGTATAGAGTATAGTATAGACTGTAGTATAGTTCTAGTGTAGTATAGTACAGACAGTAGTGTAGAATAGACTATAGTATAGTTCTAGTGTAGTATAGAGTATAGTATAGACAGTAGTGTAGTATAGAGTATAGTATAGACTGTAGTATAG
>CM075026.1:16852450-16864688 GCA_037576675.1 Pangasius sanitwongsei
TAGTATAGTTCTAGTGTAGTATAGAGTATAGTATAGACAGTAGTGTAGTATAGAGTATAGTATAGACTGTAGTATAGACTATAGTATAGTTCTAGTGTAGTATAGAGTATAGTATAGACAATAGTGTAGTATGGAGTATAGTATAGACTATAGTTATAGTGTAGTATAGATTTATAGTATAGTGTAGACTATAGTGTAGTGTAGTATAGACAATAATATAGACTATAGTGTGGTGTAGTATAGACTGTAGTGTAGTATAATATAGACAATATTATAGTATAGAGTAGTATAGACTATAGTACAGTGTAGTATAGAGTACAGTATAGTTATACTGTAGAGTATAGTATGGTATAGTTATAGTGTAGAGTAGAGTATGGTATAGTTATAGTGTAGAGTAGAGTATAGTAGAGTTATACTGTAGAGTAGAGTATGGTATAGTGATTAGTATGTGAAGTGATTGTTTTCTTTTGCACTGGTGCTTCATGTTATCAACAACAAACTTAGTCTTCAGTTCCTGAAGATGAATGAATGAATGGTGAATGTGTCATGCGAACAGCCTGTACACTCCTGTGTTAACTGACACAGTCTTTCTTTGTCCAGCAAGCTTCATATCTGACCGCCTGTGTTAAAGTAAAAAAAAAAAAAAAAAATTCCTGCTTCTGTAACTTTTTTTTTTTCCTCTCTCTCCATCCCAATGCACACCTCCACTCAGAGACACACCATTCTTTACGTCTCTGTCTATTCATCTTTAAACATTCTGTTTTGGTCAAAACTTCCCTCGCGTGGGATTGGTTAATATGCTACAGATACACAATCTACAAATATTCCAAAAAGTAAAAAAAAAAAAAAGACTCGCTGACATCTGGGCGTTTTTTTCCCCCACACATTGATCGGTTCTGCTGCAGTATTTTTCGAGTGATTACGCTCCTGGCTCAGCATCCGGTCCACCATTTCATGACCCCTGACCTACAGCATGTCAATGCAGGATGCAAAGCTTGCTCATGAAAATTCCCAAGACTCGGTTGCTGTAATATTTATATGAAGCATTGATTTTTTTAAATTCATCTATTTATTTATTTAACCCAGAAGCATAGATGAATGCAAATTTCAGCCCTGAACTGTACATAATCCAGGCAAAGAGCAGCACAAACTGTACTGAACCATCTGTTCAGATTGATTTTGCATCACTCTCTTTCTCTCTCCTTTATTCAATTAGTCATTAATTTTGTTTTCAGCATGGAGAGTGAGGCAGGCATGGAGAACCGAGCACCGCTGGGCACGCTGACTCCCTCGCAACAGAACGGCGCGAGCGGGGCTCTGGATTTCTCCAAGCTCACGCCGTCTCAGTTCGGCATCACCCCGAACAGTTTTACAGCTTTCCCCAAAGACAAAGGTGAAAGAAAACGGAGAACGTCCTGAGATTTATCCTCTTAGTAAAGTAAAGTAACGTGAATCTCATATCTCAGAGCACTTTTTTTTTTTTTTTTAAATTCCAGATAAATCCAGAGTGGCACAACTGAAGGCGAGGAGGAGATCCACAATCGGCGTGAGAGGATCCCCCGAAACCAATTCCCTTATCTGCTTCAGAGCTAAGCAGGCCATGAAGAAGCCTCCTCGCACCCCTCAGGTGTGTACCGTCAGGAGCACTTAATTACCCTGTCAGTTACCCCTGCCGGTTTCCCCCAGCGTGTACACCGAGCGGGGACGTGAGCTTACACCGCAGATCACTTCTGTAGCGCTTCTCTTATTACGGCAACTTGGTGACGATTCTGCCGCTAGAATGGACAAATTTAAGCAAGTGAATTGTCTGTAAACTAATTTTATTCTTATGTTCAGAACTAAATATAAATTTAAAAAAATGCAAAAAACATTTATGGCGTGAGTGAGCATGATAGATTTATGCCTTTTAAAGAAAACACGAGTTTTATTCAGTAATGTATGTATAAGACTGTACTCATAAAAACAAACTGTTATTATATATATATATATATATATATATATATATATATATATGCAAAAAAACCTCTATAATATATATATATTTTTGTTTTAAGCCTGTGGTAAAGGTCAGACTATTTTTTTTTAAAATTTATTTTTATTTATTAAATTTAAATTTTCTTTATGTATTTATTTGTTAATTATCTATCTATCTATCTATCTATCTATCTATCTATCTATCTTTTTCTTTCTTTCTTTCTTTCCTTCCTTCTCTCCCTCCTTTCCTTTCCTTCACTTCCCATGCCTTCTTCTCTTCTCTTCTCTTCTCTTCTCTTCTCTTCTCTTCTCTTCTCTTCTCTTCTCTTCTCTTCCCCCAGTGTGATTTACTAGGTGGTGTATTGGTTGATTTTGCATATTAAAGTCAAAATGAATAGGTTACATCATCACAGCCCTTTTATTACATAGGAGTTGATTAATTTTCTGTAACAGCAGCTCTGACAGTAGTGCAGCAGCAAATCACAGACTTCTATTATGTTATAATATGTTATCGTTTCTATAGAAACAGCTCATTCACAGGGACGGATTAAAAAAAAAACCTGTGCAATCGCTGACATGATTTTCTTAAAGTAAGGAGACTTTTATTTAACCTTCATGGAAGGAGTCTCCAGTGCAAGTCAGGGGTAAAGCTGTAACTTTTTAACTTTTAAGTTTTCTGACTTCTTCAGGACAATGAAGAAGGACACTTGTTTCTCAGTGAAAGCAATTTTTTTTTGTCTTATTATCTTCAGGAGAGCCTTACGCAACATTAAAGTAACTATAAATGGATAAAAAAAAAGTCACCGTCATGTCATGGTCATTCTTTATTAGAAAATTCAAATCATTAGCAACTTGCTGTGGTATAAGAGGAATAAAACACTTCAGGAAGTGCTGTTAATGAAAAATGATTATTTTGCTATAGCAGCAGGTCCTGGGTTGTTTTTATTTTTATTTACGTATTAATGTCCTCATTATTATTGTAAAATAGTAGGAACTAGAAAAAAAAAAAAAAAAGACCACCTATGAGTACTCTATGAACCTTTGACTGAGTAGTGTTGATGACTGTGAGAGAGTTTGTGTAAACACTCATAAGGAGTGTTTGTGTGTGTGTGTGTGTGTGTCTGTGTTTGTTGATTTGCTCTCCATGTCCTCGTAAAGCACTTGCTGGAGAGTCCGCTGTTTTCGAGCCGCGACTCCATAAAGCAGAAGATGGCCGCTTTCCAGCGTCTGATGGGAACGGACGAGGAGAGTACGGGACGCTCTGCCTCGCCGATGAAGGAGGGGAAGGAGGAAGAGGCGGAGGAGGGAGCGAGACACACCCAGTCTGGTCAGTTTATATCTATAAATCAGCTTTTATACAACTAATAATGTCATTAATTAAAAGTGGGGGACAAAGTTCACAAGGTGCCAGTAAAAGTCTGTATAAGAACCTGAAGAACCGTGGGCGTAAAAACATTCCTGTATTGAAAAACGAACGACGTAACATGGAAGTGGACGGGAGAAAGATTTACCATCCAGCCGGCTACCTGATGCTCTAACAGTAGAGTTGGTCAGAATACGCCTTACTGTTCATCTCTTCAGTATATTAATACAGCTGTTCCTTTTGTGCAGCCTACAGATACTAGGAGATAGATATACCCTGATACTTTCAGGTCTCAACAACTCAGAACACATCTTATGTCTTATCGCAACTATACATAAATGCAGAAAGGACACTGTTCATATCACACTCTCCAGTGTCACCCACATGAGGATGGGTTCCCTTTTGAGTCTGGTTCCTCTCAAGGTTTCTTCCTCATATCATCTAAGGGAGTTTTTCCTTGCCACAGTCGCCTCAGTCGCCTCAGGCTTGCTCACTAGGGATAATTTTGTCTAACATCTAGGACTGTTTGCATGTTTTTTGTTTCTTATGTTTCTTATGTTCTGTAAAGCTGCTTTGAGACAACGTTCATTGTTAAAAGTTCTACACGAATTGAATTGAATCTTCTTCCTTTCTGTCTGTCCATCTTCCTGCTTATTGTCCAACCACGCCTCTTCCTGCGTCTCGACTATTTCACACCACCGCTAATGCCCTCGACCTTTTCACACCACCTCCGGGTTTCTGTCTTTCCGTTCGCAGACGTTGACGGCGGTTCGGAGGAGAGAGAGAACCGGCTCGCTCCCGTAACCCCTCCTCAACCGAAGAGACGCCGCAGGGGAACGCCTCACCGCGCTTTATGGGAGGAGCAGATCGCGGAGGAGGAGCCGCTTTCCGAGCTCACGCACACTCCCAAACGCGAGCAGCAGGTCAGGGCGCTGAGCATTAACACACACGTTCTTTATTTTACAAGCAATAAAACACTTCAGGACATGCTGTAATAGGAAAACAATCAACTTGGAGATGATAACAGTAACTCACGTCATCACACCACCCTGTCGTCCCTTATACCGCATCACTTTTTATCCGTTTGTAGTTACATTTAATGTTGCGGAACGCCCACGAGATGAGTCCTCTCCCGGGCTGGGCGATCTGAAAAAAAAAATCATATCGCAATTCTTATGATACACAATACAAAAACTGTTCGATAATTTAATTTTTTATATTTAAAGCAATATAATTTTTCTCATAACATTTTTCAGTGTTATTATTAAGTATAAAATTCAACATGGACATTTAAATAAATGTGCAATTATGTAATAAACACATAAATGTAAATATATAACTTGTAAAAAAAATATATATATATAATTATAAATATGCAAGTCAATGTATTAAAAAGTGTAAAAAAAAAATCTGTTGTTTTACTTTGGTCTGCAGTGAAGTCGTTCAGGCGTCAGTTTTATTTTTTATATTTAAAATAAATAGCATTTTATTTATAAAAAAAATGTTAAAAAAAAGGAGGAAAAAATCATAAACGTTTTAAGACTTTACAATTTTTTTTTTTTTTTAACGTTAGCTGCTTCTAGTCAGTTTGTCGTGACGTATTTTTAAAAAAAAAATCTTAATAAAGATATCACGATATCTGACAAAAGCGTATTATGAATAAATGTATATAAGTGCTGACACTGGAGACTCCTTCCATTAATGTTACATAAACATCTCTTTACAGAAAACTTCAGCTTATCAACAATTACACACGTTTTTAATCCGTTTATTATTAGCGGAGCATCCTCTGTGAATGAGCCGTTACTATAGAAACGATAACGTTTGAGAACGGGCGTGTTAATGTAATTAATATCTGACCAATCAGAATCCAGAATTCAAAAGCACTGTGATTATATAAAAAAAAAAGCAGCCGTTCCAGATTATTAAAGATTTTCTTATGAGCTCCAGAAATGTCGTTCAAACGGCAGGAGCAAAGCACCTTCTGAAGCGATTCGTTTACGCACCGAGGTGCTGAGATCGCGTTCGTGCCGCAGCTGAAAGGTTCTGCCTCGCGTACGGAGAGACCCTTCTGCCACAAACACGCGTTTTTATTTTCTAATCATCTCCGCTTGAAACGCCGTGAGAACAAAGCGCCTCTCTAGCTGTCTAATTAGCAATAAGTTATAACAGAAACACGTCAGGGACAACATTTCACCCTGGGAGTCGGGCTAGAGGTTTCGTGTATAATTTGCCCAAAAAGAAATTACAACTGTCAAGAAACACAACAGGACAGCGTTCACGCTAAGCACGAGGCTAGATTTTTCATGTCTAATTTGCCTTAAGAGAAATTTACGATTGTCAGGAACACGACAGGACAGCGTTTATACGACGCACATTCAAAGCAAGGCACGCTCCAGTGAAACCGGCAGTAACGGAGGCCTGACAGCGCGTTAGACACACTTCCTGTGTGATTTCTTTTTTTTTTATTAATAAAACAGGTGGCACAGAACAACACTAAGTAAGCAATAAAACACGACAGGACATGCTGTTAGAGGAAAATAATCCAAGATGGGGTGATGTGGTGCGGCCGGGCGAGGAGAGGAGTCACCCTGAAGATGATCATTTTCCTAGAACACCACGTCCTAAAGTGTTTTATTCCGCTTGTACCGCAGCGATTTGCTAACAGGTAGAATTTTCTAATTTATTAATCAAGGACACGTTGTGCTTTTTATCCATTTATATTTACATTTGATGCTGTGGAACATCCGCAAGACAAGTTTGTTCCTGTTCTCACTTGTGTTATAGCAGCTGTTCCTTCACCGGCGTTTCTTTTTCTCTTGAAGGTAATACGACAAAAAGACTTTGTAAAGTCCTCTGTTCGGAAGAATTTTCCGTTTTCGGAAAAGTTAACCCATGTTACCAAGCCCTGACACTGGAGACTCCTTCCATCAACGTTAAATAACAGATTGGCATCGTAACAGAAAACTTCAACCCATCAATGATTACACACGTTTTTCTTTGTTAAACAAAAACAGCCGTTTTTTTTAAATCGTGTAATTTAGTGTGGCTTGGGAATGTGGGTATGAATTCTTGCGATCGTCCGCGTGTGGGAATTCTTGTGATCGTCTGCGTGTGGGAATTCTTGTGATCGTGTACGTGTGGGAATTCTTGTGATCGTGTACGTGTGGGAATTCTTGTGAACGTGTACGTGTGGGAATTCTTGTGATCGTGTTCGTGCGGGAATTCTTGTGATCGTGTGCGTGTGAGAATTCTTGTGAACGTGTGCGTGTGAGAATTCTTGTGAACGTGTGCGTGTTGGAATTCTTGTGATCGTGTGCGTGTGGGAATTCTTGCGATAGTCCGTGTGTGAATTCTTGCGATAGTCCGTGTGTGAATTCTTGCGATCGTCCGCGTGTCCATGTGCCGACGTCCATGTGGGAATTCTTGTTGGAATTACTGGAGTGTGTGCTGTAGCTGCTGCATCTACGTGCACAGCAACACGGTGAAGCATATTACGTTTAAACAAACACACCAGATTTCAATAAGGAGTAGGGTTTATTTTCTTTCTCTGGATGACATGAAATCTGCTCTTCCTGATTTGTCCAATCCTGTATTTATAGGCAAAAAAGAAAAATTCAGGGCAATAAATCCCAGTGATTTATTTATTTTTTTTTTTGATCACAGCATGGTTGGTAAGCACCGAGGGCATTAGCTACGCTCGCTTTATCAGAGTTGGTGGAAATAAACAAGCTGACCTATAAAAGTTATACATCAGTAAAAGGACAACGCAGTACACAGATTGTGTAGATTAGTTCTCGGTACATGTTACATCACACGACGATGATTTATCTTCCTTTACCTCACACTGGCCTCTGTGGAGACGAGCATATGGAGCAGATGGGCTGAGCTGGCACAGACAAAGTAGAGCAAAGCTAAAAAAAAAAAAAAAAAAAAAAAAAAAAATCATTAATATCTAACATTGTTGTTTTTTTATTTATTTTTTTATTTTCTCCTTCTCATATCTAGGTGGAGTTCAAAAGCCCGAAGATGGCGCCGAGTTTGGGTCTGGGTTTGGGTCTGGACTCGCAGTCTCAGCTCATGTCTTTACCCATGCTGTCAAAGCCCGAGCTGATCAAAACAGGTCCGTCAGACACGAATGAAGAAATAATGCTCTTTTTTTTAAATATATTTTTATCTGTATATAACGTACAACTAGACCGCTGTGTGCTGAAGGCGTAACGTAAGCTAGTTTAATAATCACTGAGCTTCTATTACGCTCGTTCTCACGTGGTGTTTTTTTTTTTTTTTTTTTTTTTCTTTTTATTTCATTTATCGCACATTTCATAGCTGTGTTTCTGTGCTCTCAGGTGACGTCGAGGTCTCATCCGTGTCCAAAAAGAAGCGCGTTCGTTTCGGCGCGCCCCTGTCCCCCGAGTTCTTCGATAAAACTCTCCCCCCGAGTACCCCGCTTCAGAAAGGTGCCACGCCCTCACGCCCACCATCATCCACAGGGCGCAAACACTCCCTCCTTAGAACGCCGCAGAGGTTCGAGCCGCCTCTGCCTCAGCCCGATTTCAGCAGCCCTGTAAGAAGCGCAGCATCGCCGGTCCTGACTACACACACACACACGCACAGCGACGGGCGAGTGGACAGTGATGAGGTGTTTCTGGACAATCAAAAGGTTTGATGTTCATTAACATTTTCAAACAAATTTGTATTTAATATCACCGAAGTGACGTGTGTCCTAAGTTTTGTTTTCTGTTTGTTTGTAATTGCATTTTTTTTTTCAACAGTTTGTCCACTTTTTATTAACTTTTGCTCCAAAGACTGACTCTTTTATTAACTGTACATGTTCAATTAACACATAAACCATTCGTTATTGAACCAAAGATTTAAAACCTGCAATAAGAAAACTGCACAAACATGAAAATAGTTTACATGCAGCCAAATAATCTGATAATAATCAGACTGAGGGATTAGTCAGAACCAAAGCGTTCATGTAAACACCTCAGTCGGAACAGAGTGAACTGAGCGAGGTAGGTAATCTTTTTTTTTTTTTTAATAATCCGTTAAATAGCCGTGTAAATGTTTATGTAAGAAACCGCAGCTCACTTCCAGATTTGAATCTGTTTAAAAAGAATTGTGAGATTAGACTGGCATCAGACTAATGCTGCGTTCGACTCTTGAGCTTGGAGTAGTCTTCACGCATACCAGTTCCTTCCCTGTTTACGGAGTGACGTCAAAACAAAATGGCCGCTCACAGCATCCGAAATACACAAAGTAGCACTTCTTCACTTTATTCAGTTGGTAAATCTATTACATGGTTCGTACAGTTTGCTTTTCCGAGGAGGAAAATATACATCACTCATCTCAGATAGCTGGCTAGCTTGCTGCTAATGGAAGATGAACATGGAGGTGTCCATTTTTTTTTCCACTTCGAACGCTCTGAGGAGGAAAATGGCATCATTCCAACCTGAAAATGACCACATACAAGGCGAATCAAACGCAACATAACATTTTCAGGCAGCTGGAGGACGTGGATTGAACTTTGCTAAGTTTAATATTCGCTGGTCTTTCAGCAATGAAGCAGAACATTCGGTTTAAAAAAGCTATTTGTGCTGTTCCTCCCAAAAAATATCCTTTTATATTGGTGAGAAGGTGAGAAGACGTGTAAAGGTGTTGTATCGATGGATAGCATGTGCACTTTATGTTATTTTCAACAAACAGAGCGTCCTTGTTCCCGAATGTCCTTCAAGTGTGAAACGCTGAGGAACTTTTCTGCGCTCGCACGCTCTTCTTCTCTCTGCCTCTTTAATAATCCTGACTTTGATGACACTGTTTTACTGGAACCGCAGTCGTTTAAATCTCGTTAAAAACCCGTTAAAAGCAGCTTGATTTAAAAAAAAAAAAAAAAAAAAAAGCCGAACGTGCCGTGTGGACTCGTGAGCTTCTTGTTGTCATGGCAACGCTGGCACTAAACCTCGCTCCAGAACGTACGTGTAACGTGAATATAAATGAAGATGGACTGCAGAGCGACCAGTTTAGGTGACACGTAAACAGTGATTTTGTTTGGAGCGGGGAAAATCGATAGTTGGAATAAAAAATAAAAAAAATCCTTGTTGTGGAAATTAACCAGGATTTCTCATGTGTGATGCATCATATGTTCAGTTTTTGTTTAATATCGGTGTAAATGCTCGAGCTGCCGTTCTGTCTGCTCTTAGATCTCCTTCCCCAGCATGGATGAGGAGTTTGATAATCCACCTGTGGACAGTAAAGGTAAGTTATTAAATTATTCGTAAACCAGGATGCTCCTTGGCAGGGCTGTGCCATACGACGATATAATATCCATAATGCGATCAAGTGTCGTCTTATCGTGATGTGATGTTTTCGGTTTATCGCCCAACCCGTGCTTCTTAGATATAATCGTACATTATTGTCATAAACAGTTGATGTGTCTCCACAGCTTCAGCTGAAATCAGCGAGCTCACAGGGCATCACGAGCCACTCGCCAAAGACGCCGGAATCACGGACGCTGCTTTTCAAGAAGACGAAGAAACCCGGCTTTCCTTTACTGCTACCCCTGATCCTCCAGCGCATCCTCCAACAGGTGACGTGTACGGAGTTTCCCCGGGAAGTCGAGTTATTTTATTCATCGTCCTGCTGTTGCTCAGAAACGTTCTCGCCATGATCATGCACGTAGGAGTTTTCCTAATAAACAAACCCTTCCATAGATTTATTACACGCAGGAGATAAGTGGACAGTGTGTGCCTTTTGTCTATAGATTTTCGACTAATGAGTTCTGCTACACACACGGCACGCTAAACACACTTTAAACACAGTTGGATACCGACGGGTCTGTGCTTAAATCGTACCTATGAGCGATTACACCCGCACTGGAAATCCTGTAACTTCGGAAAAACTTTCAGGATCCTGCTCCTGAGTGTGTGTGTGTGTGTGTGTGTGTGTGTGTAAATTTACACAATCAGAAGACTTCGAATCGTATCATTTGCGATGAGTTACTGGGTCACGCTGTCAAGTTCAAATCGCTTATTTATTTCAAGCACACACACATTAAATATATTTTTAGACATCCGTCATTTCACATAGGCCTAAATAACATTAAGGAGATATTACTTACACACACACACACACACACACGCAAACACACATTATCTCGGATTGACGGAATAAATTGCTTTTTTGTTTACATTCTCCGTTTTAAGAACCGTCATTCACATTCGCTCACAGCACGATTTCCCAAAGTCATTAGTCCAAGAATCGCTTTTCATCACGAGATTCCCCCCCCCCCCTTGGGTTGATGATAATTGTGAGGACACACAGGAAGCAGAAACAATCCAGCGCTCTACTCATCACCTCTTTTCTCGCTCCCAGACGAAAATTAGGTGTTTCGAGATTGCACATTTTAGCGTCTTCTTCTTCTTCAGCCCCCCTACTTTAAGCCATCAAGCCTCTGAATCAGGAGCGATGCAGCCAGGGTCGGGAAAGATTGGTTTTAGCGCAACGCACATGATGCATCTTTTATCACATTCTTAACCGCGATGCTCTGCTGGCTTTGAGAAGGAGATTACAGCCGGGTTTATACCGCGAGTTGTTTCTGCTGTAGGATAAATAATCAGACACTGTAAAAGAATTCTTTGGTCCCGAGTTGAAAGTTAGTGCCACCCGAGACTATCGGCAACAAATTTCTGAAAGCTTTAAGAATATTTTCACCAACATCTCAGAGAGTGAGTAGCTATGACTACGATAGCTAGTCTAAAAGGCACCATTAGGAGGTTGAGATAGACTAGGATAACGCCAAACTCGCAGGATAGCTACGAATACGCTGGTAATACTGAAACGTAAATAACGGACAGAAAAAATATCCTTATCGCCTCGAGTCTTCTGTTTACGCAAGTCCGTTTTCTGCACGATCATGCCGATCGATGACGTAATTAGACCATAGAAGTAATTCTGATCATCTCGTAAATCGCAGTGTAAACCAGGCTTAAGTGGGATGTCTTACTTGCAGCAGAACCGGAGCTCGACGCTGAACACGAAGACCAGCATCAGCCACTGAAGACTGCCGAGTCCTCCGCTGAAGCCCCTCGCTCTCGTGGGAGAAAGAGGAAGGTACGATTCGCCACACTGCTGACGTAGAGTTCCTCACGTTCCTCAGGAGTGCGTGTCAACGTTCTGGCGATGCCGCTGAATCTTTCTCATAGTCGTGGTTTACTGTTCATTAAATAGTCACTGGTGCTTCCAAATGAGTACCTCCTATACTCTTTCTCAAAAATTTCGTTTCATAATTAACCATAATTTTAAGTATGTTTTTACCGCAGTTCAGAATATATCCAGTAGGTGGCGATATTAATGATGTATTAATCGCGTATACAGGTGTTAATGCGAACGAACTGACATCAGCTGTGCATATGAAATAATAATAATAATAATAATAATAACATGTAAGTTCGAACAAAGTAGAAGCAAACAATTATATTTATAAAAAAAAACAATAAGGAGGTACTGCATTGATCCGAGTATGTTGCGTTAAATTATAATTTTTTTAAAATTCTGAAATAAAAATGAGATTCGAAACAGTTTATGGCTTTAAAACCATTTGATAAACGTTACAAAAAGCTCTCGTATTTCTCTTTTGCTGTTTTTTCATCAATTCAAAAGACTTTGTGTGGTGAAAGAAATGGCAAGTATTTTATTTTATGTTATTGCATACTTGTAAACCGAAATGAATTAATTTCCTGTTTTGTGAGGCTTCATCATTTTCCCATTTTCATTTATAAACAAAAAAAATACCGAATGAACTCGATGTACACAGACCTGCAACTGATGCTGCTTTATATGAGCAGCTGTTTGTTTATATATATATATATATATATATATATATATATATATATATATATA
>CM075026.1:16866657-16885609 GCA_037576675.1 Pangasius sanitwongsei
ACGCACACCGTAACGTACGTTAATGATCCTGCAGATAACGCACACCGTAACGTACGTTAAAGATCCTGCAGATGACGCATACCGTAACGTACGTTAAAGATCCTGCAGATGACGCATACCGTAACGTACGCTAAAGATCCTGAATGGTCCAGAATGTAGCTAAAATGAAAAAGTCTTGTGGTTTAAGTGTTGTAGACCCCCGTAGCTTCCTTCCTCCTGCAAGAATTTGCTGTCAAACTTTAGCGTTTGTGCTAGTGTTGCTTCCCACCTTCAAAATTATTATACTTAGCACCATAGTTATGTCACGCACGACTAGCAAAAGCTTTAACTTTATGCAAATGAGCCCATCCAGAGCATCACGTTCATCAAATCAGAAGAAAGTCGTCTGTTGTTCGTCACGACACACAGTAAAACTGTTCATTTGCTTCTGCAGATAGTGTACATTGTTTGCTAACCTGTTATCTAGCTGAGATTGCGCAAGTGAGCTAGCTAGGCTAAATAAAACGGACATCTACTGTTTATTCTTACAGTACGGTAAACTTGTAGGAAAATAATCGACGATGGGTGTTTTGTTCCTGTTTTACCTGTTTTGCCAATGATTGATTTTTTTTTATTATTTATTAAAGAATGACAGATCATAATTTTTATCTGTTTATAGTTGCACTAAATGTTTCAATGTTTCCAAAACAAGTTAGTTCCTGTTTTCAGTTACGTTATAGCAGCTATAAACCTCTTTTTTTTTTCCTCTTGAAGTTAATAAGGGGAAAAAAAACGCAGTTCGTCATGTTACCGTCAGTTTAGAAAGCGCTGACACTGGAGACTCCTTCCATAAATGATAAATAAACATCATCTTACAGAAACCTTCACCATATCAGCGATTACATATGAGCTGTTACTTGTCCAAAGCCAATTTGGATAGAATAGCGCTTGCATACCAGAAAGAAACGTCTCGTATTTCAGTCTGGTTGACAGACGCTCCGTGTCCGTTTCGCTGTCACCGGGTCTCTGTTCAAATTAAAATCAATGGACCTGAACTTCAATCAATGTCTACCATGAGATTTTTGTTTTATTCAGATCCTCTGTTTTAATTCCTAGTGTGAAGAACAGTCACAGCTGTCACACTGTCAGTGAAGCGTCTGTTCTGTCACGTCCTGAGCTCTTTATTTAAATCCGTCAGAATCCGTGGTTAAACATTCACTGTTCGGTGAACTTAAATAAATGTTAACTAAATGTTAGCGCCGTCGCTTCTGCACTGACGGTAGAAACCTGACTGGGCTGCTGCTTCTGCTTTTTTGGTGGTAAACAGACTATAAAACGGCAGATGTGTAGATGTGATTGAGATGCGCACGAGGAATACGGAGGAACATTTAGTTTAGTTTTTTTTTATTTATTTCATATAGATGAAAAGGGTAAAGTTTTATTATTTCACCATGTGGAGAATTTCACCAGGCCAAAGCCACATTTACAGCCAATCCTGAGACATGTTATTTATTTATTTATTTATCATCCATAGGGGCAGGCTGTGCAGAGCTTCACGTTTTATATCCAGCTTTAACAAATCTTAATCTGCATAAAGTCCTGATTCACAATTCCATGCATTTAAATTCCACAGAATTACTAATCACCTCTTTTGAGTCACCAATGATTTAAAAAAGTTATTTGACAGATATAAGCCGATTTACCGTTGATTTGCTCCCGTTTCTAGACGTTGCTCCATCGCGGGGCAGAGCGCTCACTGCCCCACTTCACTTCCATAGTGTTAGTATTGCACCTAGTGGTCAAAATGGGAACTGCAACAAGTGCTAATAGACCTCCGTAGGGGCAACATTCTTTCTGCCCCATGCTCGCTCTGTGAACATTTCAGTGGAAGCGAAGCAGACCAGTAATTTATTGACCAGGTTGCCAGATTGGGCTAGTTTTAAAAAATACTCCGTGGCCACCAATGTCTTGTTTTTATATCAAATAATATGAATTAAACTTAATTTTTAAAAGTTTTTATAGTTATAGTTCTGAATATACAGGAAGTAATTGCTACTCTGTGATCCTTCACAGGTGAGAATCCTGACTCTAGTCCTGCTCCCAGCACTAACCAGAGTAAAACAGCATCATCTGGCACTACAGCCGATCTGGTGGCCGCAGCTGCGCTGTGGCGCCGTCGTTTCTTATGTCAGGCCCAAAACAGCGACTCGGACAGTAACCTGACCGACGAGAGCGAGCGCTCTGTCCTTACAGACGCTCCTGTCCAATCAGAAGCCTCCGTGGAGTCTTCAGTCGTGTCTGCCGATAGACAAGCGAGCACGGGTAGAGCTGCCAGAGGAAGGCGGAACTCAGCAAGCCGTCGCCGGAGCTGGAGTGACGCCAAGGCAAAGGACGAGAGTGAGGTCGGAGAGCAGAAAACCGAGGTCCATCAGTCAGAATCTCATGAATCCAACCAGGAGGAGAATCCAGCAGGAGAACAGTCCACCTCTGAGAAAGTAAATCGGCGCACGGAGAGGAAATCAGAACCGAAAACTCCGAGCGGGGGAAGGCAGAGAGGACGGAAGAGCGCTAGAACGAAAAAAAGCTCGGTGGCGGAGGAAGAGGAGGAACAGTTAGAAGAACAAAGAGGATTAGAGGAGACGTGTCAGGAAACGGTGGAATCTTCAGGAAGTGAGCAAGAAGAAGTGGAGAAGAACGACAAGGCTGCGAGACAGACTTCAGGAAATGAAGTAGAGGCGAAGAACGACGAGGACGGGAGACAGCCTTCAGGACATGTAGCAGAGGAGAAGAATGATGAGGACGGAAGCCAGACTTCAGGACATGAAGTAGAGGCGAAGAACGACGAAGATTCGGATCCACCTTTAGCCCCCTTAGAAAACCTCGAGCCCTGGCAGCAGCCCGACTTCTGCATCGAGGACGTCCTGAAGCCCGTAGCGAAGAGTCGAGGCTCGGTGAGACGCAGCCTGAGACACCGCAGGAGCATGGACGTCCTGGCCAAAGGTCTAGCCTGGGTGGAGCACACGTCCCCGCAGATGATCACCACAAACCAGAGGAGGAGAACACGCGGCAGGCTGAGCGCCGTCTCTCAGCCTCCTCCGTTTCCTGATTCCGAGGAAACGCCGACCAACCAGTAACACAGCACGACTTTATCATTATTTTTATTTTTTTTTTACATGAATTTTAATTAGATTTTAGATCTGATCTGTTGTTTGATAAGTTATTCTGAATCCACGCGTCTTCATTCCGACAGCTTACCGCTCTTTTAAATCATTAGCAATTCAGATTTGGCTTCTTCAGGAGGTTGATGATGTGAGTGATGATGTTCATTAGAGGAATCTTACGTAGATCACCTATTTCTCTCGTTGTGTATCTGCGTAAGATTTTATTTTTTATAAATTCCTACATAACACTTCCATATAATATGTACAACTACATCAAACAGATTAAACAAAACTCTCAACAAATATGAAAAAAAGTTTGGATTTTTGTTTATTAGTTATGTGTCGCAGATAAAAGCTCATTAACATAAACATACGTTGTGTTTAAGCTTTAAACCTCAAATTTTCTTTGCTTTTTTTTTTTTTTTACCCCTTTCTTTAATTTGTTCCTCTTTTCTTTATCTATTCCTTAATTTTTTTTGTTTGTTGCTTCTTTCCTTTTTCTTTTTTTTCTATTTATTTGTTTTTAACACAGCAAATTCTTTGTCTTTCCTAGAACTTTTTTTTTGCTTCTTTTATCACTTTTTTTTTTTTTTTTTTTTTTAACAAATATTTTTATTAATTAAAAAAAAAACAAATTTTCCTTCATTGTTTCTTCTTGCATTTCTTTCCTTTTGTTTGTTTTTTTTGTTCTTGGTTTTATTCTTGCATGCTGTCTTTTATTCCTTTTTTATTTTACTAATTTCTTTTAATTAAAAAAAGAACAAAAATGAATAAAAACACAGCTAAATTTCCATTTCTTTTTTTTCATTTCATTCCTTCTTTTTTCGTTTTCTGCTTATTCTTGTGTTCATGTTCTAAATTTCTCTGCTTTTCATAATTAATTTTTTTTTACTATATTAGTTCTTAAATTTTTTTTTTAAACAGCTAACAATTTTTTTTGCTCTCACATTCTTTGTCATTCTTTCTTTTATTTTTTCTTTCAATCCATCATTATTTATGAATTTTTTTTAACTATTTTTTTTTTTTTCTTCTCCCATTTCCTGTTCTGTTCTTGTGTAATGTCGTGCTCTGACCAGCAGAGGGCGATCTGGATCTTAAAATGTGGCTCTGGGTCTTTTAGGGTCTCTCTCAAATACCAGCGCGTGATTAGTAGCAGTTACTCTAACGTCCACAAGGAAATGTTGTTTGGGAACGTACATAACTACTTAATCGTGAGGGGAAAAAAATGAAAATGATACATGAACCTTGTGTTTGTGGTTCTTTACAATGTAAAAGATTTTTTTAAAAAACAGTATCCTAGCTAACTGGTGAATTAGCTTTTCAACACAATTTGCTAAAACTAGAACCCAGTCTTGCTGTTTGTCGCAAATAATGTAGCTAACGTTATGATTTAAATGTCACCTTGTGAACCAATCGAAACGGCATATTAGCGAAATGACATGAACACCGTAACTGCAGAAATCAGTCCCTAAACTCTAGATTTATCCCCGGCGTTATTCCTTTATGCGTTCAATTTATCGTGATAAATCACGATAGCGTATTAAATTAGTTGACATTCACCTTTCTTTTAATTAGTTTCATTACTGTTGGTGCCACAGACAAACTTACAAAAGACCTCAAATAACATTTATTCACATTTTATTGTTGTTGCTGCTGCTTTATGTCATTTATGTAATTATTACATGATAACTACATATTTTAATTACATCCTGAGATGATGAGAGAATTGCCTCGAAGAATTTTCCTAGCATAGCTAGTTTTCGCAACATAGCTACATTTTTATATAAATAAATATTATTTTACCTGACAGTAATACATCACTTTTTTTTTTTTTTTTTTTGCCAGATTCTCAATTTGTTTTTTTATGATGTCTGAGATATTTTGAGAAAATGATCCTGTTATTTTGGCGAAACAATTCTGATGATAACCATACAGCCTTTTAGGATTTCTACAAAACAAAAAGATCCAGGATAGCAATTAAATGAAGAAAAATATGAGACAAGCGTTCCAAGAAAAGCTGAAATCTTCATTAAGATGTGGAAAAATGAGCTGCTGTCTTTTTAAAAATGTTTAGAAATAAAAACTATCGAGATGTCTTGTTAAAACAGATTCTGTGTTCTAGCCTTCGAGATGTTTCCTGCAATGGCCGACGTTCTAGTACTGCAACTAATCACAAGACGTGAATATGTTCGCACGCCGCCCCAAACGTCAGGTTCTGTTAGTGTTCAGGGTTTTCCTGACTTGTTATTTGTTAGAAAGAAATCTTTCGAACAGAATCTCGTTTAGAATGGTGACTCGAAGGAATGTTTATTGCTTTATTACCTTCAGGAACTTGAAGGTCATCTGGTTCACTCTTCTTTCCTCAGACACTTCTCGACAAAGGCTTTTACTAAACACATGACCATTTATTTTAAATCAGGTTAAGTATGGGCTACAGAGCCTCTGATGTCTTTTGTACACTTTTCTGACCATGAGCTTCAGGATCGTCAAGGTTGCAGTCTTTTATGCTGCGATTTCCAGTGGGGAAGATTTGAGAACTTTTGAACACAGTGACACACTGAGCTTTTCAGAGCATGATCTAGTCAGCATCTAGTCATAATCCCATCTTTGAAAGTTATTAATGTACGCTCTCGTGACATTAATATGTCACACGAGTCCTGGTTATGTCGTTAGCTCGGGGAAGCAATGTTTTCGTTACGTCAGGATCTTAAGGAAATATTGGGAAAACATTTTGTCATCGTGTCATCGCGCAAAATGACGAGGAGACAAAATTTCCTCACAGACAAATGAAATGTGAATCCCTTTTAGGACTTCGGTCTACTGAGATTTATCTTAAAAAGAAATTTTTACAAACACTAGCATTTGGGATGAACAATTTACCAGGGTTCTGCAGTCGTCCCTCTGAGGGAGCGCTGAAAGGTTCTACGTAGCGCTCTGCAAAAAAAAAACTCTTAATTATCCATTGATCCGTTAAAGAACTCTTCAAGAACCATTTTGTTTAATAGTGTCAGATAAAGGTCAGATAAGTTTTTTTTCCATACAAGTCATTACTTAAGTACACACTGTGTGATTAGTGAAGCCCCGAGCATCAACACGACAAACGCGTATAAAACTCCTCAGGGACAGAACATTTCCTGGGGTTCCAGCGTAATCGTGTTTGAAAGCGGCCTGTAATTGAATTCATTTTTGGATTCTAGTTGCGCTGCTCTTCAAGGACTTTAACACACATAAACCCCTGCTGCTGCTGCTTATTGCCTTCAGTAATTTTTCACACTGCAATTGTCACAGCTCACCACTTAAAGCGAAATTCCATTTGACCAAAAATAAATAAATAAAGTATTTTCTGCATACTGAACAGGAGTTAAAATTGATATCGGTGTGTTTTTGTCAGTGAAGTGTTTTTCTGACGTGAAGCACAGGACATAACGCTATAAAGGTTTCTATAAGCAATTTTAGCCGTCTCATCCTAACAGCAATGCTTCATTCTTCAATATTTGTGCTGTCTATTTGGACAAAAAGAAAATAGTTTTTCCCCCCCCCCAGAGTTGAGAAGTCATAATTGTGATGTTTTTGTTCGTTCTTCTAGCCTGATCTATTGCAATGTCTTCCTAAAAATCCACTTTTTGTAAAAAGGTACAATGCAGCCAACACTGAGTGTCTAGAAGTGCCTAGGGATTGGGACTTGACGAGCGCTTGTATCAGGTTTAACTCCAGAGCACATGAATGTAATGGAGAAAATTAAACCACGTCGCTGTTGCGTTCTCGAATCTGATTGGTCAGAAGGTTCTGCAACTCGCAGCTTTATATTAATGTGCCCGTTGTAACACGTTATCGTTTCTATAGTAACAACTTACACAGGGACTTGTATGGTGGACGCTCCGCAAAAAACGGATTAAAAAAACGTAACGGAAAATATTCCTTTATTACATGGAAGGAGTCTCCAGTGTCAGCACTTTGTAACAGTCAGGGATAAAGCTGTAACTTTCCGCCATCTTCAGGACCGAGGGGTTAAAGCGATCTGAAATGTCATTAAGGGGGGAAAAAAAAGGAAAGCACTGGACTTGTATGTAAATTGTTTTAAAAATGAGCTTATTGCTTTAAAGAGCTTAATCATCAGGTAGATGTTTTTATCGTAAAGAATTTATAAATGAGCACAGAGCTGAGAAGGGTTTACTCGAGGAACCATTATGACTCAAGGTTTGGTTAGTGCAGGAAAAAAAAAACCTCAGGTCTTAAAATACAGTTTAAAAACACACTCATCAACTCGCACGCCGTTCATTACACAGTGTGCTGTTTTGAGGAAGTGTCCTTTGAAGTCACATCTGAAACCACAGTGGAGAAAATCTGGTGCTCTTTCTAAAGTCCCACAATGCAGTTCAGGCTATAAAGATAAAGCTTGCCCTGTTACAGGATACCCATAATGCACTGCAGTGCTTGGAAGGAACATGGGATTAAATTAGGGCGACGTTTCGGACGCAGGATCGGTTTAATGAATGACAAAATTCAGTTCACACTTTTGAGACAGAGTAAGATTGCCATCTAGTGGATGGAATGAACGTGAAGAAACTTTTATTAGAAGAATTGTTTGAGCGAATGAATATTTTTATCGTGCTTGTCGAAGACCGCCATCTAGTGGACTGAAGGATCCTCAAGGCTCTCTGGGACTTGAACCAACAACCTTACGGTAGGCTTTAAAATGTAAAAATGCAATGTGCATAAAATTAGAGGTTTTAAAATGCGCTTTAATCTTGTAGAGTATAATAATGCAAACGTGTTTAAAATTAATTCACTTTATACTCATCGATGTTTCATTCATTCATAAAATATTCATTTTCTTCTGTTCAGACTGGGATTTTTCCAGAGACGTCTGGCCTCGTGTGGCCTTTGAGGAGGCGTCTGTAGAGGAGCCTGTGTGTGTGAGTGTGTGTGTGTGTGTGTGTGTGTGTGTCTCACCATTGGAGTCCTAATGGTTGTACTAACTGTTTGTTCCCATCCAGAGTGGGATGGACGGACAGAGGGAAGGAGGGCGTGAGGGAGGGTGAAGGCGGCTTAGCGCCAGAACAATGAGCCCTTTTGACCGGAGAGAAGCCCTCAAGACATGTGGCCTCCTGTCACCGTGGCAACAAGCACCGTCCCACCCCTCGACCCCCCTCATGGGACGGCGTGCTAGCTGACAGCTGGAGAAGGAGACGAAAATGGAGTCCCTTTCACAAGGAGCGTCCTCCACTTTGTTCTGTCTCATGACTTTTTTTTTTATTTTCCCGCCTTGAAGAGACACCTGATTTGTCTCATCCGCTCATTAAAGGAGTGGCTCAACGGAAGATCAACTGTACACATTTACGAGTCGCTAACTCGTAATGAAAGTCTATCTCACCCAAATTTATTTTCTTCAAAATATCCGGATCAGACCACATCCAGTTCACACAGACGTGCGTGGTGACCTAAAGTACAATTTTCGGCCCAGTTTTTGCTGATAAGGACACAAATTGTACATCATAAAACAATTGTAAAACAGCTGAGATCAGCGGTCTTAGAACACATCATGTGACGTTCTCAGCAGCGGCTGATTTAGAGCAACAAATTTCTGGCAGTGTGAGAAATGTCTGAGTGCAGCTATGATGTTTGTCTAAACTCTAACCATTTATTCTTTAGCAAAGGACGGTTGAAAAAGGGAATTATATTCCAGGGGTGGGGCATATACCATCTTAGAGAGCATTTAATTGGATGAACACAAGATTAGTACAGGTATGAGTCATCAAAAAATTTCCCAGAAGTGATGAATCATAAAACTAAAACAGGAATAGCTTCAAAACGTTTTTGTATATATATTTTTTCTAGATATACTATAGTATCTGGTGTCCGTAACACTAAGGGATGGGTACAAAAAGCTCTTAAACACCAATTTTATTTTCAGGAGCACTTTGTGCATTTAATCTGGTGACAAATTATTCCTTTAAGCTCTGCTCCTGAAAACACTGATGCTAATTTAATAATAGCCTCAGGCCACAATCCTCCAAGGGCTCATTTAACAAACTTAACTTGAGCTGATAAAGAATTGAGCTGACCCTTAAGATGGTAGCAGGGATTCTCTCCAGGGGAAAGGAGAAGGCAAGTCTTTAATAACAGGTTTGGAGCAACATGAGAGAGGCTTTAAGGTGAGCAGTTTAAAAAGTTCCCAGGGTGCGTTGTCTTGTCGCTGAAAGACCTCAATTCCAGACCTCGTGATTTTCCTGCACATGTCACTGATCACTTCGTAAGTCCAATCAGGTGTATTACAGCAGGAAAGAACTAAAAGGTGAGAGATGTGTCTTACACATTCTACAGTACTCTCAAGTATTATTAGCATCCTTCATAAAAATGAGCAAAGATCCTTGTAGAAAATAAACATTACATACAATAGGAGGAACTATAAACTACTATAGGAAAGCCATAATTCATTAGTAGGTAGCCAGCAAGTCTTTTATATGGATAATTAAAGGTACAATAACTGTGGAAATGAGACAAAATCATAAGAATTCAATCAACATTTCCCTCAGATGTGTTGCTTAATAACTAGGAAAAGACTCTGTACTATTGAAATGACACTTTAATTGCACTTAGCATCAATCACCAGCTAGTATTTACCCAATAAGATTGGGTGTAAAGGCACAGTGACTGTGAAAATATGACAAAAACATTGGGAATGTCAACATTTCCCCCAGAAATGTTAGTAACATACAAGGAAAAGACTCTGTACTACTAACATTACACTTTAATTACACTGAGCTTCGATTGCTAGCTGTTTTTTTTTTTTTTCAAGGACCATATAAAGGCAGGGTGACTGGGAATGAGACAAAACCATCATCATTTCCCAGAGATTTGTTGGTAAATTATGTAAAACAATTCCTTAGCTAGCTAGTATGTAGCCATTAATTCTTTTATATGGATAATTAAAGGCATAGTGACTGCAGAAATGAGACAAAACCATAACAAACATCAACTTTTCCTTCAGGCGTTGGTTAATTACTAGAAAAAAGACTCTAAATACTATTGGAATTACACTTTCATTGTGCTTAGCTTCAATCACCAGCTAGTATTTGCCCAATAAGGCTTTTATATGGACAGTGTAAAGGCACAGTGACTGTGAAAATGAGACAAAACCATCACGAACATCAACTTTTCCCTCAGATATGTTGGTAACATGCTATGAAAAGACTACAACTAAAATTACATTGATTGCTAGCTGGTGCTTAGCCCTACATGACTTTTTTACATGACTGAAAAATATGACAAAAGCATAAAAAACATCAACATTTCCCTCAGGTGTGGTGTTAAATTACTAAATAATACACCTTAGTACAGTACAGTGACTGTGAAAATGAGACAAAACCATAAGACACAGCATCTTTTCCCTCAGATATGTTGGTAAATTACGAGTAAAAGGCTCTGTACTACTAAAATTACACTTTCATTGCATGTAGCATTGATTGCTAGCTATTATTAAGCATGTACATCTTTTATATGAAAAGTGTAAAGGCACAGTGACTGAAAATATGACAAAAGCATCAGAAATATCAACATTGTGTGCATACACATAAATTACATTTTAAAAAAATGCCTTACCTAGCTAGTATGTAGCTGTTACTGTGACTGGAAATGAGATAATGCCATCACAAACATCAACTTATCACTCAGATACGTTGACAAATTACAAGGAAAAGGCTCAGTACTAGTAAAGGTACACTTTAATTGAATTTGGCATTGATCGCAAGCTACTACTTGGTCCATAAGTCTTTTATATGGACAATGTAAAGGCACAATGACTGTAAAGATATGACAAAATCATCAGGAATATCAACATTTCCCTCAGAAGTGTAGGTAAACTACTAAAAAAATGCTTTAGCTAGCTACTACATAGCTGTTGAGTCTTTTATATGGATGATTAAAAGCACATTGACTGTGGAAATGCGACAAATCCCATCACGAACATCAACATTTCCCTCAGATGTGTTGGTAAATTACTAGGAAAAGCCTCTGTACTACTAAAATTATACTTTAATTGAACACTGGAACTGAAATTTTTAGTAAATTACATTAAAAAATGCATTAGCTAGCTAGCACCTAGTGAGCATATCATTTATTCAGACAATTAGCAGTTAGAACCAACCACTAACTGTGTTTGCATTGTTAAGAAATGTCAACATTATTAATGTCACAATATATAGCTGTCAGAAAATGTTAAAATGTCTTGTAAACACCACAAGAGTGTTCTGTTCTTGCTAAATCTTGCTAAATCTAAACAATATCATCGTGTTGGATGGTTATCATAGCATGACTTCCAATCTTCGAGTGGATTTATCTCACAGACAGATAGTGGAAGGAAAAGCAACTCTTTGGGTTTGTTATTTGCAGAGCTCAAAGGTCACTGTGCCTCAGGCTCTGCTGTCAGTGTGAGAAAGAGATTTAACGATAACCTTTCAAAACAAAGTCTGCTGCTCAGTCATGGTTATCGTCCCAGTGCCACTCTACGTCACCGCAATTACCGAGTTCTCTAATTAGCTCTGTGCTGATTATGTAACATATCTGTGAGCTACAGGAGCAGTGTTTTTAAAATTTCAGCCCCCTTGCATTTGGGGGAAAAATAGTTTTTTTTTAAGAAAAGAATCACATCAAGGCAACGATTCAGATCTTCATGTCAGGATCCGATCGTTTTGTTAATTGGCGCAATTAAATTAAAGATGCATCTCTGTGAGTTTTAACTCCAGTTTCTGAGTAATTAGTTTTCATCAGAGTGACGGCGGATCCTCAAAGGACTCGTGCTGATTAGCAACTCCGGTAATGAGACACACACACACGCTGAGATTACAAGAGCAGAGATGTTAGCTCAGTAGTTAAATGAAATAATTTGCAAAGAAATCCATTTTATCCAATTTTCCCATTCCTCTTCCACATGATCTTTCCTTCTTTAGTTTAGAGCTAAAGTTATAAGGCTAATGTAGCTAAAAAATAATGGAAGTCTGTCTCACCCAAAATCTTCTTCATAAATCAATGGCTAAATTTGAATGTACATCCTTTCCCTCAACTAAAACACTCTTTACACCAAAAGCATGGCCTTATTTGTTTCAGCACAAAGTTAGCCAAAAAAATGTATTACTTTTTCTTTCAATTAAATAAATTTTTTAAATGTGTAGCAGCTGAGAATTAAAGAGAAATCAGTAAACTTGTCTTTTATCAACGTTGTTCGGTCCAATTTGTGCTTACCATCAGTGATTCAGCTTTAGAAAGATGAGTGCCACATCTTCCTTTGTGCCTTCCTGCTGCATGGAAACCTTATATACTTCTATTTTTAGACCTCTTTTGTTTTTATTATTTATTTATTTTATTTTTGCTTACCTCAGCTAAATGCTGAGCGTGCATTATGTTCTCTCTAAGTGTTTTATAGTCTCTTTTATTGTGTCCTTGTCAGTTGACCAGGCACACTGTGACAACTAAATAAATAATAAACCACAGATCCCTCATAATATTCTCCAAATTCTGCAGCACTGTGCAAATCTCCGTTATTGTTTTGGAGGTTTTGGCGTTTTCTAGTGGACAGAAAACCACAAAGAATTTTAAACTGTGTGTACACAGGTCTGCAGAGGAGCAAAACAATCCGTCTGAGTCAGAGTGAAACATCATCATCATTTCCATTGATGCTGTAGGTAGTGTACAGTCAGTATACACAAACACCAGTGTGTAGCTAACACTTCAGAAGAAATCTTTCTATATCTAGATAACTGTTATTCAGCCCAGGCCACGTTTTTGCTCTCACAGCTTCCAACATACCAGAACTATTAAAGTCAAAACACACTTTAACAGCTGTGCTGAGATATTTCATTTTTAATCATCACTTTAAAGCTGCTTCTAGAGCTGTAAAAATACTTTAAGGATACTTTCAAATCTATGTGATATTTGCGGTATCACAAGTTTATATTAATGCGTTCGTTCTGGGACTTGTACGGACTTGGACGCTAATCTAATCTAATAAGGCTAATAACAAATGGATGTAAACACTTTGTCATTTAAGAAAGAAAAACCTATAATTGTTAAAATAGGTAAGTTTACTGCAAGGAGATATTTAATATTTATGGAAAGAGTCTCCGGTGTTACTGCTTTGTAACAGTCAGAGGTAAATCTGTGTGTCTTGCGGTTTCTCTGTAACAAGCTGCATTTGTTTGTGTCTTGGTAACTTCAAGAGAAAGTGTGGGAACGACTGTTGTTTCGCAGATGTGCCACAATAATGAATGTAGCTATAAATGGGTAAAAAAAAAAAGTATGATGTCAAAGTCAAAAGTCAAAGTCAACTTTATTGTCAATTCTGCTATATGTACAGGATACACAGAGGATTGAAATTTCGTTTCCCTCAGACCCATGGTGTGAGAAACCAACATAAGACAAGTATTTAAAGGAAGAAAAAGTAAGATAAAATGCAATAAAAAAATATATACTAAAATAAAATAAAATACGATACACTATATACATACATGGCACATGTGAGTGTGTAGATATTTACATTTAGTGCAAAAACAAGAGAGAGCAGCAGTTGTGGAAGTGGACCTGATCATTCTTTTAAAAAAAAATGTAATCGTTGGCAAATTGCTGTGGTATAAGAGGAATAAAACACTTCACAATGTTTCATTCTGACCATAATAGGAAAGTAATCAACTTTGAGATGATAACAGTAACTCAGCTTCACATTGGCCACATCACATCACCCAGTCACTGACTGCTTTCTGCTTGGTTTAATTGGTGGTTTAATTGGTGGCGCCTGTAGTGAGTGTAGGTATTTTGATTAGGGGTCCAAACATCAGTGGTGCAGAAGACCTATAGTACTTGTACAGTATATACACTTCTCACCTCTCCTCAGCACTGAAATTGCTGGAGCCCTATTTGATCCTTTAATTGCTTTCTTATTATTAGGAGTCAAACCACTGAAATTCAGGAGTCCTGTAGTGATTCTAAATTTTGTTATAAAGTGCAAAGTACATGAGCTACAACCATGATTGCTTGTTTTCTTAGAGGGCCAGGCCCACGAGTTGCAGGAACCACAGAGAGACCTTACGTCATTTGATTAGGGGTCATAACTCATAGGGGGTCATAACTCAGGGGGTAGTACCCATTAGTGGTCTTATATATATTTTTTTTCTTAGTGGAACTGCCACTGTGTTTATTTGTAGGTGACGTTATGCTAACTTACTGTGAGACACCGGGGATTTGGCTTGTTTTTTAATCCATAAATTCATACAGTGTGAGTAGCATTAAGTAGTTCTCTAGTTAGCTTCAAAAGCTGATCTCTTTGAATAATTGTTGGTCCCATTTCTTGGATTTGCTTCAAGCATGCAAATGGACTTACAATCAAACTGATTAACGTTTTCAAATGGGCTCTGAAATAAATCTTTCATCGTGTACATTAAAAAGGGGTCTGAAACTTTCAACTCCTCTGTTGTGGAAAGTGCATATGGCAACGTGATCATGCAAGCCAACCCGTGCAGCCATCCATCTCCAGAAAGCGACAGGAGAACCGAGAAGGAACCACAACTGGAACATAGCTCCTGGAGGCCTAAGTGAAGGGGTCTGCATAGAGAGAGAGAGAGAACGGGGGAGGGGAATCCCTGACTCAAGTAGTTGGAGTGAGAGAATGAAGGAGAAAAGGAAGGGGGTGTTGGAGAAAGACAGAGAAAGTGGGAGGTAGACAGAGCAGAGGGGGTAGATGATGTCTGCTATAGGCTCAAAGGAAAAAAAATCCCGCCAACAAACCCTGGAGGAATGCAAGAGGGTCTTGTGGCTTTCATTGTTGTCTGCAGAATATTTTGGACTTCAGCTATGAGCCTTATTTCACTTTTTTCTAAAGTTGAACCTGCAGAAGGACAAAAATTAAGTGCACTATAAGAAAGAAGGGTTTCTCAAGGGTTCTTTGGGTAGTCAAGGGTTCTTAGCTTTCTCCTTTGAGTGCTCTCTGACAGGTATACCCTCGTATTAAGGGACAAACTGAAGAATGCTTAATGGTTCTATACATAACCTTTTCAACGAAAGGAGTGCAGTTGCAATTGTTAAAGTAAGAAGATAGATAGGTCTAACTAGCTTAGCTAGTTGAGTAAGTTCCTGGATAGTAGTATTGGCTATTAGTACACTCTTAGAAAAAAACCTTATAGAACCTTTGATCTCACCGTATACCCTTAAAAGTGTAGTTGCAGTTGTATTGTTTTTAGAGAGTAGTTAGCTATAGCTAGCTTTAGTTGAGTACCATTCTAGATAGTACTGTAAAATATGAGTACACTTTTAGGAAAAATGTATGCATTGAATAATTAAAGGTTCTTTGATTCCTTATGAGGTTTTACTTGGAAGCCTTTCTCTGGGGTTCTGGATCTAACACCTGGAATACCCTAATTGCTTAGCTAAGTTTATTCCTGGCAAAAAAAATAAATAAATGGTAAGAGTATAGATGCATTCACCTGATAGGAATATCTGGTGATACCAATAGTGGTATCAGTAAAAACCTAGCTATATCCATCCCCAGCTAGCTAGCAGCAGTTAGGTTAGGACCTACTTAGCTACTTGAGTTATTAGCAAAGTTCAATTGCTTGGTGTAAAATGAGCTCTTTTAAGAAAGGGACTGATGTTTTTTCAGCCAATCAGATTTCAGGACCAGGGTCCTCAGTGTCATAATCAGTGTGGTACCGAGAACAGGTGGGTATATGGTAAACTAGGTCTTAAGTGTTTTTGACTGTTTTTCAAATGAAGCTTGCATACTGCCTGATTTTTATGGGCTAAAGTGCTAAATGTGAGTTTACGACTGTTACAAATCCCTTAAGCCCTGTTGCTTAACACTACTTTATATGCTACTATACAGTGAACATAAAACGTCTACACACCCTTATCTGTTCAGCTGTCTAACAGAGGCCTGCAGGTTTTGTTTCAAAATAGTTTGGTATTCGGAGCTATCCATGATTCCCTCCATCTTGACTAGAGCCCCAGTCCCAGCTGAAGACATGCAGCTCCATAGTGTGATGCTGCCACCATTGTGCTTCACCATAGGTGTGGTGTTCTTCAGGTAATCTTGATTTTGCACAACAAACATATCTTTCCACATGGTTTGGGGTTATTCAGGCAGGCTTGGATGTTTTGTTTTGTTTGGTTTTGTTTATGGCTTCCGTCTAGCCACCCTACCCCACAGCCCAGACATGTGAAGAATGAGAGATTGCAGGGTGTGACCAGTACTTTCCAGATATTCTTGCAGCTCCTTTAATGTTGCTGTAAGTCTCTTGGCAGCTTCCCTGATAAGTTTCCTTCTTGTCCTGTCATCAGTTTCAGAGGGACGTCCTGTTCTTGGTAATGTCACTCTGGCGCTCCATTTTATCCACTTGTTAATGATGGCCTTCACTGCGTTCCACGGTATATCTAATGTTTTGATACCTTTTGACAGTGAGATCCCATAAATGCTTTGTCAGCTCTTCAGCGGTCAGATGAAACCATGAAGATGGCAAGAAAATCCTACAGAAACAGCTGATCTTTATTTGGAGTTAATCAGAATCACTTCATTGATTACAGCTGTATGATAATTACTTTTGAACCTGAGTTTGAATGTGATCGGTTATTTCTGAGCTCAGTGACATGGCCTATTGTAAAAGACTGTGTTTCCGTTTTCTTTTTCCCCCCTTTTTTTATTTGTTTTTCACTTGAAATTTGTTGGTTGCTGTTTCACATTAAAGGTGGAAAAGATCTGATGTGATTTATCTTGGTTTCATTTTTTACACAATCACAAAAACTTGTAATTTTAACAGGGGTATGTAAACTTTTTATATCCACTGTAAATACATACTATACATACATCCTACTTTCTCTTCCTGTTCTTGTTCCATATTTTTTTAAACATATAAGATAGTTCAGGTTAATCCAGGCTTGCCTCTTTTTTTAAGGAATATATTTATAGTCAGATAGCAGTAACTATAAAGCGCTAAAATCATCTTTTCTTCCATTTTGTGTTGTTCATAGTTCAACACAGCTGAAGCATGAGTTCTACTGGGCGATGATGCAAACTCCTTAAAGTGGAACTCAGTGTGAAGGTTTGCGCCTGTAACAGTTAAACAAATTCCACTGAATCTAATCTAGCTAAAAAAAAAAATGGTGCATGGGATTGAATAAAAGTGTGTTGTGATATAATTTATCGTGATATCAATATCATATTGTCATATGGCTCAGCCCCGCCCTCACGCTACAGTGAAGACTCTTGAAGAAGGAGAAATTATCTCTAGAACTTTAGCGAGATCTCAGTGGAGGAAAGTTTCTGGGTTCTTGTGTCTGATGGAAATTCTTCAGTGGTTTTGTGTGAGTCAGAAGTGTTTGAGTTGATTTGTGAACAGACAACAGAAGACAAGGGTACGGTGTCTCCACAGAGCCAAACTTCCCCAGTGTGGACACACAGAGACACAGGTGGGTGATCAGGGTGGGGGGCTCGGCATTCTGGAAATTTCCGTTGTAAGCCTCAGCCTGTTCCAGGAAGGGAGTGGGGTGTGTGTGTGTGTGTGTGTGTGTGTGTGTGTGTGTGTGTGTGTGTGTGTGTAGGGTTGGGTTCGGGGCTTTGGCTGAGTGCCAGCCCCAGCAGGATGCTCTCTAGTTCACATGGACAAAAGCAGTAATGGCCAGTTTTATGGACGTCCCTGGTGGACACAACGGCTGTGATG
Source organism: Pangasius sanitwongsei (assembly GCA_037576675.1). Classification (NCBI taxonomy): domain Eukaryota; kingdom Metazoa; phylum Chordata; class Actinopteri; order Siluriformes; family Pangasiidae; genus Pangasius; species Pangasius sanitwongsei. Next base: position 16,884,497 of record CM075026.1, read on the forward strand.
TAACTCCTCCCTCAAAACACAATCTCTCTCTCTCTCTCTGATTCTCTTCCTTTCCCTTTGTCTCTCCCTTCTTCTTTTCTTTCTCCTTCTCTCTTTCTCTCTTTTATATATTTCTTACACTTTCTCTTCCTCCTCTTGTATTCCTATCTTTCCTTTTTCCTCTGCTTTTTTTTCTGTTATCTTTCTTTCTTTCTTTTGTCAAACATAAAAAAAAAACTCAACAATGATAAATACTACTATTAATAAAAGTGCTAAATAGCAGCAGGAGATATATTAATAATAAGAGTGCTTGTCGTGTAAGTAGTCGAGTTTATTGATTTATGAAGTTGATTTATTTGGGAAATGATTCTTTGTGGCCGATGTCTCCTCTTCACTGGAGTCTTTATACCTTCAGCTCACCACATTTGAAGAAAAAGTGAAGTATATGAATAAACAGAATATCAGAAACTCTTTATTTCCTTTCTATATGATTTTAATCTAAATCCATTTAGTCCAGTTATGTTGCATGTATATATATTTTATTATTTCTCATTTTTATATTTTGTTACTTTGGTCACAGATGGGTTTGACCATCTCTGTGTGTAAGTCATAACACACACTAAGCTCTGCTCTGGATAACCACACACACATTCTTCATGCTTTACCAATCAAGTTCCCTCATGTTGCCCAACACTACACACATTCTTCCGTGTGTGTGTGTGTGTGTGTGTGTGTTAGAGAGAGAGAGAGAGAGAGAGAGAGAGTGAGTGAGATAGTCATAGTAAAACACTCATTATAAATCATCTAGTATAACTTTGATGTTCAGCAGATGTCTCCTGTTATAACTGAATTATAACATTAAATATTGAAGGTGGCAATAAAGTTATTATTGTTTTCATTATTTTTGTTAAACTGTTGTTGATATTTTATTTTAGATTTCTTTCTTTTCTTTTCTTCCCTTTCATTCATTCATTCATTCATTCATTCATTCTTTCTTTATTTATTTATTTTGCAATTTTTTTTCTAAATTTAATGTACGTAAATTAGTGCTTTGCTTTATATATATATATATATATATACAGTCAGGTCCGGAAGTATTTGGACAATGACAGAGTTTTTGTGATTTTGCCTTTA
>CM075026.1:16889715-16965005 GCA_037576675.1 Pangasius sanitwongsei
GCTCCAACATCTAGTGGAAAGCCTTCCCAGAAGAGTGGAGCTCATTATAACAGCAAAGGAGGAATAAATCTGGAATGTGATGTTCAACAAGTGCACATGAGTGTTACTTTTGGCTATATAGTTTACATTTCCAAGAGACTCTTAAATACCGATTTTGATCCTTTAATTTGCATTGATTTTGTTTTTACGTTGCCAGCAGCAACTCGGAAAATCGCGACGGTCCCTAAGTACAGCTTCATCGCTATTACACAGAAGGATTTAAAAAAAAAAAAAAAAAAAAAAAAAAAACACACACACACACACACACATTAAATGGTGCTGCAAATATCTGTAATCTATTCATTTTTATTCTCGAATTTTACACAGAATATGGGTGTTTGAGATGCAGGATCTTCGCGCTGATCCCTTGTCCGTGTCTGCAGTCGGGGTGTTTTTGGTCGCTGCAGTGAGAGTGTGTAAACATGCAGACGGTCCCCGAGGCTCCGCCCCTCCCCCTCGCGAGCGAGCGCAGCGCTCCTGTTTCACTCAAAGATGGCGGCAGCTCTCGAGCCACCGCTCTCTCCGCCTGCGCTTTCGGGCTCGTCGTTGTCGTCGCGCGCGTCTCCTGTGCTTTTCGCCACGTCCTTCCCGGCGGCTCGATCCCAGATTCCGGTGAGTCGCGGCGGTTAATCGGGTTCTGGTTTGTTTTATAAAACGCTGTTTTTTTTTTTTTTTTTTTTTTTTTTTTTTTTTTAATGGCGGAAGGAGTGTGTATGTATGTGGATGTGTGTGTATGTGTGTATATGTGTGCGCGCGCGTGAGTGCGCGTGAGGGGAGGGGAGGGGAGGGGAGGGGAGGGTGAGGGGGCTCCATTCCAGTCCGCTTTTTAAAAGCCGTAACTGGATCCCGCGCGCGCGCGCGCTAGCTGTCTTTCATGGGAAGCGCGCGAGCGAGAAAGAGAGCAGGTATGGATGGAGAGCTCGCTCGCTGGGGGGGTATAAATAGGGGCTGGTGAAGGCAGAGGAGAGGAGAGGGAAGGAAGGAGGGAGGACGGACGAGTCGGAGGCCCGTAGCTGGAATAGGAATAGGAATACGCTGACGATTACTATATAACTTTTAATTGTCTTATTTCTCGAAAGTGTTTTGTTTTAGTCGTTAGAGCATCTCGTATGCAGCTTCGCCTCCATCCTGAGACGATGACATGCTGCTTAAAAAAAAAAACAAAAACAAACCAAAAAAAAAAAAAACAACCACGGACAAGACAACAAGGACAAAAATGTGTTAACGAGCAATACAATAAAGTACATTATTATCACTGCTGGTTAAAAAAAAAAACACATACACACGCACACTCACACGCACATGTAAACAATGAATGTAGGGAAATAAAAATAAAATTTGTTTGGAGGAGGAGGAGGAGGAGGAGGCCTTGTCCGTTTCCCCGCCACCACCACCGCGCCATCGGCGGGCGCTCTGCGGGAGGGAGGGAGGGGGAGAGCGGGGGAAGGAAGTAGGAAAATGGGAGGATGCGGCCGCGCTTTGCGTCAAGGCGCACAATGCTACGAGGAAAGACTCCTCCGCTTAACACGACGCCACGGTTTGCGTGCTTATTTGTTTGTTTAAACCATAAGCAACGTGTACTGGTTGAAATGTAAGTCATACGACAATTTAAAAAAACGATATTTTCTCGCTTTGTGCTTTGCGTTTGTATTGTCTAGCTCTCCCAGGCCGCGGATTTCTCAGTGGGAGATCTTAGCTAAGTGGGTTAGCTTAGCCTCGCTATAACGGCTAGGAATGGAAGAAAAAAAAAACAACAACAACAATCCGTGTTATTAATTTTATTGATATGATCTGTCGTTGTTGCAAATTTGAACAGAATTGCTATTTTATTTTAAGTACGTTTATTGTTGTTTTTTTTTTTTTTTTGGATCGTTTCTGAAAGCCATGCGAATGTAAACAATTTGCTAGCAAAACAGGCAGCTAGCTTAGCTAGCGCGAAAAAAAAGTTGGACGTAAACTAATATCATAACCCGTAATTCCTCAGGTTTAAGGTATGTGAAACGCTTTAAACATCACTCTTAGACATATCTATGTAAAATATAAGGTATTTATTCAAGCGTATGTGATCAATTTAATATTATTTCTTCACTGCTGTCGTAGCCTCATGGCTAAGTATTTTGTTTACGACTCCTTGTTTACGTTTTAGTTCCTTCCTTTGATTAAATTAAGACTTTTTTTTGTGATTTTATATTTCAGAATATATATTTTAAAAGCTAACCTTACGTTTTATGATGTCTGTAACAGTGCTTTAGTTACATCTAAACAAGCTAAAAACAAACCCAAAATCTAACAAAACCCAATTTGTTGGTAAAAAAAAAAAAAAAAAGACAGTATTGAATGCTATAATTATAAATATCAGGGTTATATTGAGTTAAATTTAGTGTGAACACTGTGTTTAGGTTGTTTCCTGGTTGTTGTTGTTGTTGTTGTTGTTGTTTTGGTTGCAGATTCCATGCTTCAGGATGCACCTCTGTGATGTAAAGCCAAAAACTGACAAACTTTGGAGCTTAAATCTAATATTCAGCTTTTTTTTGGACCGCTGTGAAGTTCTGAGGTTTTCAGTTCGCTTTAACACATTCATCTATTCAGCCTGAAGCCGTAACATCCACTTATTAATCTCACACCAGATCAGGAACATGGTGGAGAAGCTCCATCTTTCAAACACAGCCTTGTATTCAATAAGTGTATCATGGCAAAGGGTAAAAAAATAAATAAAATAAATAAAGTGTGAGGTATTTCTTAATTAGTTTGAGAGACCACAGTGTCTCATGACTCGTTCACAAGGACTTGTACGGCGGACGCGGCGCGTAAACGGATTAAAAAACGTGTGTAATCGTTGATACGGCGGTGTTTTCTGTAAGAAGACGTTGATAGAAGGAGTCTCCAGTGCCAGTGGTAAAGCGGGAGATTTATTTCCTGACATCTTCAGGACGGAGGAGTTTACACTTTGCGGTTTCTCTGTAACTTTGACGGGAAAAAAAATAGGATGGTGGAATAGGAAAATAGGCAGCGGAGTTTACTGTAACTCCACCACATCGATGATTTGCGTGATTTGCGGTTTGTGACACAGTCAGCCGTATTAATAAATGATGTGTGTTATGGCTGTTTATAGGTACGATGATGCTTGGTACAGAATTAAAAAAAAGAAAAACAAGCTTAGACTACACTCTGAAATTCAGATGCGTGTCTGTTCGTTTGAAAGGATCTGATCGTTTGAGCAGGCGTTGGACCTCGTGCTTATTCAGCAGATTGTAGGAATGAGATGAGTTTGAATGTCTGAAATGTGTGTGAACACGAAACCGGGATTTATTGCTCAGGATTCAGGGGCTCCTGAGGCGCATTCAGTTCTTTATCTGGTCCATCAGGACTGTTTGAGACTTTTACTGTCCTGCTACAAGGTGTTTACTTTAAACATGCACCGATACCTTTTTTTTTTTGGTTTGAGTACATGGGTTTTTTTTTTTTTTTGAGACTGATACTTGACAAACATCTGTAATTTCAGTTCATTTTTTTATTTAAGTAAATGTTCATATTTCTGAATTTTGGAAATAAAGGTCAAGGAGCGCATCTTATCCGATAAAAGAATTTTCTAAATTCGTCACAGCACAACAATCATGCTTAAACGGTGAAATGACCATCACATTGTGTGCTCTCTCAGCCAGCTAGAGGGATGTTTGCGGAAGTGCAGAGATGCACAGAGACGTACAGGTGTGTCCAGTGATATCCAGGTGTATACAGGGGTGTCCAGAGACGCGCAGGTGTATACAGGGATGTCCAGAGACGCGCAGGTGTATACAGGGATGTCCAGAGACGCGCAGGTGTGTACTGGGATGTACAGAGACGCGCAGGTGTGTACAGGGGTGTCCAGAGACGCGCAGGTGTGTACAGGGATGTCCAGAGACGCACAGGGATGTACAGGGGTGTCCAGAGACGCGCAGGTGTGTACAGGGATGTCCAGAGACACGCAGGTGTATACAGGGGTGTCCAGAGACACGCAGGTGTATACAGGGGTGTCCAGAGACACGCAGGTGTATACTGGGATGTACAGAGACGCACAGGGATGTACAGGGGTGTACAGAGACGCACAGGGATGTACAGGGGTGTCCAGAGACGCGCAGGTGTGTACAGGGATATATAGGGACACAGATTTTAACCACAGTCAAGTGAATCATATTTGCTGAAATAATTGTGCAGCTGTTAGCTCAAATTAAAGTAAATGACAGAGTGACAGATTATTTTTTTTTTAAAGGCTGGAGGAGGAACGTGGTTGCAGTCTTTAGGAAATGATTCAAGCACAGTTAAGGTCTCCTACATTTGTCCCTAATTCTGCTCTGATGCTGTGCTTTCTCACTAATGTTTATGTGGAAGACCGAACCTGCTCAGGTGCTTTGCTCTGTTTAAAAAAAAAAAAAAGTTAGGATTTTGTCACAGGATTTTTCTCAGCGTTGACCCATTAGGGCCGTTTTGGATTTATGTTCCCATATGAGCTTTGATATTAAGATTAAATGTAGTCTTTAATAGCGTGGCAAGCGTCTGAGTTCGCAACTAAAATGTCTCAAGGTGCCTTTTTTAAAAAGGTCTTATAAAGCTTTAAGCTGAATTTTGCTGAAACGTACAGATACAGCGCTGTTACACTGCATCACGACAACCTGATGGTAGACGGCGCTCATTTATTCTCTCTCTCTCTCTCTCTCTCTCTCTCTCTCTCTCTCTCTCTCTCTCTCTCTCTCTGTGTGTGTTGTGTTCATTCTTGTTTACAGACAGGAAGAGTGTGATGGATGGATTTATCCGAGGTGTCGTGCGCCGTGTAACAGAAACGATTCGGCTGCCAAGATCTTACTTTGAGTCATGCAGAAGATAATTGTGCGAATTGTAACGTCGACTGTCAGGACAGCTGTGTTTCTGCTGAAAGGAATGAAACGTTGTGCTGCCGTAGGAAAATAATCAACGACGGGGTGGTGTGATGAAGCGCAGTTACCGTCACAACCACGGAGTCGATTCATTTCCTATAACAGTACATCGTGAGGTGTTTTATTCCTCTTATACCAACGGTTATGATTTGTATTTATTAAAGAACAGCATGTCACTTTTTTTTATCCGTTTATAGTTACTTTTAATGTTGGGAATGTCTGCGAAACAAGTTAGTTCCTGTTCACCCTCTCGCAGCTTGAAACTTAACAGAGAAATTGCAAAGCGTAAACCGTCCTGAAGATGTGGGAAAACTGCTGACCGTTACAAAGCGCTGAAACCGGAGACTCCTTCCATAAATGTTGCCTAACAGAAAACTTCACCGTTAACCGTTTCACACACACCGTACAAGTCTTTGTGAATGAGCTGCTACTGTAGAAGGCATGACGTATCAGAGCTGCTGTTTTAGAAAATGATTCAACACCTTCCGACCAATCAGAATCCAGAATTCAACCGAGTAATAACGTGTCGTGTCACGTCACGTCACGGGGACGAAATGCAGAGTGTATTTTTTTAAATACGTGTGTTGCTATTGTAATAAAAATCAACGGAAAGATGGAAACGTGGCATAGATTTTGGTTTTGGGGGAAAATTGGTCTTGGTTTGTCGCCTTACAGAAAAAAGAAACCAAAAACGAGTCGCTAGAATTGCAGCTCTGTTACTTTGTTGCTCGGAATGCGCGGTGAGTTTAGGAGAGTGTGTGTGTGTGTGTGTGTGTGTGTGTGTGTATGAGAGACTCATTTTTTCTCGTCTTTTTCAGGGTTCAGGAGCAGCTGAAATGCGTTTGCCGTGAAGGCGATCGTCCATCGCTGCACCCGGGACCGAGAGCTCCGTTCTGGACCTTTTAAATCCTACAGAAAAAAAAAACCCAAGAACTGCTGGATGAAACTCTCTCTCTCCTCTGGATTGATTCTTTTTTTTTGTGTTTGGGTGTTTCTTTCTTTTTCTTTTTAATTTTTTTTTTCTTTTTCTTTCTTTCTTTCTTTCTTTTTTTTTCTTTTTAAACACTACGCTGGAACTGAAGACATTTATCGGATAACACTACAGAACGATTGCGGATTGATTAAACGATCGTTTGGGGGCTGGTGTGGAGTTTGAGGTTTGAGTGGAGTTTTCACAGGTTTTCTGAATTTCCTGGGAATCTTTACGTGGAAAAAGAGGCTTTCCGGGATTTTTGGGATCTATTTCTTCGGGGTGGGGGGGGGTCTCAGGGGGAGTTTATGCTATGGTGATCAGCCTCCTTTCTGATTCTTTTCGCTGTGGCTTTGAGGGATTCACCACACGGGACAAAGGATAGTAAACTCGGAACGAGGAAAGAGGAGGAGGAGGAGGAGGAGGAAGAGGCGGCTCCAGGGCTGCTGAGGCCTCTGAGAGTGTGTGTGTGTGTGCGCACGTGTGTGTGTGTTTGTTTTAGTGTGTGCCAGGCCCAAACGCAGCCATGGTGAAGCTGGCGAACCCTCTGTACACAGCCTGGATCCTGGAGGCCATCAAGAAGGTGAAGAAGCAGAAGCAGCGTCCGTCGGAGGAGCGCATCTGCAACGCCGTGTCCACGTCGCACGGCCTCGACCGCCAGACCGTCCTCGAGCAGCTCGAGCTCAGCGTTCAGGATGGCACCGTCCTCAAGGTCTCCAACAAGGGCCTCAACTCCTACAAGGACCCCGACAACCCCGGGCGCCTGGTCCCGCCCAAGCCCAAGGGCGGAGTCAGTACGGGAGGCGGAGGAGGAGGAAGCGGGGCTTCCAAGAAAGCGGCGCTGGACTGGAACAAGCTGATCCGACGCGCCCTGGAGGGGCTGCACGAGTCCGGAGGGTCGTCTCTCAGGAGCATCGAACGCTTCCTGAAGTGCCAGGCGGACGTAGCGAGCCAGCTAACGGGCACGGCGGCGCCCAGGATCTTCCACCAGCAGCTCAGACTCGCGCTGAAACGGGCTGTCGGGCACGGGCGCGTCCTTAAACACGGCCCGCTGTTCCGGCTCGCAAACAGCAACGATGGAAGCGACGGCAGTGACGGACGCGTAGCGCTGGAGTCGCTGCCTCCTGTACGCCCGCTGCCTCACGAGAAAGATCGGGTAAGAGCAGGAGAAAAAAACGCACAACACGCAGCACAACGACTTTCTGATAGATACGCATCAACGCAAGTGCCTAAGCTTAATGGTAGAGAGTTACTAGGGGTGTAAACCTCCGGCTTCCTTACGATACGATACGATTTCAAGTCATAAGGCAACGGTTAAATGTTTGACCACTTCAGACCGGTCAGCACCGACAGGGTCCGGGTCAGCACCGATACAGCTTGTTACACTGCAAATAATTTCTAGGCCTGAATTTGCCATGTTTTGTATTTAATAGCAGACTGACCTGGAAATTCAGTCTCATCTAATAACATGGTGCAGAAATGCTAAATTATTGCAGGTGTAAAACCATAACTCTCCTTATAAGCATATCTGTTGTTTAAAAATAAATAAATACATAAATAAATAATCTGTTTCTGTCAGTCGTAAACGCGGCTCTGAGCCCGGACCGTGGACGCTGTTTCCGTGTCATAAGTGGACGTCAGATCGTGTTTTTGTCTTTAGATGGTGAAATATGTAGCAGTTTTTCAATCAGCGATCACTTTACACGCGTTATGATGTGGCTCTTGTGACTTGTAGCTGGTACACTTTTAAAAAAAAAAAATTTTTTTTTTTTTTGTGGAGAATATTGAGCTATCGGTATCGCTATCATAATTCTTCTCAGTACCATTGCAGCTTTCAGCGTGATCATGCTTCTTACCATGCGCAAACTTTAGTAGAAAATCTTTAACGTATTAAATCTTTTACATGCTCCTTTAAATGTGAAGAACTGTCTGCAGAACTCGGGGGGGAAGTTTCTTGTTGTTCCCTTGATGGAAACAGCGACGTCGCGTAAACCACATGAGAACGGTGGAGGCGGACGTGGCGTGGTGTTCAGCTCCCACACACACACCTTTAATCATTACGCACACACACACACACACACACAGGCTTTTTAGTTTCGTTTCCACTCTGACTGCAGCGACATTTCACTTCCTGCTTGACAGCTCGTTTAAATCAGATTAAAGGTGCAGTCTGAAGTTTGTCAGAGTGCTTTGAGTTATTAATAAATGATGATAATTGAATGACTTTTAAACGTACGTCAGGGAAACTGGGTAAACTGCATCGCTGTGCAGTGTGTAGTGTTTGTTTTTTTTGCTTTTGGTTGCGGTTTTTCTGGCCCTGAAATCGGCTGAAATGGACAGCGCTGTAGGAAAAAGCTGTGGCATTGTATTGATTTAAACTTTACCACATAAAGCAGTATTTATTTATTTATTTATTTATTTATATACTTACTAATATTGCGTAACTTGCAGGTGATGTTTTTCAGGTGTTAAATTTATTCCGCAGTTATTATTGATTAATCAGTGCTGTTATATTTTCTTTAGCATTGATTTATTTATTTTTTCCCTCCAGTTATCACTTGCTATTTTGTGTGAAGTGATCATTATGGGATGTCCAGGTTCAGGTTCAGGTTTACACCCAGGATCTGAAACGGTTGTGTTTGAGCTTTTAGTTTCGGTTGTAACACTCGGCCCTAATGGTGAAAAGCCCATTTAGTTCCATTCACCTGCAGACGACTCGGTTCACCTCCTTTTGCATCTTGTTTTCATTTTCTATTCACTCGTAAAAAGTTTTACATTTTTATGTGAGCTCTGACATGCAAATTTGTTCCACCGGGACAGAAACCCGTCGCTGCTCCAGTTCTTAAACACACAGAAGAATCGGTTGCTTTCGTACACCATCAGCATTGTCTTCAGCGCTGAATTATCCAACAGCAGCGAATGCAGATGGTAAAAGGGCCTCGTCCACACGTGTTTTTGAACAGAAATTTTGACCGTTTCCACTGTTCACGTGGACGAAACATTTTTAAAACGCTGATGTCACGCCGTGAACCTGCGGTTTTGCGCTGCTAAGATTTTGAAAGTGTCCCCTCGGCGTAAAAGCTGTAAAATAATCTCAAGCGGACGACACGCGATAGGGATTCAGACGATACAATGTACATCTTGATATGTAGCATACGATACAAAAACAGTTCAGTTATGAACGAATAATGATTCAATACATTTCAGTTCACTGTTGATCTGCTTCAATAAGATTTGATTTGATTCAACACTGATATGACTCAATTCAGGTCCAACATGATTTAGTTCAGCAATGATGTGGTTTAATTTGATTCATGCCCAGTATGCTTTTTTTTCAGCACGGATATGACTCTATTGAGTATATGATGATTTGTTTCAGCAACAGTATAATTTGACTCAGGCCCAATAAGACTCGGTTCAGCGGCAATATGACTCGCTTCAGGCCCAGTATGACTCGCTTCAGGCCCAATATGACTCGCTTCAGGCCCAATATGACTCGGTTCAGCGACGATATGATTCAGTTTGTTTCAGGTTCAGTATGATTCGTTCCAGTTATCTTTAAAATCGCAGAATCCTGTCCTATGCATGCGTTGTTTACTAGCAACCGACATCTAGTGGCTATGGAAACATTGTTACTTTTTTTATTTTCTATGTAGCGTCTAGATATAGTGTGTGTGTGTGTGTGTGTGTGAGAGAGAGAGAGTTTTATGTACAGAAACACACTGTACACACAGAATAAATGGATAAACACCGCTTTTGTCCCAGAGTGTCGAGGGATTTGTGTACTCAGCGCTGAATTATTCTATTATACCTCCCTATTCAATTCTGATTCCCCAGTCTCTCTCTCTCTCTCTCTCTCTCTCTTTCACTCTATCTCTCTCACACACACACACACACACTCACACACACTCTGTTTCTCATATGGGGGTCACTGCCAGGGCAGAGGAGGGGGTTGCGAGTCAAACGGAGGTCATGGATACACATATAGAAAATCTCGTTGCTTTTTTTTGGCGTGCGTGCGTGTGTGTGCGCGCGTCACATTAAGATGATGCCGCGTGTGTGTGTGTGTGTGTGTGTGTGTGTGTGTGTCACGTTAAGAGCGTGGCGCTGGCAGTAATAGTCGTCAGTATGAGCATCCGTAACCTCGGTGTCACCCCTCACAGCTGCCGGCGTTCGGGTCAATCTCCGGACGTGAGAAAGTCCTGACCATAAATTATCACAGCACCACGTTACGTAACAGCGGCTCGGCTTCATCAGCACCGCTGTTTGATTAACTCCCTGCATAACCTTCCAAATACATTTCTGATATAATTCCTAATCTACAGTTCACTGATAAAATTATATGAATCTAAAATCAGATCAAATTTATAATCAGCATGTCTTATTGCACTGTGGTTGGTTTGTGAAAGAGAGAGAGATGGGGGAGAGAGATAGACGGAGAAAGAGTTCGGGAAAGAGGACGAGAGACGGAGATGGACGAGAGGGATGGCGAGACTGGGAGAGAGAGATGGGGAGAGGGAGAGATGAAGTGAGACAATGGGAGGGAGAGAGAGTTGGAGGGAAAGAGGTGAGCAGGGAGATGGAGATCGAGACTGGGAGGAAGAAATAGAGATGGCGGGGAAGAGAGTGATGAGAGAGATGGGAAGAGAGAGAGGGAGACAGGGACATGGAGACAGAGAGATGGAGAGACAGACAGATGGAGGAGAGAGGGAGACAGTGGGATATAGGGAGAGAGATGGAGGAGAGAGGGGAGACACAGGGACATGGAGACAGAGAGATAGAGGAGAGAGGGAGACACAGGGAGATGGAGAGAGATGGAGGAGAGAGGGAGACACAGGGAGATGGAGAGAGATGGAAGAGAGAAGGAGACACAGGGAGATGGAGAGAGATGGAAGAGAGAAGGAGACACAGGGAGATGGAGAGAGATGGAGGAGAGAAGGAGACACAGAGATGGAGAGAGATGGAGGAGAGAGGGAGACACAGGGAGATGGAGGAGAGAGGGGAGAGACAGGGAGATGGAGAGGGAGAGAGGGGGAGACAGGGAGATGGAGAGAGATGGAGGAGCGAGGGGAGACATGGGAGACGGAGATGGAGGAGAGATGGGAGACACAGGGAGATGGAGAGAGAGATGGAGGAGAGAGGGGAGACACAGGGAGATGGAGAGAGAGATGGAGGAGAGAAGGGAGACACGGAGATGGAGGAGAGAGGGGAGACACAGGGAGATGGAGGGAGAGATGGAGGAGAGAGGGGAGATGGAGGAGAGAGGGGAGACAGAGATGGAGGAGAGAGGGGAGACACAGGGAGATGGAGAGAGAGATGGGAGACACAGGGAGATGGAGAGAGAGATGGAGGAGAGAGGGGAGATGGAGGGAGAGATGGAGGAGAGAGGGGAGACACAGGGAGATGGAGACTGGGAGGGAGAGACAGAGAGAGCACCATTAGTATTAGCACCCCAGTTGACGCACAGCCTGAGCCTGTAACACGTCCTCACTCTGCAGACCTCTGCGTGAACCCACCATGATAGATTTGAGGATGGCAGCTGAACGCATGATCTGACTATCACATGTGCGCGCACACACACACACACACACACACACACACACACACACACACACACACACACACACACTCAGAGGTTCATTACCTCTTGATAGCCGTGTAAGTTACGCTCTGTAGTCCAAATAGCGGATAAATGTCTAACGGTCGCTGTACAACCGAATCCTTCGACAAATTGCACTTCTGTGTAATGCGGCGTGTCCCACTTATCTCTCTCTCTCTCTCTCTCTCTCACTCTCTCACTCTCTCTCTCTCTCTCTCTCTCTCTCACTTGCGCGCGCACACGTTGTTGTTTTTTTTCCGGCTCTATACATGTTTTTTTTTTTTCCGGCTCTATACACATTCATTGCAAAATAGTTTGGAAAAAGACAAACCAAACCATAAAGTATTAGAACGAGTGCATTAATATAAACCTACACTACTGTCAGAGCTGCCGTTAGAGAAAATGAATCAACACCTTCTGACCAATCAGAATCCAGAACTCAGCAGCGCTGCAGTCTAAAGTAAAGAATGATGTAGTGGAAGTAAAGTAGTATGAAGATGTAGTAGTGTTTATAGCAGCAGGTGATAAAGATAGAGTGGAAAATGTGAAAACATCGTGTGTGTGTGTGTGTGTGTGTAAAGGCCACGTTGATTAAACGAGTGTGTGTTGAAAGCACCGCTGCCGTATGTGGTGTAAAGAGCGATGGGTGAAAATAGAGAGATGGAGGGGAAGAGAGAAGTGATGAGTTTCACATGTTAATGAGAGACCTTGACTGGAGACGAGCCAAGGACGATCCTCCCTCCCTCCCTCTCTCTCTCCCTCTCTCTCTCTCTCTCTCTCTCTCTCTCTCCCGCTTTTCTTGCTTTCTCTATCTGTCCCTTTCTTTCTCTCTGTCTCTCTCTTGGTCTCTGTCTTGCTTTTTATAGGTTGCTATTACGCTGTCTGTCTGTCTGTGTGTGTGTGTGTCTGTGTGTGTGTGTGTGTTTGGAGTTTGACCCATTGATCTTAAACACAATTTCCTCTTCTTCCTTGAAGTGGTGGTCTCTCTGTGTGCGTGCGTGCGTGTGCGTGTGTGTCGCGCGCGCGAGTGTGTTTGCGTGCAGAAAGTCAGACTCTGAGAGAAATGAACCTGATAAATCACACTCTGTGGCCTGTCTCTTCCCTGCCTGGACCTGTTCACTGCAGGCGCACGCACACACACACACGCACACATGCGCGCGCAAACACACACACACGCACACATGCGCGCGCAAACACACACACACACGTGCGCTCACACACCTGCCGTTCTTACACACACACTCTCTCTCCTCTGTCCAATGATCTGACTTGCGTGTCCCCTCTCTTGTCTTTTTCTTGTCCAGACCTGCTTGTTATTCACTGCTGTATGTAGCCAAGCAGGAACACGCGCGCCCACGCACACACACACACACACACACACGTACGCACGCACGCACACACACACACACACACACACACTCCTCACTCAGAACTCCTGTATAGTGTGTATTAATGACAGTAATGGTTCAAACACACCTCAGTATTGTGTCCTAATACGCTTGTCCAGATTAGGGTTTTTTCAGGCCACGTCTCCTTTACTGGGACTGACAGGTCCAGAGGCCACGCCTCTTCCCCTGAGATTGTTAGTGGCCACGCCTCTTCCCCTGAGACTGTTAGAGGCCACGCCTCTTCCTCTGAGACTGTTAGAGGCCACGCCTTCTTTACTGAGACTGTTAGAGGCCACGCCTTCTTTACTGAGACTGTTAGAGGCCACGCCTTCTTTACTGAGACTGTTAGAGGCCGCGCCTTCTTTACTGAGACTGTTAGAGGCCACGCCTTCTTTACTGAGACTGTTGCAGAGGCCACGCCTTCTTTAGTGAGATTGTTAGTGGCCACGCCTTCTTTAGTGAGACTGTTGCAGAGGCCACGCCTTCTTTACTGAGACTGTTAGAGGCCACGCCTTCTTTGCTGAGACTGTTAGAGGCCACGCCTTCTTTGCTGAGACTGTTAGAGGCCACGCCTTCTTTGCTGAGACTGTTGCAGAGGCCACGCCTTCTTTACTGAGACTGTTGCAGAGGCCACACCTCTTCCACTGAGACGGTTAGAGGCCGCGCCTCTTCCACTGAGACGGTTAGAGGCCGCGCCTCTTCCACTGAGACGGTTACTGTGGCCACGCCTTTTTTTTTTTTTTTTTTTTTTTCTGAGACTGTTTATAGCTGTTATAACGTAAGTGAGAATGGGAACTATGTAGTCTCGCGGGCGTTCCGCAACATTAAATGTAGCTATAAGTGGATAAAAATATGTTGACGTGTGTACACACACACACACAGAATTCACATATCCTGTGTTTATTGAAAGCCCGTGTGAAGTGCAGGTGACAGGTGAGGTTTCCTCTCGGATGATAAACTCATCACTGTGATAAAATATCGGTGCTGTGAGGAAGAACAGAGTCTGGCGCTGGAAACGGCCCAGAGGGACGCTCTGATTGGCTGCTGTGCGCTACAACACACACACACACCACTTCCTGTTGCAGTGAACTAAAAATAGCACGCTTTCTTCACCACATGCAGCCTGTGTTAGTTACCACACACACACACACACACACTCTGCAGTAGACACGTGCCACTACTATCTAAAGTGCTCTAATGCCGTCTAAATGTTCGCCTATTTATGTATTATTTTTAAAAAGCTTTGTGGTTGAAGAAATGTCTCTGTCGTTCTTGTTCTTTTCTTTTCTCATTTTGTTCTTTTTTCATTTCTATTTTATTTCCTTTTTCTTTTGATATATTTTTTTACATTTATTTTACTTTATTTTCTTTTCATTTGTCTTGTTTTCTCATTTCGCCTTCATTTTTCTGTCTCGTCTAATTTTATTTTAATTTCATTTCCTTTAATTGTTTTTCCCACTTTAATTTTTTTTTCTTTCAATAATTTCATCTCCTTTTCTTGTTTCGTGTTTATTTTGAGTTTCTTTTTCTTCCTTCATTTGATTTGAAACTTTATGAACTGGACTGTACAGATTGATGGGGTGCAGACCTTTGTGATTGCCTTTAGACGAGGAAGCACCGGTGTGTGTGTGTGTGTGTGTGTGTCCATTCTGAATGGTGCAAATGGTCAAATATTGAGCCATTAATACCTTAATGCATCGCTCTGTTTCTGAGCTAAGAGCAGAATCTTGTTTCCGAAGCTGTACGTAAATGCTCCACTCGACGTCTTCGGTGTCTTTCTTTAAGGGAAGCTTATAGCTAATGTATGTCATGTTCAGGACGGAGGCGTGGCCTAATGCTGATCACAAATCATATCGACGTGATTTGGAGCGTAATAAAGTTGATCTTCGACTTGCTCTGCGGTTTCTCCGACCTGTAGGTACGGACGCTGTTACTGAGAAACACGATGTCCGAATTGTTCCAGATTTAAGGTGGACTGGAAACTACAGTGTGTTTATTGACTCGTGCTGTAGGTTGCATCACAGCGCTGTTATAAATACTGTGCTGCTCTTTTTTTTTTCCTCCCGTTTTCTCCTTCATTTGTTCTCGGCAAATTCCCACACATGCTTCTTCCGAGGCACGTGAAGCCAGCTGCTGCGTCGCAGTGCGGCGTGACGCGCTCCTCAGAAAGCGCTGTCAGCCCTCTTCCACATACATGAGCTCGCAGATCATGAACCCATGATTGGCTAGTGTCCTTGTGATTGATCCAAATCGCATCGAATTGGATCAGTGGTTGTCTGAAATGAACTGAATTATTTATTTAATGTTTTTTTTTTTTGCGTAACGTATGATACGTACAGGGGGCATATCGTATCGCCTGAAAGAGCGAGCGAAGTCAATGCCTATATATCAATATAGATCAATATTTAAATATTTAATTATGAGTGGAGGTGAGGAGCTCAGAAGTTTATTGAAGTATATAAACTCAATCTCCTTTTGAAAGTTTTATAATCGTGGAGGAAAGAAGGCGCCGTAACACATTTACATTTAGGGCATTTGGCAGACGTCCTTCTCCAGAGCGACTTACAGAAGTGCTTTGAAGTCTCTATCAATAAATACATGATATAGCTCCTGGTTCATTAGGTCACAGACTAAGAATACTATCAGTCTGAAAACTCTGTTGTGGAGGAAATACAGTAAGAAAAGCACAACACCAGCAGGTCATGTCCTGGAGCTCATTCACACGGTCATTAATCCAGTTAACGGTGTTTAATCCATCAGCGTAGACACTTAACTCGTCTTTACACGTCTACTGACTCAGTGCTGCGTGTTGATATCCAATAACAAGTCTGTGCACTGACTCTCTCTCTCTCTCTCTCTCTCTCTCTCTCTCTCTGTGTCTCTCTGTCTCTGTTTCTTTCTGTCTTTCTCTGTTTCCCTATCTCTCTGTCTCTCTTTGTCTCTCTCTGTCTTTGTCTCTCCCTCTCTCTCTTTCTTTCTGTCACTCTCCCTCTCTTTCTCTCACTCACTGTCTTTCTCTCTCTTTCAATCTGTCTCTCTTTTTTTCATTCTCTCTTTCTCACTCTCCCTCTCTGTCTCTCTCTCTCTCTTTCTGTCTTTCTGTCTGTTTCTCTCTCTTTGTGTCTCTCTCCGTCTTTGTCTCTGTCTCTCTCTCTTTCTTTCTGTCACTCTCCCTCTCTTTCTGTCCCACTCACTCTGTCTTACTCACTCTTTCAATCTGTCTGTTTTTTCCCTTTTCTCTTTTTCACTCTCCCTCGCTGTCTTTCGCTCTCTCTCTTTTTCTGTCTTTGTCTGTTTTTCTGTCTCTCTTTGTGTCTCTCTCCATCTTTGTCACTCTGTGTGTCTGTCTGTCTTTCTGTCTCTCCCTCTCTTTCTGTCCCACTCACTGTCTTTCTCTCTCTCTCTTTCCCTGTCTCTATTTTTTTCCGTTCTCTATTTCTCTCTCTCTCTCTCTCTCTTTTTCTTTCTTTCTGTCACTCTCCCTCTCTTTCTGTCCCACTCACTCTGTCTTTCTCTCTCTCTCTTTCCCTCTGTCTCTATTTATTTCCGTTCTCTCTCTCTCTCTCTCTCTCTCTCTCTCAGCCCGTAGCCGAGCCCATCCCCATCTGCAGCTTCTGTTTGGGAACCAAGGAGCAGAATCGGGTCAAGGAGCCGGAGGAGCTCATCTCCTGCGCCGACTGCGGAAACAGCGGTGAGTTAATCGGAAAAATCTTCCGGCATCACAAGGAGTAAAACGTTCCATGTCGTGCTGTAATCGGAAAATAATTAATCTCCTGAAGCGGTGTTACTGACTCCACCTCAAAGCCGATTATTTTCCTATAAGCATGTCTTGAAGTGTTTTATTCCTCCTGTACCACTGATGTTTTTCAGTGATTACAGTTTATCCATTAAAGAACGACACGTGGTACTTTTTATCCATTTATAGTTATGTCAAACTTTGTGGAACATCCGCCGAACAAGTCAGTTCTTATTCTTACTTGCGTTAATGCAGCCATAAACATTCGTTCCTCTTGTAGTTAATACGCCGAAAAAAAAAAACCCCAAGTTTGTCATATTACCAAGAAACCAGCAACGCGTAAACTCGTCTGGGGAAAAGTTTACCTCTGACTGCTACCAAGCTCTGAAACTGGAGACTCCTTCCATTAATGTTAAATAATAAACATCTCCTTAGAGAAAACTTCACCACATCAACCATTATACTTTTTAAAAACCTGTTTATATGGAATGTCCACCGTAGAAGTCGCCGTGAAAGAGCTGTTACTATGGAACCATAACGTATCAGAAGCACTATTGGCAGAGCTGCTGTTGTGTAGGTAATTACTCAACAACGTCTGACCAATCAGAATCGAGAATTCCAAAGCGCTGTGGTGTAAACCGGAATATTTAACACGGCGGGTATTGGAGTAGTGGCCTATAGAGATTATCGAGCGACTGATGAGAGTCGCGGACTTCAGGAATGTCAGGCGTGACAGTTTTCAGTCTGTTTCACTGGTCTGACGCCGTGCGTTTGTGGCTTTTCTCCTCCTCCTCAGGTCATCCGTCCTGTCTGAAGTTCTCCCCGGAGCTGACGGCCCGAGTTAAAGCTCTGTGGTGGCAGTGCATCGAGTGTAAAACCTGCAGCAGCTGCCAGGACCAGGGCAAAAACGCGGTACCTATTTATTTCAAGTCAAGTCAACTGGCTCTTATTGTCATCTCAACCACATAGAGCTAGTTAGTACACAGTGAAACGAAACAACGTTCCTCCAGGACCGAGGTGCTACACAGAACAAACACAGAGCTACAAGAGACTACACACATTTACATAAAGTGCACAAGTACAAAAAGAGTGTACAAAACTACCAAAAACAAGACAATGGGCACAGTAAGTTACGGTACACGGTTCTAGCTGTAAAGCTGTAAACGTAAACATAAGGCGTAGCAGCCGGGTAGAGAGTATAAAGATTATTTACGGTATATAATAAATATTCGTAGCAGCAGAAATCGAATACGGAGATGTATTTACTTACGGATTTATGTACGTGCTGATTGTAGATGTAGTGATGTAGAACTGGCAACCTTAAACGCTCGGCATTTTAAAGGCGCAGTAATCGATTGCTTTTAATTACTTACTTGTACAGATAACCTGGAAGATACGTAGAACATGATTCTATTGTTACATCGCTGAGAAAACCTGTGTATTTAGTGTATTGTAGTGATCATCAGGTAGCTCAAGGGGCTCTGTGTGTGTGTGTGTGTGTGTGTGTGTGCTCTGTTCAGCGAGTGGATGCTTGGTATTTGATTTTTTTTTTTTAAAATTTTTATTTCCCATCAGGTTCCTTGTTAAATTTTGTTAGTCAGTAAAAATAAAGTTCTTGAATTTATTTAGCAGAAGTAAAAGTGTGTCGCAGTAATTGGAGTGTTTGCACATTTCTGAGGTTAAACATTAAACAGCGGTGTTGATTTAGTTATTTATCGATTTATAGCGGGATGGAAAATACAGAAGGTGGAGACTGAAGTGTGTGTGTGTGTGTGTGTGTGTGTGTGCAGGAAAATCTGTTGCTGTGTGACTCCTGCGATCGAGGTTTCCACATGGAGTGTTGTGACCCTCCACTGACACGAATGCCGAAAGGTACGTGTACACACACACACACACACACACACACTCTCTCTCTCTCTCTCTCTCTCTCTCTCTCTCTCTCTCACACTCGCACACACACTCTCTTTCTCTCTCTCACACTCGCACACACACTCTCTTTCTCTCTCTCACACACACACACTCTCGCTCTCTCTCTCACACACACACTCTCTCTCTCGCGCTCTCTCTCTCTCTCTCTCTCTCTCTCATTCACACACACACACACACACTCTCTCTCTCTCTCTCTCTCTCTCACTCACTCACTCACTCACTCACTCTCTCTCACACACACACACACACAGAGTTCCTGTCTCCCCCTGTATATGCTGCACATAAATATATATTTCTACCTTTTTAGTTGTCACGCACCTTCACATCCGTGCTTCATGTCCACATCATGCATAAATTCTTATTCCTGTTTCTCCTGCGCAGGTATGTGGATCTGTCAGATCTGCAGGCCGAGGAAAAAGGGACGAAACGTCTTGCACGAAAAAGCAGCACAAATCAAGCGGCGGTACAACGCGCCCCTGAGTCGACAGAAGGGCAGGTAACTTCACGTCGCGCTCTCGTACCACGTTTACTCACCGTCTTTCTGCCTAACTATCTATCCATCTAACTATCTATCTAATAAAGTTTGGGATGTTTCAGCACTCCAGCGTCTTTTTGTGTTGTAGTTTTTAACTCTGCTTTAAAATCCTGCTCACACAATCAACCCGTTAATCATAAAATCCCAGTTTTAGTTCCCCACAGAACTGTTTTATTTATTTATTAGAAATTTATTTATTTATTTATTTACATTCCAATCATCTGCTGAGTTTGTTTATTGAATTAGGTTTGTTTGTTACATGTTTATTTATTACATTTTTTGTTTGTTTATCACAAATTTTTATTTATTTAAATTCCAAACTTCTCAGTTTGCTGCTAAAATTAGGATTGTTTACGTTCGTTTATTAATTTTTTTTGGTTGTTTGTCTGATGATCAAATTAGGTAATGTGCTAATTTTATTTGATTTGATTCTTGTTACATTTTTGTTTGTTTATTTACATTCTAATTAAGATCTTTATTATCTTTAATTTGTTTGTTCCAGATTAATTTGTTTTATTTTATATATCACATATTTATTCTTCAGTTACTTTATTTATTTTATTTACCTGTTTAAATTCCAGTTAGGATCTGAGTCTTATTAAAATTTGTAATGTTATATCTGATAAATATAATTTAATTACACACTCAAAGCCATTTGTGTAATAATTCAGTAATGTTTCTCTAAAACGTGACCTGAACGCGTGTAAATGTTATTAATGTAGTGAATTGTTGCGATCGTAGTAAAATTATTAACTGCGAGTTTTTCTGTGTGCCTGTAGGCCGGGTCGCCCCTTTAAGAAACTTCGAGGGAGTGGGCGTGGCCGACGGCGGCGAGGCGCCGGAGCGAGTCACTCGCGAGGCTCCGCCTCCCCTCACTCGTCCTCGAGTTCGTCATGCGACGGTTACCTGGGTGATGGTTACCCTGGCGACGACCGGCTGCTGTTCTCGCGGCGGGACGAGGAGGATGAGTCTCAGGGAGCGGCGCGCTTCAACAGGAAGACCAAAGGGCTGATCGACGCCCTCAGCAAGTTCTTCACTCCGTCGCCGGACGGACGCAAATCCCGCACCGAGTCGCTCGACTACACACAGCAACACCGCATCCGCAAGAAGAGCGGCCGGAAATCAGACCCGCACCAGCGCGCAGGCGGTGAGCGCCCCATCACCGACAACACGTTTAACACCGCGACGATACGAAACGCAGAACAACACAGCAGACATTCTTATCCTTTAGTATTAATGAATTGCAATTATACCACAGCGCTCTCGGATTCTGATTGGTCAGAAGGTGTTGATTAATTTTCTATAACAGCAGCTCTGACAGTAGTGCAGCTGGACATCGCAGGTTTATGTTAACGCGCTTATTCTAATACGTTAGCGTTTCTACAGTAACGTCTTGTGTGTAGTCTTTGATATAGTGGAGTTTTCTATCTTCTGTCTTTCTATCGTTTATATAAGGATTCTCCAGTGTCAGCGCTTTGTAACTATAATTTTCCCGACGTTTTCAGGACAAACGTCTTCGGTTAAGCGATAAGCGGCGTTTTATTTTTATCTTATTAACTTCAGGAGAGAGAGAGAGAGAGAGTGTAAAAAGAGAAGCTTGTGAGAGAACGACTGTTTATAGCTGCTGTAACCCAAGTGAGAACAGGAACTAACTTGTTTCGTGGGACGTTCCACAACTTTAAATGTAACTATAAACGGATAAAAAAAAAAAAAGTACGACTTGTATTTCTGCATTAAATAAATAATTGTAATCGTAGGCAAATTGCTGTGGTGTAAGATGTCCTTTTCGGGAAAATGATAACCTTCGTGATGGTGACAGTAACTCTGCGCCGTTGTTGATTGTTTTCCTATAACAGCACCACACAGAGTGTTTTATTCATTGCGCACTAGTCCATGTTCACACGCAGCATTAAGGTTTCTTTATCGCTGCTATCTACAGCTAACTGACCGTGTGTGTGTGTGTGTGTGTGTGTGTGTGTGTGTGTGTGTGGGGCTCACCCACAGACAATCAAGATTGTGGTGATGACTGGAAGGAGGATGAGGAGAAGCTGCCGGGACACGAGAACCTGACGGAGAAGGACGTGGAACTTTTCAGGCACATCCAGGAGCTGGCACTACAGGTATGGAGGGAAGGAAGGAAGGAAGAAAAGATGGATGGATGGAAATGATGTCATGATGGTTGGATGGAAGGCTAGGAAGAGGTGGAAGAAGGAACAGGTGATGTGAAGCAGAGAGGCGAGAATGGAAGGGAGGGAAGGAAAGAGGGATAAAGAGACACCAAGGATGACATCTGCAAGGTTGCAGATATCAGTGTTGCCATAACAACCATGTTTTTGTTCGTCACTAATGTAAGCTCCTGCATATGCAGCCTTTATCCTCTAATAATTTGCGTATCAAACTGCGGTTGGTCCAAAGCTGTCGCGCTGATCTTATGACGTCACAAAGTCGTGCACAGCTCCGCCTCCTGGATCAGGTTTAAAACTTTTCAGAGAGTACTAAAGATATCTCATTGCTGTTGTGTGTGTTTTTTTTTTTTTAAATTAGTTTTTCACGTTATGCAGAACTGAGTTTTTATGGTGTGTGTGTGTGTGTGTGTGTGTGTGTGAGACGCCTCAGTGCAGGAGCAGACTGAGAATTTGCCTGAGGCTATAAGTCTTTCATGGAGAGAAAAAAAACAAACACACACAAGCCTTTTTGAAAAGGTTCGTTTCAGCAGCAGCTGGCAGACAGGACCGCGCTGCTCCAGTCAGACAATAGGACTCTGCGTAAGTGATGTTTACAACATGGCCGCTGCTCCTTTTAGCCGTAAGGAGCTTCTGCTTAAAGGAATGGTTCAACCAGAAAGGAACTATAACTCACTTTCACCGTTTCCTCACCCAGAAACACATGAAATAAGTTTATAATGAAATAGAAAGCTGATCTGTTTCAACAGGGCGTAACGATTAGGACAGACTTAAAGGACTAAAGCGCCGCTGCATCACTCTATTTAGGTTGCGATGAAGCAAAGGCTAATTGACACTGCACCGCTAACAGCAGGTAGTCACATGGCATTGTGGGTAATGTAGGAAACCGTTAACCGAAGTGGGAATGGAACTACATGTCCATGAAAAAGGCAACTCGGAGCCTCATGTTAATTATGAAGGTTAATATGCAAATCATTCAGGTGGATTTTTACTTTAACGCGAATGCCGTCAATCAGCCGAGACACGTTTCTTCTCTAAAGTTTGAGCTACAAAGCTAACCGGTAGGGTAAGTGTACATAAACGGTTTCATAAAATAGGACCTTTTGAAAATAATTGATCAGTTTGGAGATTGATCCAGACCACTCCTAATATACAACTCCACCGTGAGTCTTTAGGCCACGCCTCCTTCCTGGAAGAAAATGATTCAGCTTTAAGATTTGAATGTTTTATCTCTGTGATGTGCTGCTTCTGCTGCAAATACAACTTACTACTATTACTAATACCTCTAATACTACTAGTACTGCCACTTACACTTTTATTAACACTACTAATACTAATACTACTACTTCTGTTACTAAGGTTACTAATACTGCTATTGCTACATATACTATTGTAACTACTACTGCTAATTACTGCTACTACTAATGTTACTAATACTAGTTCTACTACTACTATTAATACTATAAGCACGAGACTCCATCTGAGAGAAATGAGGCGTGTGTGTCTCTGTCCGTGTGTGTGTGTGTCTCTGTCCGTGTGTGTGTGTGTCTCTGTCCGTGTGTGTGTCTCTGTCCGTGTGTGTGTGTGTCTCTGTCCGTGTGTGTGTGTGTGTGTGTCTCTGTCCGTGTGTGTGTGTGTGTGTCTCTGTCCGTGTGTGTGTGTGTGTGTCTCTGTCCGTATGTGTGTGTGTGTCTCTGTCCGTATGTGTGTGTGTGTCTCTGTCCGTATGTGTGTGTGTCTCTGTCCGTATGTGTGTGTGTGTCTCTGTCCGTATGTGTGTGTGTGTCTCTGTCCGTGTGTGTGTGTGTGTCTGTCCGTGTGTGTGTGTGTGTGTGTCTCTGTCTGTGTGTGTGTGTGTGTCTCTGTCCGTGTGTGTGTGTGTGTGTGTGTGTGTCTCTGTCCGTGTGTGTGTGTGTGTGTGTGTCTCTGTCCGTGTGTGTGTGTGTGTCTCTGTCCGTGTGTGTGTCTCTGTCCGTGTGTGTGTCTCTGTCCGTGTGTGTGTCTCTGTCCGTGTGTGTGTGTGTGTGTGTGTCTCTGTCCGTGTGTGTGTGTGTGTGTGTGTGTGTGTCTCTGTCCGTGTGTGTGTGTGTGTGTCTGTGTCTCTGTCCGTGTGTGTGTGTGTCTCTGTCCGTGTGTGTGTGTGTGTCTCTGTGTGTGTGTCCCTGTCCCTGTCCCTGTGTGTGTGTGTCCCTGTCCGTGTCCGTGTGTGTGTGTGTGTGTGTCCGTGTCCCTGTCCCTGTCCCTGTCCGTGTGTGTGTCCCTGTCCCTGTCCGTGTGTGTGTGTCTCTCTGTGTGTGTCCCTAACCCCAGTTTTTAACTTCTTATTTTTTTCTCTCTTATCTCTCTGCCTCTGCAGAAAGTCGGTGTGACGGGGCCTCCGGACCCACAGATGCGCTGTCCCTCCGTCATTGAGTTCGGGAAGTACGAGATCCAGACGTGGTACTCGTCACCGTACCCTCAGGAGTACAGCAGGTAATGTCTACATGTCAAGTGACTTTTTTTTTTTTTAAACAGTCAGGCTGCAAGAAAAACAAGCATGGAGGATGTAGTGCTGGTGAAGAGTTTTGACTTACTTGGTTTTACTTACTTGGCCGATATTAGCTAGGACAAGAGCGTTGTTATGATTTATGGAGTCACTTATTAGTTTGATTTGCTTAGCGCACATGTATATGCAGTACATGCTTTAGAAGTCTCAACGAATGTTTCCTGTTTTCGAGTGCTGTAATAAGTACTTCTAGTAATAACGTGTGTGTGTGTGTGTGTGTGTGTCTCCTCCCAGACTTCCTAAGCTGTACCTATGCGAGTTCTGTCTGCGCTACATGAAGAGCCGCAGCATCCTGTACCAGCACATGCGCAAGTGCACATGGTTTCACCCGCCCGCCAACGAGATCTACAGGAAGGACGACGTCTCCGTGTTCGAGGTGAGGCTTCGAGACCTCCTCCCAGCCACAAACCACACACACACACACGCACACACACACACAGAAGCACACAGAGCCTGTCTGCGGCCTACGCCCATATCCTGTTCTTTAGAGCTGTTGTAATGACGCATCACAGAGTGCCATGCTCTTAGTTCAGGGATTTTTTTTTTAATTTTATTTATTTTTTTTTTTAAAATAAAGCATGGTTAAAAGCGTCCTCTGTAATTATCATTGTGAGACTGAGGAGTACAGAAGCAGTTCTGTCTTCATCTTGGGCCTTGCCTGAAGTCAAAATAAATGGCTATCCCAATGGATGTGCCTTATTCATGATGTTAAAAAGCAAATCTGGGAACTGGGGCCTGCTGTTAGTATTGTTTATTTTTAAAAAGTAGTTCCTCCTTTTACTGGCAGCCATCTGTCTGAATGTGGACGGTCATTAAACACACACACACACACACACACACGTGTGCAAGCGCTCGTCAGGCTGGTTTCAAGAGGTTCAGGTTTCAACTCCTGACTCAGCAGCATTAACAGGTTTTTTTTTTTTTTTTCCTCCCCCGCATCCCTCCCTCTTCCAGAAGCAGTGGTTTAACTGCTTCATGTAATTGTACAACCCACACAACAGCAACACAAATAGTATACGACTGCTATCACGGACAAGTGTAAATGCAGAACAACACAAAGGACAGTATAAATCACTACACAACGCACGCAGGCAGATGAGAAGCAGCTTCGCAGAATATAACCGCACGTCCAGAAGTGTTTTATTCCTCTTATACCACAGGAGTATGCACACGATTGCATTTTAAAAAAAATGTATTAAAGAACGATGCATACATTTTTATCTGTTTTGTTTTCATTTAACGTTGTGGAACGTCCTGGAAACTAGGTAGCTCCCGTTCTCGCTTACGTTATAGCAGCGTCTGCCATACAAGCCCCTGTGAATGAGCCGTTACTATAGAAACAATAACAAATTAGAACGAGCGCATTAGTGTGAACCTGCGCTACTGTCAGTGCCTTCTGATATAGATATCACAACGTTTAATATCGTTGAGGTTATTGATTTAAAAATAAGCCAGATATTCAATAGAGCCATCTGATAAACACTAAATTAAAAAAAAAAAATCAAAATCCCTAGAACCCAAATAACTTACTTTTTTTTTCCCAAGTATTTAAACTGTGGTAAAGGGTGAAGTTTAAGCAGCTAGAATTGATTAATAAATTGATTTTAGCATCCAGTCATTTACGGTTTAATGACTGTTGATAGTTTTATAAAAAAAAAACATGTTTATCATTTCTAGAACATTTATATCTACTACTAACATGCTGATACATTTGCATATTTATTTTTATTTTTTGGTAATAGTGTAATAGTCTTTGTCTTGGACAGAGTCCCCTGAAAATTCTGTTAAAATGAAAAAATATTGTAGCACATAGTTGTAAACTGTTTCATACTCTGTTTCACTCATCAGTCGATAAATGGACCTGGTGTCGTTTTTTCGGTCATGAAAACGCAGGTTGGTTTCTGGGGAAAAAGGAAAAAAGAAAAGCAGAAGAAAAAGTGCAATACAAATGTATATCAAAGAGAACAAAGGTGATGCACGTGTACATCAACAAATAAAATAATTTGGCAGCAGAACCAGAACAAATACATAGGAGAGAATAAAACTAAATACAAAAAGAGAAAAATGCAAAGAGGAGGAAGATTCTAGAGAGAGAGAGAGAGAGAAGGATACCGAGTTGCACAAAATCGCAAGTGATTTTTAAAAATCATTTGTTTGCTTTTGTTCAGGTTGATGGAAACGTCAGCACAATATACTGTCAGAACCTCTGTCTGCTCGCCAAGCTCTTTCTGGACCACAAGACTCTGTACTATGACGTGGAACCGTTCCTTTTTTACGTGCTCACGCAGAACGACTCCAAAGGGTGTCATCTGGTCGGATACTTCTCCAAGGTGAGCTCAAGACATCTGCTGGAGGATTGATTTTCTGTCTGGAAATTCTTTAGAATGTTCATGCTGTTTGGCAATATAAATTATTTTACACACACACATATAAAACTATCCATTTTAATTCATAAATTATACAAATCTAACTTCAAGTCAAATAGAATGTCTGAACTGCTCTCGAATGAAGGTGTGAGCTCATTGGAGCCTAGATGATGTAATTAAAGGAAAGTGTGATCTGATCATTCAGGTAAGTGTAGTCGAGACTTATTTGTTATTAACCCGCTGTCCCTTTCACTTCTTCCCAGGAGAAACATTGCCAGCAAAAGTACAACGTGTCCTGCATCATGATTCTTCCACAGTACCAGCGCAAGGGCTACGGACGCTTCCTCATCGACTTCAGTACGTCTCATGTTGTTTTACTGAACCTGTCAACATGCAGCAGTGGAAGAAGTTTGCTGTTTAGTTTGTGTTTGTGTAAATGTGGAGCTGTGTGATAGTTATTTGGTTAGCAAAGTCACGTGTTAATTTCATGTCATCCAACCATCTGCCCATCCTCACTTCCTTTCCATCCATCCAGTCTGCCTTCCCATCATCCTAATATCCATCTATCCATTTCTTCAGTCTTCCTTCTCATGGTTCTCACATCAGTCTGTCCATCCAAATCAATCTTCCTTCCCATCACCTTCATATCCATCCATCCAATCTTCCTTCCTGTCATCCTCACAGCCATCTATCTATCTATCCATCAACCCAATGTTCTTTTCCTTCGCTCTCACATCTTTTCATCTGTTCATCCATCCATCTATCCAGTCGTTCCCACCATCCTCACAGCCATCCATTCAGTCTTCGGTTCCCATCATCTTCACATCCATCAGTCCATCCATCCATCCTCCCCATCGTCATTAAATCTATCCATCTAATCTTCCTTTCCGTCAATCTATCCAGTCTTTTCCATGATCCTCCCACCTATACATCCATCCATCCAGCCATCTTTCCCAGTATCCTCATGTCTGTCCATCCATCCATCCATCCATCCAGTTTTCCTTCATCACCCTCAGATCCATCCATCTATCCATCTAGTTATCCTCAAATCCTTTCTTTCTTCCTTCCTTCCTACTTTCTCTCTCTTCATTTCAATATAACCTTCTTCCAATTTTTATTCATTTCACTCGTAATTTTCTTTCCTCCTTCCTGTTTCCCCCTCATGAATAACTCCAATCCTCTACTTGAGAATAACTGTGTGTGTGTGTGTGTGTGTGTGTGTGTGTGTGTGTGTGTGTGTGTGTAGGTTACCTGTTGTCTAAGCGGGAAGGCCAGCCCGGTTCTCCAGAGAAGCCTCTGTCTGATCTGGGCCGCCTCTCGTATATGGCTTACTGGCGGAGTGTCGTGCTCGAGTGCCTACACGAGGTTCGAGACCGAAAACTCACCATCCGCCGCCTCAGCAAGATCACCGGCATCTGCCCTCAGGACATCACGGCCACGCTGCAGAATCTAAACATGCTGGAACACAAAGGGGACCGGTGAGAGAGAGAGAGAGAACACACACACTTTCAAGCTGCATTAATGCTTATCAGCTTCACTGGTGGAAGCAAAAACTGTGAAGTAACACTGTTAAATCTTATCTGCATTTTAACATTGTCATTAATAAATAGTGATACACTTCTGCTGTTGGTCCAGAGAGCAAATAAGATTAATCCATGTAGCAAGAAGCTAAAACCGGACAAATTTTCCTAATACTTTTAGGCAGAGTAGAAGAAAATACAGAAAAATACAACTTTCTGCTATAACATGTTAATTAGTACACCTTACATTGTACATTGGCAAAAGATTGACATGGGGAGAGGACCTTTTGAAATATGTGGCTACTCTAACTCTCTCCACTCATCTCGTCTCTCCAGGCTGGTTCTGGTTCGCAGGGAAAAGCTGGTATCGAGTCACATGGCCCGTCTCCATGCCCGACCTCGGCTCCTGGAAGTCGACCCAGACTGCCTGCGGTGGACGCCCGTCATTGTTGCCAACCCAGTGGTGTCTGACGAGGATGGGGATGATGACGACGACGAAGATGAAGAAGAGGATGGAGAGAAGGAAAATAACAAAGATGTGAGTAATGTCTATAGCCAGTTTTTCAAATATTCATGTGATCGCTTATCATTTATTTCTATGTGAAGTGTATTGAGCCGACTTAAAAAACTTTGTTTTTTTTTTGTGCTGCAGGTAAAATCGAATCGCAAAAGTTCACCACTGCCATGGAATGCAAGAGTAGACAAGGAGGATAATGAGGAAAAAAAGTGCTTCCCAACATTCCCCAAGAATCATAGCTCCCCACCCTCATCCCCCATACGCAACAGTCTCCCGAGCCCTGAAGCCACACCTCTTCAAGCCAATGGGGAGCGCCGAGGTCGCGGACGGCCTCCTAAAAACTGGCCGTGGGGCAAAGTCAAGGATCAACCTCGTCCCGGTCCAGGACGACCCCGGAAAACCAGGCCCAAAGAGGACGATGACGAAGAATACCAATCTCCAAACAAAATGACACCAGTATCCATGTCTCCATCTCCTCTCTTCACCTCTGAGAAGGAGCCAAACTGCACTGAGCGGTTGATCGGGGCTTCAAGGCACTCTGCACTTCCTCCCCCACGCAACAGAGGGCGCCCTGCACGGAAAAGGGGAGTCCCCAAGCATAGGCTGAGCGAAGAATCAGGAGATGATGTGCCCTCGTTAACCACAGCACCTAGGCTGAGCGAGTCTCCGGTCCCTCGTTCTTGTTCGAGTGAAACCAGTGAGGAGGAGGATGACTACAATGAAGAGATGGGTGCCCGCTCCCCTCCTGTCCTTACCAAGCCAACATTAGGGCTCAAAAGCAAGGTGGGTGAAAATCAGATACATGAACATTTTTCGTTTGCATCATTTGTACTTTTAGTGCTCAATTAAAGCTATTCCAGTAATCACAGATTTTGGAAGCTGTAAGTGAAATGATGTGGGGAAATAAATTTCCTGCATGCATTCCATTAATCATTTGTTCTGGTGTTTTAGGTGCAGCAAATATGTGGATCGCGTTTTAAATAAATTCCACCCTCTTTTTTCCAGAAGCCCCCACGAAAAAGGCGCATACGTCAGCGTAGTCACCCGCACAGCAGTGTGGTGACAGAAACCATTTCGGAGACCACCGAAGTTCTCGATGAACCATTTGTAGACTCGGACTCTGAGAGGCCCATGCCCCGGTTAGAGGAGGAGACGCCATTTGGCCATAGTCTCCGCTGTTACCCACCTGCTCGTAAACACTTGGACTCTGCGCTTAAAATGATTCGCCCCACCAATCTCTCCGAGTCTGATGATGATGGTTAGTAATAACTGGGGTTCTCCCCGTTTTGTTCTTTTCTTCACTGTGTGTCTGTAATTAATGGTGTATTTTTCCTCTCACCCAGATCACACTCCTGTGCTGAAACCAGTCAGTGGCCTGAGAAGGCCAGAGGAGACGGAGGCATTAGAAAGAGTGGAGCCCTCTACTGTGACACCAGAGGTCCCCTTAAAGAAGAAGAAAGGCTGGCCTAAGGGAAAGAGCCGTAAGCCACAGCACTGGAAAAAGGGCCCTGGGAGAAAGCCGGGAAGTGGGGCTGCCAACCAGGTTGCTGACACTAGTTTGAAAGCCCAGTCCTCAGAGGAACCTCCCAGACAGAGCGTCCAGAGCAAACCTGGCAGGAAGCGTCGGAATTATTACCCACAGCAGACCCAGGATGAGGGTGTCCGAGAAGAGCTGGACAGAAGCCAGTTGTCTCAATTACAGTTAGAAAAGCCAGAGGACCGAACCTTCAAGAGGAGACCATCTGACCTCGACTGCGAAAAGCGAAAGGACTCTGATGAGGAAGGCATTTTCCCTCAACAAATGAGAGAACAGCCTAAGCCCAGGAGACGAGGCCGGCCCCCGAAAAAACCAAATCTTGAGCCCCCTGTTTCCAAACCTGCACCCATCTCTGAGCCAGAGGAGGAGGAGGAGGACGAGGAGGATCAAACATGGTCAGAAGAGAAGCCAAGCCTATCACCTTCTTGCACATTATCCCAGGCCCCTGGCTCCCGAGTCCCTCAAAACAGAGATGGTGACATGGCAGACCAAGAAGAGGATGAGGAAAGAGAGGATGAGGATCGTAACAATTCGGGCAACAGGAGAACAGGGACTGTGCCAGGCTCAGGAAGCCGGCGAAGCGATGATCATGATGCAGATGATGAAGGAGATGGTCGACTGGAGGAGAAAAGTGATGCTGACAAGAGGAGAAAAAAACAGGATTCTGAGGATGATGATGAAGAGCTAGAAGATGAGGAGGAGGA
Organism: Pangasius sanitwongsei; assembly: GCA_037576675.1. Lineage (NCBI taxonomy): Eukaryota > Metazoa > Chordata > Actinopteri > Siluriformes > Pangasiidae > Pangasius > Pangasius sanitwongsei. Next base: position 16,920,194 of record CM075026.1, read on the forward strand.
ACAGTCATCTCCTCCTCGATCACCACCTGTTAAAGAAGAACCGCAGAGTGGGGAAGGTTTTTTAGACATGCAGGAGAGTGGGTCACGGGAGTACATCCACAAGCAGGAAGAGGTGGAAGATGAAGATGAGGAAGACGAGGTCCAAGAGGTAAAGACCCGCTCGGTTGACTCCCAGGATGAAAGGCGGCGACGGGAGCAGGAGGAATCTGCAGCTGCAGCTGCTGCTGTGGAGACCGTGACTTCCATTGCAATTCCTTCTGATCCGCCACACATGCAGTCAATGGATAGCAAATCTGACCTGTTGATGGAGACAGAACACCCTCATGCAAACTCTGAGTTCAAGGATGAGTTGAGCCATCATCCGCATGACCACCACCACAGCAGTGAGCTGGACCTTGAGACAGTCCAGGCTGTCCAGTCCCTCACACAAGGAGAGGCCCAGGATGAGGAAGCTGAGCCACATGGTGCTTACCAGGACTGTGAGGAGACGCTAGCTGCCTGTCGAACCCTGCAGAACTATAGCCATGGGGAGGGAGAGGAGGAATCTCTCGCCATGGTGGAAGACTGTGGTGCTTCCCAACATAGTAGCCCCATGCCCAACCCTCCCATTCCCCCTTTAGCCAGTCAGTCTGTACGCTCCGTCAACAGCCCTGGAATGACTCCAGGACCTCTTGAAACTGGACCAGGTGTGTCTGGTCCAGCAGGTGGAAATGGGGGAGGCTATACCCAAATAACTCCAGAGCACCCTAGCTCGCTTTCTGCACCATCGTTGCAGAACATGGAGACGTCACCCATGATGGACGTGCCATCTGTGTCTGACCATTCTCAACAGGTGGTGGACAGCGGTTTTAGTGACTTGGGCAGCATCGAGAGTACCACGGAGAACTATGACAACCCCAGTAGTTATGACTCCACTATGGGAGGAGGAGGTGGTGGTGGTGGTGGTGGTGGGAACAATGGCAGTGGAAGCAGTATGTCCGTTACGGTAGCAGCTGTCTCGTCTGCATCTTCTTCATCGTCCACTCCATCCTCCTCTTCCTCACAAGGAAATAGCTGTTCCTTTGTGTCCACTCCTGGCATGTCGTCTTCCAGTGCTTCTGTGGTCTCTCAACTTGCTATGGGCAGCTGCAGCTTGATTCAGCAGGCTGGTCCTGGTCCAAATGGTGGTCCTGGCTCTAATGGTGGAAGTACTGTCCCTCAACCTCCACCTCCACCTCCTCCACCCTCAGCTAACACTCCAAGCTGTGGCATCAAGTCCCCCCAAAGCTGTGTAATTGAAAGACCTCCAAGTGCAAGCCAGCAGCAGCAGCAGCAAAAGAAGGTTCCTCAGCAGCAGCAGCAGCAACAGCCAAACCCTCAGCCCCAGCCTGCACCTTCAGCTCCCCCACCCCCTCCTCCTCAGCAGCAGGCGCTTTCTCAGTGCAGCATGGGAAATAGCTTTGCTTCTACACCCATGATCATGGAGATTCCAGAGAGTGCAGGAAGTGGTGGAAGCGGTCGAAGCATTTATGACCGAATGGGCCAGGACTTTGGTGCAGGTGGCTATGCTCAACCTTCAGCCACCTTCAGCTTGGCCAAACTGCAGCAGCTTACCAACACAATCATGGACCCTCATGCCATGTCTTACTCACACTCGGCTGCTGTCACGTCTTATGCCACAAGCGCCACTTTGCCCAATCCCAGCTTGGCGCAGCTTGCTTCCTCCCCACATCCTCTGCCTCAGGCTCAAGCCACCATGACTCCACCTCCCAATCTCAGCTCTAGCTCCATGAACCTAGGCACTCCCTTAATACAGTGCAACATGCCAGGAGCCAACATTGGCCTACCTCCTCCACCCCACACCCAGCGCCTTCAGGGTCAAATGGCCACTGTGAAAGGCCACATTTCTATTCGCTCCAAGGCTTCCCAAATTCCGGCCGGTTCCCCACACCAGCAGCAGATCTACGGCCGAAGCTCAATGCAAGGCTCCCCTCGAACCCTGGCGGTGCAACGGGGCATGATGACCAACCTCATGCCCACTCCGGCCGCTTACAACTCCATGAACATGAACCCACTGAACGCAGCCATGTCAGCCGGCTACCGCATGCCTCAGCCCATGATGAACAGCGGGTACCACAGCAACTACATGAACCAGCCTGCCCAGTACCCAATGCAAATGCAAATGGGCATGATGGGAGGTCAGGCCTACCCACAGCAGCCTATGCAGCCTAATCACCATGGCAACATGATGTATGCTGGTCCCTCGCACCACAGCTACGCCGGGGTCCCCAAACAGTCGCCTTACATGAGCAGATGAGCAAGGGAGTAGATATGCAGAGACAAACAAGAGAGTAAAGACAAAGACATTTAACCCCTTCCAGAAACAGACTCTCGCAATACTCTCCGTGTTGTTACCGGAGTGCACCTACTTTCCCCGAGACCTGGAAAACAGTGTTAGCGTGGTGGAAGAGGACGGTGCCGCAGCTGGAGAGGTTTTACTTTTCATGTCTTTACTCGTACATTACGGTGGAGAAGTTTTCACTCGGTTTCGCCCTACCGAAGCTGTGCAGCTATAATCGAGCTGACCAGGGTAACGATGTGAGGTGTGAACAAACCTGTCCGTATCATGCAAAACCGGGCACTCCTTTCCTTCCCCTGGTGTTCATTGCTCAACACAGGGTTGAAGAAGAAACAAAGCAGCTGCAGGATTAAAAAAAAAAAAAAAAAAAAAATGGAGAAACAAACTTGCATCTGACATTCTTAATGGACACAGCCTGGATCATGCAGTCTTTGGAATTGACATAGGAAGCCTTACCTAAAAAAACAGTTGTAGATGAACTTGGCTCTTATTATTATTATTATTATTATTATTATTATTATTATTATTACCACCACATTTTTTTTTATTTTTAAATGTTCTCTTTTTTTGGATGACCGTTAAAACGCTTGTGTTTCAGTCTAGCCTCATGCTTAGTTTAAATATATAAGTGTGTGTGTGTGTGTGTGGCTATACAGGGGGGAAAGTGATTCACACATTTTTGCTCTTATAAACATTCACATGCACACAATCGGACACAAATACACAAACACTCGTGCACACGTTTCAATAGCCACTTCAGAGTCAAGGTGGAGGCACTTCTGCGTGTGTGACGGAGCTACTAAGGAGACACCACGAGACGTATCTAGTAATCCGTGTCTTCCCAGTTTTCAGTGTAGGACCGCATGTATTAAGAGTCAGAGGGACGGAGAGACTGAACGTAGATGTCCATAAGTAGCAAGAAAGTACCAGTAGCCTGAATGGGACTAGAGCTCCTGTGAACCTTCTAGATGTAAATATTCTGGTACTTCCTGATTCACAGCACAGGCTCCCGAACTGCAGAGTGAGCGAGTGAGCACCCCCTCTGGTCACAAAAATACACTCCGCTCAGTTCACTAGAGGGCACTCTAATCAAGGGAGGTTTGATTATTATTATTATTTTATTTTATTTTATTTTTTCATTTTTTAAATTCATACTGCACAGTATACCACAGGAGTGGAAGGGTTTTGTTTTTTTGTTTTGTTTTTTTTTTAAATAAAAAAAAAAACCACACTAATACCAATAGCACTCTGTGTATACACGGTGACTCCTACTGACACATGACCAATCACGGACCTTCAAAGCTTCAGCTGGGAATACAGTGCTGTTAGCCTTTAGCAATGAAGGAGAGGTGGACAGTAATTCACAGTGGCCTGCTTGTGCACGTGAAACACAAACCAAGACACATGGTGACATCTTGGTTAAAGTGCATGTCGTACAGGGACGGATACCAGTATAGGACAAGGGGCAGAGAAACTCCTTTGTATTCCTTTGTATGTCCAGTATTCAATGTCAATATGAGGATTCTTAAAAGATCTGATGTTTTCGTATATAATTTGTGTGTATTTTTTTTGTTTTGTTTTTTTGTTGTTTTGTTTTTTTCTTTTGTTTTAATTTTTTTCTGAATTTTATCAGACTGGGCAGCTTTCTTTTATGACACAAGCTGACTCTTTTTGACTTTAGTAAACTTATTGTAGAGAAAATGTTTTTTCTATAATATAAAACAAAAAATTGACATGGATATTGGTACTGTCATTTTTCACTTCTGTTTCAGGAAAAAAAAAAAAATCCTACATATTTTTTAGCTCAACTTGGGGTAATATTATTAAGAAATTCAAAACTAAAAAATTGCAGCTCACTTCTAGTGAATAAGATGCCTTTAACCTTTCCATTCCATCTCATCTCTAGAGTTTTCTATCTTTGTGTAGTATATTAATGCTATTTTAAAACAAAAGGAGACGACGAATATCTAAAGGTCATTTAGCCGTTCTTTTTTTCCTTTTTTTTTTTTTTTTCCTCCCTCCCACTCGTTTTTTTCCATGTGTGTATAGGATGACTTCCATTCAAGAGGCATGTAAAAATGAGCTCCGTATGTTTGTCTGTTTATATTGCTTCCCTTTTTTTGTATTCTTTGTAATTGTACATGGTGAGTTGTAAGCTAAGAGAGAGCGCGGTAGACGGAGAGAGAGCGCGAGCGACAGCGTGCCCGCCTCCTTCTCTCTCCTCTCTATTTCCTCCCTGTATGTATTTCCATTTATTTGTTTCTTTTTTTTTTTTTCTTTCTTAGCAAGTACTTTCAAAGAACTCTGTACATTTTAACATGAAACAAAAATAAATTATGTTGAGCCGTTTTACTAGTTTCTGCGTTACTATTCCTTCTGTGATCCTGTGATGACGTAAGAGTTCAATTCCTCAGTGAACGAAGCATAAAAGGACTTCAAAGCTAAAAGTAAAAGGGGGAAAAAAAAAAAAGCGTACAGTTTGATCCTGGAGCTATTTCATGAACGTAATCCAAAAATGCAGACATTTGTGTCATTATGTTAATTGGAGCTTTATTTGTTTTTTGTTTTTTTTTAAGTTAAGGATTAGATTAATCTCATTTAAGTGACCATAGACATTTGGCTTAGAACTATAACAACTATAACATCTTTATTCGTGGTTCATCCTAATCTCCATTACTGCAATACCAATTAAAATTTTTTTAAAATCCTAGCTAGGTTATGAGAGAAATATGGACAATCGAGTATGTGAACTTCAAGAGAAGCCTCTCTTACTTGTGTATGAATAGGAAATGGTCTACTTTCATTGTGACTACGGAGTCACATTACTTTCCTCCGAATGTCACTAATCAGTGTGACAGTTTTGTGAAAATGGGTAAAAACATAGTCCCCGGTTTGAGTCCCCTGTTCTCGGGTTACCGTCTGTGGAGTTTTGCGTGTTCTTCCCGGGTCCATGTAGGTTTCCTCATGTAGGGTTTGCTGTTTTTTTTTTTTTTCTCCCACCTCCCAAAAACAAGCCAGTCTTTGCCATGCGATTGACTGGAAACCCATCCAGTGTTCCCGGGATAGACTCCGGATTCACCGCCACCCTGATAACTGGATAACGAGCTTACCGAAGATGGATGAATAAATGGCCATATACCTTTTTTTATCAGGTGAATTTATTTTGACGATAATTTTATGTTTTCCATTTGTTTACGTCTTTGCACATGATCCTGAACACCTTTTTCTAAATTTTCAGTTACATCTGTGTAAAAACCCATGGATTAAATTTACTCTAAGGAGTGCACTTGTATGTGTAGAAGGTACGAGGCTTCACAGGTCACTTTTTAAAACTGTATTTATTTATTTATTCTTAAGGAAGACAATGACTTCATTGTTTATATAGTCTTGATGGATGGATGAGTCCTGGTATTTAACAGTCTGTTCAATTTTCTTAATACAGTTAACCTCCAAAATACACTATTCACTTTTTAAACTATCAGAATGTGTTTTAGCATGTTAATCAGTTTAAAAAAAAAAAAAAAAAAATACAGATCATTTTTTAATTGTTATTATTTGTTGTTGTCCAGAAAGCTGCATTATGGTTTCTTTTTTTTTTTTTTTTTTGCAATTAAAATTTTTACGCCATTTTTTAACGTCCATCTTTTCCTCTGGTTTGACGTAATCTAGGCGGTTAAATCCAAAATGTCTCCTTGTTGGAGATCAAGTGCACTACTTAGGGTGCACTAGACGTTATTTCATACTCTACATCGTACACTTCTGTAGGAAGCAGGACGCCATTTTGAGACCCGTCCAGCGCAACACTATTGTAATTTACTTCCGTGATGTGGACCAATCATATTTACCGAGGGGCGGGATTAACCAAGCAGCCTGCCTTGCTATTGGTTGAAGCGAACGTCTGTCACGCATTTCCCCCCGAAACCTGAATAACGGCGAAGGAAAGGGATATTTCTCATCAGCGCTTGTGTTTTTTTCAATATATAAAAGGATAAGAGAAATAGAGAGAACTCAAAACATATCTACTGGGATTGTTGTAAGTGTTTCGCTTTTAAAAATAATCATTGTATTTGTTGTACAGGTATAAAAAAGAGGAAAATAGTTGAAAATGTCGTGTTATGATCAAATGATGAGAGGCTCAAATGGTCACAAGACCATCCTGTGATGCAAAGGAGAGGATTAAACAAGGAAAAAAAGGTGTACAGCTATGTGGATAAATGTATAGACTATATAGGAGCTACAGACGTTAGGCATTATTATTAAATATTAAATGATGTATCAGATTTCCAAGAGCACAGTACAGGTGTCACCAAGGCCGTGCATAGAGCGCCTATAATACATTAGGGGTGCCAAAACTATTGCAACAAACCATTATTCCTAACGAAACCACATTTCCAACAACACTGGAACGTGTATTAACTTTTACTGACCTTTGAATACATTTCTAAAGCGTTCATTTGTGCAAGTCTGGATTGATATCGACCATTCCTGTTAACAAACATATAAAGTGTATCCTGGTCTAGTACAAACAAACATTAAAAAAACATTAAAATAAACAAATAATAATTTTGAGCCTATGATGTATGATTTGAAATTTCCACAGTATGATAATCTAGTCTAAAAATTTCTTGGTTTCATGGTATTAATCAACCGTTTAAGAACAGGTGGTAAAATTTAAATATTTTTACAAAATTGTGTAAAGTAGCTTTTGTATCCTTATTGTGTGTGTGTGTGTGTGTGTGTGTGTATAAACAAAAACCTAAAGAGCAAATCCCTGAATTGTTCTTTAAGAAAATGACTTACAATCCCATACCCTGTACCTCATTTATCAAGCTGGATACGAATGGTTTTATGTGTAAATCATTCGTACGAGGGTTTACATGAGAAATTCGGTAAAAAAAAGTCCCGTACATATGGAAAAACGTTCGTATCCTACTCGTGCTCCTGTGTGTGTGTAAATTTTTACATATACGAAGACTAACTTAACGTAAACCTCGAATCGATCGACTTCAAATCATATTATCTGTACGGATGACTGCACTTTTTTTATCTGGAAAATACTGCTGAGGTTAAATTGGTTAGTTTTATTACATTTACAGCAGACGCCCTTACAGCGACTTGAGTTTCTATCAAAAACACATCCTCATGCTAGTTCACTCAGGGACTAAGCGCACCATCCACATTTTGGGGGAAAAAACAGTCCTTTTATATTATACAGTAATTAAAGAATATGAAAAATAAAGAAAACCCATCAATTTAGAGAAATAAAACTAATCATTCCTTTTAGACAGAAGAAATGGAGGTGTATAAACAGAGGATGGGCCGATCTGTCTGCGCACGTTATATATATTATTAAATATTTTTATTGTTGTAGCCAAGTGAATGAAAATAACTTCCACTTCTGCTTTTCAGGCTTTACACTCACTGCTCATTTCGTGCTCCCAGCTGTGTGTGCACTTGACCTTTTATGGAGTTTTGTGGGCGTCACTAAATGCAAATGAGCTGCATTGGGAAACTTTGTATACTGTGGCAGTGTACGGCGCTGCTTTGCCAAATCTAGAACATTGTTTGGTTTAGTTGTGGTCAGCAATGCTGTGTTTTTCTGTGTGTTCGATAGCCGTCGTGTATGATAAAGTTATGAAGGTGTTAGAAACGGCAGCAGGGGTAGCAATGTAATGTGCTTACAAAAGTAATGGACTAAATACACAGCCATTTAGAGGCAAAAGACACAGTTACTGTTTGGCAAAATCATTCCAGCACGAAAACTTGTCTGGTCTGGAACCCAGAACCTGCAGCGCCAAGGGCTTGGGATGTGCGCTGTTATGTTACCATAGCAACAGCCTGTAAACTTAAACTGTTATTGTTTCATTAGTCACTCTCACATTTAATTACGCAACGATTGAACTCTGGTTTAAACACGGTTCTTTAAAAGGTTCCCCCGGTTCCCTGATGCAGCACCAGGTCTGTGTCGTTGGCTTACGGTACTCCCGGGATTTCCATGTGCCGCTCGTTCTAACATCGCTCCGTTGTTCCGATTTCAGGAAGTAGTGTTGTCGAAGATGATCCACAGTTTGTTCCTGGTGAACTCCACGGGAGACATCTTCCTGGAGAAGCACTGGAAGAGCGTGGTGAGCCGCTCGGTGTGTGATTACTTTTTCGAGGCGCAGGAGCGAGCCAGCGAGCCGGAGAACGTTTCCCCGGTGATCCCGACGCCGCACCACTACCTCATCAACGTGCTCCGACATCGCATCTACTTCGTGGCTGTGATCCAGAGCGAAGTTCCTCCTCTGTTCGTCATAGAGTTCCTGCATCGTGTCGTCGACACGTTTCAGGTTTGTGTGTGTGTGTTTCGTCTAATTGCATCGTATCAACTTTATATACATTACAATCAATAGATTAGTGTGTTAATGCTTTAAGTGAACTAATAGACTGTTGAATTAAAACATTACAAGTTCCTCTCCTTCACCACACATTTCACACTAAATATAGCAATCAGCCAAGACATCTACATTAGAAGTGTGGCGTTTATTTAATTAATTTTTTAAAATAAGTATTTACATAAAAACCACATCCATTTCTTAATGATGTCGCACAAACGTACACATGCTGCTTGAAATTTGTATCTGATAACAGATAGATTAAATTTGTATCGTAACAGCATGTCTTTTTCACCAAATCCGTATCATTCCTCTGAGCTCAGGTCGCTAAGTAACAACAGCAGTCATGTTACTCCAAGTTTGTATTGTTAACCAAATACTGAAATTAAAAAAGTGGATGTATTAGAAAAGATGACATGCATCTTACATCCTGTAGCCTACTTTGGTCAGATTATGAAGAAGAGTGAGACTATTATTGTTTATTATTATTATTATTAGTAGTAGTAGTAGTAGTAGTATTGTTAAGAATTAAACACTGACTTTTCATCAAAAGTGAACATTGCATTGTATATTACTTCCTACTGTGTTGCAGTCGTGCCACACTGAAATGCAATCCCTGCTCAGTCACAGCCCTAAGCTGTACTCTTAAAGACGGCCACCAAATGGACAGACGTTATTAGAAGGACGCTGATGTTAATTTTAGATTAGATAGATTAGATTGTTGCACTATACAGAACTATTCTATTCCAAGATGGAAACTAAGCATCGCTGCTAACGTGACTTAGAGAAGTCGAGCTGTAACGATTGTAGTAGTAATAACGAATGAATCCGATCCCCAGGACTATTTTGGCGTGTGCACTGAGGCGGCCATTAAAGACAACGTGGTGGTGGTGTACGAGCTGCTGGAGGAGATGCTGGATAACGGCTTCCCCCTGGCCACCGAGTCCAACATCCTGAAAGAGCTGATTAAACCTCCGACCATCCTGCGCACCGTCGTCAACACCATCACAGGTAACGATCACGACTCAATAGTCACCTTTATACCATGCCGCTGTCGAATTCTGGATTCTGCTTGGTCAGGAGGTGTGGCTTAGTTTTCAGCTTCAAATCACAGGTTTATATTAACAGGCTTGTTTTAATATCGTTACCTTTCCTATAGTAACATTCACACGCCGGACGCTCCACATAAACGGATTTAAAATGTGTAGCGTCGTTGATATGGTTAAGTTTTCTATAAGGAGACATTAACATTTTTGGAAGGAGTCTCCAGTGTCAGCATTTTGTAACAGTCAGAGGTAAAGCTGAAACTTTTCTGCTTTCGAGATTACACTTTTTGCAGTTTCTCGGTGACAAGCTGCGTTTTTTTTTTTTTGTCTTAACTTCAAGAGAGAGAAAAAAAGAGAGGCTGGTGAGGGAACGACTGTTTATAGCTGCTATAACGTGAGTGAGAACCGGGCGTTACACAATGTTAAATGTAACTATAAATGGATAAAAAGTAAGACAGGTCGTTCTTTAATAAATAAATTATAATCACGATCTATTTCAGCACTTACATGTCTAGCAGTGTTGATGGCCTAGTTAAATCTTGATTGTGTGTGTGTGTTTTAAACAGGAAGTACTAATGTTGGAGAGCAGCTCCCCACAGGTCAGCTCTCGGTGGTGCCATGGAGACGCACCGGAGTCAAATACACCAACAACGAGGCTTACTTCGATGTGGTGGAAGAGATCGACGCCATCATCGACAAGTCAGGTACACGACCTCGTCACATCCGAGTGTGTTGTGTGCGTAGGCTGTGTTTATCCATCAGGCCAGGACACAAAATAACAAAATAACAAAAACCGTCTTTAACCATGAACATTAAAGGTTCAGCAGTGGGGTTATTGTTAAAAAAAATGACATATTATAAATATCTGGTGATGTAAAAGTAATAAATGTGACTTTAAGACCTTTAAGTAAAAAATGTTTATTAGTGTTAATAGTGTATTATTTGCCGAACATTACACTTAGGCTCAAAACAAATGTTGCAATGTTTAAATAAAAATTTCTCAATAAAGTCTGTCTAAGAACATAATTTCTTTTGCAGTTTTGACAGTTTGCTAAATCTGAGATTAAAAATTAAAGCAGTGCCAGTAACACCATTTGATTTGCTGATTATTTTTGGTGTCCGCCATTTCCGTTAATCTGTTATTTCACACATGGAACCACATCTCAAGCTGGAAAATCTCCTTTATCTTCAGTTGCCTGATTTTCTTTCATGATTTTTATTGATTGTGAATCACGTATACTTTGGAAAGGTGCTGTAACCATTTACCGGTATTATTGTATTCCTATTATTATTATTATTATTATTATTATTATTATTATTATTATTATTAGTGCTGCATCAATACATTGATTTCTTTGGCCTGTCAGTACTAATATTCAATACCGACATGAGTATTAAACATTCAGGGGCGTCAGAGAACATTTTATTTATCTCTGTTTATGGTGGTTCATGCCGTGTGCTGCTAGTAATGAACTGATTTTTATGTTAAGATGTTATGTCGTTTAAACAGTATCTTCAATAGAGAGCATGATGTAAGTGCACAGAGCCGTTTCCGCAGGCGTGGTCATTAAAAATGAGGGCAAGTTTCCGTGAACTGCACCCTGACTCACGAGCGATGTGTAGAGCATGCGTCTCAGTGCTCAGTGCTCGCAGAAGTGAATTGATCTTCCATACCAGCAGCAGTTTCTTTGGTCTCTCGCGTCATTGTGTCCACGCTCGCCAATACCTATGTGCAATTATTATTGTTATTATTATTAGTAGTAGTAGTAGTAGTAGTAGTTGTTGTTGTTGTTGCAAAATCAGAATTTCTTCTCCTCCATTGTTTAGGTTCCACGATCACGGCAGAGATTCAGGGTGTGATTGATGCGTGTGTGAAGCTGACAGGAATGCCGGATCTCACGCTGTCATTTATGGTGAGTTTGATCATGTTAATTTCGAACACAGCCAAGTGGCTAAAAGATATCTCACTATATCTGACTGTATCCGATTCTAGTTCCAGATGTTAGCTGTAAGAAATGGGCGGGGCTGGCGACATGACAAAATTGAGTGAATTTTTAATTTTATGCAAATGAGAAGTGAAGTAATTTGAAGGCTACAATTAGGACTGAGTGCCAGTGGTGTCACCCCCCCCATCCCCCCCCTGACTGTGAAACATACTCGTTCCTCTTTGCGGTTCCTGAGAAGAGCAGTGAGACTACAAGCCTGAAGTTTTTAATTTACCCAGAACACAACAGCTCCAGTGTTTCCATTATCAATAGAGAAATAGCCAGCAGTATTTGTGACGATCATAACGTTGCTTTAAGCTTTCCTATAACTTATATCATTATTATTATTATAAAAATGATTTAAATTATTAAATGTGTGAACAAAAGTATAAAAGGTTTATCTGTTTATTTCATCTCTCTCTTTTTCTCTCTCGGTCTCTCAGAATCCTCGGCTGTTGGACGATGTGAGTTTCCACCCGTGTGTCCGCTTTAAACGTTGGGAGGCCGAGCGAATTCTGTCCTTCATCCCTCCGGACGGAAACTTCCGGCTGCTCTCCTACCACGTCAGCTCTCAGAAGTGAGAGAAACGTCTTCCCTTCCTTTTTTTCAGATCAGTTTTCAGATGTTTTTTGACCTCTTTACATCCTCACACAAGGCTTTTACGGCACATGTAGGAGGTGAAGTTTTAAAAAGGGACCATTTGGATAAACAGAAAAACAACGTTTAGAGTAGGAAAGATTTTAGAAACACTACACACACTCAACACTACGCACACTCAACACTACACACTCAACACTACGCACACTCAACACTACACACTCAACACTACACACTCAACACTATACACACTCAACACTACACACTCGATACTACACACTCCCTCGACACTACACACTCCCTCAACACTACACACTCTACACTACACTCCCTCAACACTACACACTCTACACTACACTCCCTCAACACTACACACTCAGCACTACACTCCCTCAACACTACACAATCAGCACTACACTCCCTCAACACCACACACTCAACACTATACACACTCGACACTACACACTCGATACTACACACTCCCTCGACACTACACACTCCCTCAACACTACACACTCTACACTACACACACTCTACACTACACACTCAACACTACACACTCAATACTACACACACTCAACACTACACACTCAATACTACACACACTCCACACTACACTCACTCAATACTACACACACTCAACACTACACACTCAATACTACACACACTCTACACTACACTCACTCAATACTACACACACTCTACACTACACTCACTCAATACTACACCACTCAACACTACACACTCAATACTACACCACTCAACACTACACACTCAATACTACACACACTCTACACTACACTCACTCACTACTACACACACTCTACACTACACTCACTCAATACTACACCACTCAACACTACACTCGCTCAACACTACACTCGCTCAACACTACACTCGCTCAACACTACACTCACTCAACACTTAACACACTCTACACTACTTACTGAACACTACACACTCAATACTACACACACTCAGATTTCGAAAATTAAGATTTTCTGCTGATTCCAAAAAAAATGTTCTGTTTGTTTACATTACAAAAACTGGCAGAGATATTCAAATAAATGCAACAGCTGTCTTGTGCCAGTTTGATAAACTACGACAGCAAGCAAAAACCAGCACTTTTGACAGAAGTTGACCCAAAAAAAAGAAAAGATTGTTTTTGCAACATTGTCGTTAAAAAAAATAAATAAATAAATCAAGCAAATTAATTACATGGGTGCGATCAGTGACCTCTGCGCATTAAGTGGTAACTCAGTGGTTAAGACGTTCGACTTCTGATCGGAAGGTTGAGAGTATAAGGCCGCCTGCCAAATGCCATAAATGTAAATGTAATGAAAATGAAGGTATCACACTGTGCAAAGACAAAAAAAATGCTCACCAATTTTGATGGCTTAAACCTCCTCCTCTCTCTCTCTCTCTCTCTCGCTCTCTGCTTCCTGTTCTTAGCCTGGTGGCCATCCCGGTCTACGTCAAGCACAACATCTCGTTCCGCGAGGGCAGCTCTCAGGGCCGCTTCGACCTGACACTCGGCCCCAAACAGACCATGGGGAAGGCCGTGGAGTCGGTGCTGGTGAGCAGTCAGCTCCCGCGCAGCGTCCTCAATGCCAGCCTCAACCCTTCACAGGGCACCTACACCTTCGACCCCGTCACCAAGGTACCACACTAACACAGCGTACCTCACATTAGTTAGCTTGCTCACCCTACCATGGTATATCTACTGCTAGATACAGTAGCTCTGTTTGAACAGGAATCGCTAATGAGGCTGGCGTTTATATAGTCATAAATATCAACATTCTTTGTTAGGTGTGTTGGTAAATTACTAAGAAAAGACTCCGAACGACAAGAATTATAACGTAATTACACTTAGCATCGATCCGAACTTCTGGCATATTGAGAAACGTCAGCATTGCGTCACAACTTCCGAAATAGTGAATACCACGTAAGCATTGTTTACCTCTTAGCTAGCTAATGTTATCACAGAATTGTGATTAAGAAGCTAGCTAATTTATCCACTGTGGTTAAACTGTTGTACTGTGAAGTATGATTAGTGTTCCGTGCTTAGAAATACGTCACGCCAAAGAAGTGGGGGAAAAAAGCGTTAATCATGATGTCACGTGGTCATGTTTGAAATTCATTTTGAACCCTAAGCTGCATCAGTCAAGTTGGGCTCATTAGAATATTAGGCTACACTCAATTTCAGCTTAGATCACCAAATTTAACTGGTGTTTTGTTTGTTTCATTTAAACTTTGCTCAGGTTTGGTATCATAGTATGCCCTGGGACTATATGAATGTAATATTGCCCGTGTGTGCAGCTCTTGACGTGGGACGTGGGGAAGATCAACCCACAGAAGCTGCCCAGTCTGAAGGGTACCATGTGCCTGCAGGCCGGAGCCTCCAAACCAGACGAGAATCCAACCATCAACATCCAGTTTAAGATCCAGCAGATGGCCATCTCGGGTACGACTAACCAACAGACCTTCAGGCACACTCCTTTGCCTCGTATGATTATATTCAGAGTAGGGTTTCGTAGCTGTTTACACTGATTTTCTTTGGGCCACATTCAGAATATTAAATAAGTTTGTAGTTCCTGTCTCCAAGGTTACCAGATTTTTAATGAATACAGATGGTTTTCGATTGAATCTAGACCATCAACTTTAAACACAAACAAAAATTTCAGGAGAACTCTAGGAAAACTATAAAAGTGTTTTGTTTTGTTTTTTTTAAATGAAGGAAAACAACTTTTTAGTTCTTAAAGAATGGCGCATAAAAAGTTTTATCTTATAGTTTTTATATACTTACATTGAATGTTGTGGAACGTCTGAGAAACAGGTTAGTTCCTGTTCTCACTTACGTTCTAGCAGCTATAAACAGTCGTTCCCTCACCAGCGTCTTTTATTCTCTCTCTTAATAAGACAAAAAACGTGACAATCACAGCTTTTCACGTTACCAAGAATCCACAAAAAGCGTCAACTCCTCCGTCCTGAAGATTTCAGTACAGCTTTACCTCTGACTCTTACAAAGCACTGCACTGACAGTGGAGACTCCTTCCATAAATGTCAAATAAACATGTCCTTACAGAAAACTTCACCATATCAATGATTACTCACATCCTCGTCTAAGTAGTGACTCTAGAAATGATGGCATCTGTCATGCTGTCAGAGCTGCAGTCATAGAAAATGAATCAACGTCATGTGATGAACCAGAATCATAATATCATTTAACATCATTTATGGGTTGCATTGCTGTGATTTGACCACTAGATGGAGCACTTGGCCTTATTAAGGTCTCTGCTCTGTTGGAGTTCAGCGCTGATCCTAGCAGGTCGTCCGGGTTCACATGCAAATGTAGCTTATGCGTGTCGCATCCCGGCACCATGGTAACGTATTATACAGTACGGACTCTCAGTGACACTTTTTTCTCTTTCCTCTTTTGTCCTAAAGGCCTGAAGGTAAATCGGTTGGACATGTACGGCGAGAAATACAAACCTTTCAAAGGCATCAAGTACATGACCAAGGCGGGCAAATTCCAGGTGCGGACCTAGACGCTGACCTCCTCTCCAGCTTCCAGCCGTCTCCAACGACAGCGAACGCACAGCGGGTCGTTACAGTGTGGGGGGGAAATCAGTGGGGGCTTGGAAACGGAGAATATGAGTACGGGGTTGATTTACGTGGGGGCATATTTTTCAGGATTTAAAGGAATTCTTTGGCGGAAAATGCTGATGATTGCTATTTGAATGCTATTGGTTAACGTCATTCCTATACATAATAGCAACGTTAGCATTCCTGAGGTAAAAGTATTCCTTTAAACATAGCCACTGTTCTCTTGTGTGGATGATGAGGGAAGCATGCAAGTAGTGTGTATACAGTCTGAAGAACAGACTGATCTTCCTAGCGTGTTCTTTAGCCCGCTCTCATGTCCGGAGTTAGCGCTCATAGCTTTAATTACAACTTTTATAAGAAATCCAACAAATTTGCTCCGTCCTTAGACTTCCTACGAATTATGCAGTGCGTTGTCTTGAGATGTCCTGCTTCTCTTCTATGGTGACATAGTCAGTTTATTTATATTTTTTTCTTGTTGTATCAAAAACCTTTCATTTTCATGGAATGTCATGGAATTGTCTATTTTATTTATTTAAAGCTTCAATTATTGAGATAAAAGATGGCAGCAATACATCTTATTCCATATACAACGAGGAAATCTACATGAAAACTATAAGACAGTTAACAATGAAGGGGGAAAAACACTTCAAACGTTTATGGTTAGCTGATTGATATCTAGTGCATGTCACCGTAACCCTGCCTTCTTATTGATCATGCACTTAGCTCTCCATGTTACTAATGTCTTCACTGCTGAGACACTACCATTACCAAGCTGACATCGGTGCTGTGTCCTGAACCACATTATCCCCCAACTTTATACCGTTCACAAGCACATCTGGACAGATTTGTCTCACACACACGTCTTAGATCCAGAATGTATCTCTGAGGGAAATACTATAACCACTATTTCACTGATTGGTGAACATCTATGTTCACTGAGGCAACGAGGACCAATTAAATACTCTGCTGGTTGTTTGTCACTGGATATTTTCTGTTTGCTGTGTTTGTTTCTCCTTTTCTGGTTTTGCAGTGGTGCAAAATAATAAAAGAAAGTCTGAACTTAAAAAAAAAAATCATTTCTGTGTGCTTTAGAATTAACAAACAAAAACCCCAAGCACAGCCAGGTTGAGGTTTTTCTTCCAGGCTCTGGACTTCCATAAGACTGCTGGTGGATGATTCCCACAATCTCTGACTCTTCATAAAATCTGATTGTACGTAAGCAATGACAAAGCATCAGTTCTGACTCGCAACAAGTCAAAACAAGTTCTGATGCTCCTCAAGTTCAGACTACAAGCTCTGACTCGGTATTCTCTGACTCACCACAGGCTTTAACTCACACAAGCTGTGAGTTGCACAAGCTGTGACTCTGCATAAGCCCTGACCCTGTGTAAGCTGAGCCTTTATAAGTTGTGACTCTCTACAAGCGCTGACTCAGCATGGTTCCTGCTTTCCCATAAACTCTGTTGGCTCTGACTCTCTAGTCTTTGACTCCTCATAAAATTTGACTTTTCCATAAACTCCAAAACAAGAATAAATAAGCTCCAATTCTTCATAACTTCTGACTAACCACCCTAAAGCACTAATTCTCAATCAATTCTAGCTCTTGATAAGCTCAGACTCTCCATAAAACTGACTTAATCAAGCCCTGACTCTCTAAAAACTGACTTAATCAAGCCCTGACTCTCTAAAAACTGACTTAATCAAGCCCTGACTCTGCATAAATACCAACTTATCAGTTTTGACTCTCTACAAGCTCCTAACCTCATAAACCCCATGACTCTCTAAAAACTCTTACTCTTCCCAGGTTTTCACTGCATAAGCCTTGGCACTCCACAAGCTCTGACTCTATATACTCTGACTCTTAATAAGCTCTGACTCTTTATCCTCTGAGACTTAATAAGCTCTGACTATAAGCTCAGACTGTTAAATTTTCTCCATTTTGCACTCAGACCAAACTTTGGTCTCTTAAATCAGTTTTTTTCTGAATTTACTCATCGCTAATTTTCAGTAAAGTTTATTGGTTTACTTTATTTTAACTGGGAATTTGTACCTGAGGGTGCGGCGCTTTACTACTTGGCAGAATGACAAGTATTGCAACCCGCTGTTTTAAAAAAAAAACCCACTGATTTGCCGTCTCTGGACTTATTATGGCTCTAAGGTTGTTATTTTTCATCCATACTACACGTCCTGTATAGTGCTATATCCAGATCTGGTTCTCCAAATGGAGGAAAGCTGTCATGTCTTCACATTACCTCTTAAAATCTGTTTTGTGGCTCTTATCTCGCTGCACCTTGCAGAATGTCTTATCTGTATATTTTAACAGAACAAGCAGTTTGATTAGACATAATTGGACCTTTATTTGCTGATAACATTTTTCTCATGAAGGTAAATGTTGGGTGTTTCATTGTTTATTGTTATTAATCCATTATAATAGTAAGAATGAGTAACAAATGACTGATTTACGACGTGCATTAATATAAAACTCAGATATATAACGGGAACCACCTTTTCCTATGAAGCGCAAAAGGTTGTGTTAGTATTAATATAAAAGTTTTGATATTAAGTAATTGTATAAAGTTTCAAATCTGTGCCTTGTGCACAAAATATAATACTTTTCCGATATCTCTAAAACTAAGATTTCGGTTAATGTATTTATTATATTTGCATAGTTTTATAGTATTTATGCTGTCATGACACAAAGCTTTACAGCAGAGTTCTACATTTGTGTGATTTTTTTTTTTTTTTTATATGCTGTATAGTCATGTCTAAAATCCTAAAATCACATCACTCCTGCAAATTTTAACCCCTCTGCTCCCATAAAACTCCACTCCACACTTTCCTTCAGCCCCACAGCCCCAGCTCTTCCTCCTCCTCCTCCTCCTCCTCCTCTCTTTTTTTTAAACTCTAAGAGCAATGGACACTTAAAGGAGGAGCCCAGATGGACAGAAACTTTTTTCCTCCATGTGATTTTAGTCTTGAATGAATTTGCAGTGTCACGGTTTGGCCAGCAGCTCTTCACAGCGATGCATTCTTCTTGACTCAGCTTTTTTTTTTTTTTTTTTTAATCAGCAGTCATGCCTCTTTAATCTCCTGTAGAAACTTTGTGTTTAGTTTTTCTTTTACTTAAAGGGTTTAGAGACTTTAAAAAAAAAATGCTGAGAATATGCAAAGGCAAACAGGACCTCTTGGTGAGTACACTTTCTGTTTCTCCTGTTGCCGTTTGATGTGTCTTTAAGCGCATGGTGTGTGTGTGTGTGTGTGTGTGTGTGTATTCCTACTAAGGGAAAGTGATTAACTCATCACTGCTGCAATTAGTCCAATACACATCGATTGCTGATAATCTGATCTTAACTCGCCTGTCCTGAGTCCTGTACTTTCTGCTGTATTTGTCTTAGTGATCGGATCGATGCGCGAGCTTTTTATCATCATCTTTTTCTCTCTCTCTCTCTCTCTCTCTCTCTTTCTTCTCCACCTTTTGTGTTTTTATTTACTCACTGTTGGCTGGTGTGAGTTGTAACACATTTGACCATTCACACACACGCAAACTGCGGGGTGCTTTATCCCGGAGCGTGTTGCGTTCTTCACCTTGTCACGTGCTTGATAAACATTAGAGAAACGTCAGATTAATTGCCGTTAACTAAATAGTTAACACCAAAGTTGACACTTTGGGGGCACGTGCCAAAATAAAAAAAAAAAAAAATGCATAGCTAAACACATTCCTCAGCGCCATTACATGCTGTTTGCAAATATGCATAAGACTTTAAATAATTTTTTTTTACCCACACTTATAGGTTATCTATGTTACAACACGGCTGTAAGCGCGCGACCGTTAGTGACGTCCTTCTTTCTTTCTTTCTTTACCTCCTTCATAGTAAAAGAGTGTGCGGTTTGGGACATGCCCCCAGGCATTTAACTCGTAGGGAGGAAAAAAAAAATGCATGTGAGATTTTTTTTTTTTTTTATCGAGCCACGTGCTCCGAGTCGTGGCGCGTGCATTTCAAGATCTCATTCAGGTTTGTTGCATTTATTTTTTTTTTTAATTAACATACAGCATAAAAATCTGCTTTCTATTCACTGTTTTCACTCGCATGTTGTTGTAGTTTTCTCAGTTTTCGCACAGGTATTAGTAAGAGTTCCGATTAGAAACTTTGAGTTAGAGGTCTGGGAGGTAGCTCATGTGTCTGTGTGGATATTTGTGCCAAAAACAAAAATAAAAAAATCGCGACAGGTTTGTTGCTAAAAAAAAAAAAAAAGTGGCAACGTGAAGATTATTGTGTAGTGTAGCAACTTAAAAACTGACTGGCAAGTGCAAGACTTTCCTGAAAACACTGTAAACTACATGAAGGTGTGAAAGCTACATATTAGAAACTTTCAGTTGAGGTTTCATGGTAGTGTGTGTGTGTGTGTGTGTGTGTGACTAGATTTTTTAAAACTGTGTTTCTATGAAGTAACAACAACATAGGTACCAAGTGAAAAATGTAAAAATTGACAAAGCTTTCTTTAAAACTGGAGGCTACAGCTACCCCAGTGCAGGTTACTTCAGTTCATCTGTGATGTCATATCCATAGGAAATTATAAAATGGTTCGGTTTTATTTTAGCCAGATCATATTGCTAAACATACAGTGAACAGTTCTGTAATTGTACACACCTTTAACTGTATATGATAAGACACTAGTCAATGCATAGAATCGACAAAATTCTTCTGTCTGTAGCTACTACAGAAATGTGCAGCCTATTGCTTATAAACGCTTTAAGTCACATATATAACCGCATCATTACATTTTCTTAGTCTTCAACAAGGGCCATGCTGACTCACACATGCTCCTAACGCTTTATAATCAAACCGTAAGCTTTAAACAGCTGACATTAAGGTTTATAAAACCTGTAAGGATGTACATAGATGTGGCCATAACATAACGTGTGGATTTATGACCACTGCACATTATTTCCAGACTCTAACAGTAAGAGATATAACTTGAGTTGTATGTAGATATAAAGCTACAGAGCAGTTTCATTATGTCTGTTCATTAAGTATTTGCTTTAATAAATCGGATTTTGTGACTATAGATACTTAATTTAGCCATAATCTTGCTCCTTGGTTCATTATGGTTGCCAGTTTGGGTGAATTTAACGCTGGTACTCATCTATTTTTAATATTTCACACTCGAAAAAATAGTCAAGATTCGCAAACATAACGTAAATTAGTCTGTAAGTGCAGTTTATAATACACAGAAAAATATTTTTAAAATGTACGTGGAATTGAATACTTCCAATCTGGCAACCCAACTCACATGGTTTCCTGAGTTCATCCTCACTGAAATATTTAAAATATTACCCCATACTGAAAAATAAACCTCTAATCGAAGTGGTTCAGAGGTTGTTTTTTTTTTTTTTTTTGCCCTAATACAAGGCAGAAATGTAAATCTGTGATCGAAACCTTTCAGAAACGTTCAGACACGTCTGCTGTTTGTAGCCCAGTCCACCAGTGTGCACAAGTTTAGGAAGTGTAAACATGGCCTGGACATGGTTAACGTTGTTGCTTTCTAATTCAGGTTTGTAGTAGCCCCAGTATTTGTGGCACGTCGATGGCCATGATGGTTCGGCTAATTTTAGACGGCCGCTTCACCACAGACTGAAAAAAGACTCTGGGCTTGCAGAGAGGACCGGGACAGAAGATGCCGCCTATTTTTAGACCAGAAAGAGCACATGCACTATTTTATAAACTAACCATAGTCCTGGCCTTAATCTTATTTTATGTTGGGTTTTATTTTTCACCTGTCACTTCTTACACATTATTGATCTACATTTCAAGTGACCATGAATATTTCTTTGTCACACACATTCCTCACATCATGAAGGCGTAACATAGTGAAATGCACCTTCACTCGTTTTTCCATATACCACTGTTTTTTTTTTTTCTATTACACGTGAAAACACATGACCACGTGAAATGCATGAGAAGAGACTCTGTATGTAAATGCACTAGAATATAAGACGGTAACAGCAGGATATGTAGTGCACTATATGTCCAGTAGGGAGGCGTGTGATTTACTCCACACTAGAGGGTATAAAATAATACCCTTTGTAGTGCACTACAAGTCCAATTAGAATCGAGCCGCGGGTTTTCTCCTTTCTTTTCTTTTCATTTTTCTTAAAAAAAAAAAAGAGATCGTTGTTTATTAGGGGGGGGGGGGGGGAGAATGCAGGCGTGCGGATGAGATTTGCGTTATTATCGCGAGCGCGAGACAAAAGACTGGAATGTGCGGGATGCGGGACTGCAGACAAAGGAGCACGCGCGCGTTGGTTGCGCGCGTGGGTAGACGCGCCATTACGAGAGCGCGGTTTGTCACACGTCTCACGGAAGACAACCGCGTGCTGTGTGTGTGTGTGTGTGTTGGGTGTGGTGTGGTGTGTGTTCATCATAGCAGCTGTCCAGTCGTGCTGACTGTGCGATGCAGATTAATCAGGAACTGATACCGCACTACAGACCTCCCTGAAGTTCCGTTATTTAGAATTAGGCAGGCACGCACGCGCGCACGTACGCCACCTCCACTACCACCACCACCACCACACATGCGCGCGCTTGTGTGCAGAACGTGTGCTTATTAGAAAATACTCATGCATTGCACCGATTTCAACCCCCTTAAGCTCCAAACTTAACACTCAGCTATTCATCCTAATGTGAATAATGTTATTCAGTAACTACACTGAAGCTAACAGCAGAAGTATGTCGTGAAGACAGGGAGAAGTGTCTAAGTGTCTAAATGTCAGTCAGTCTGAAAGTCAGTTTTAAGTGGCCAGTCTCTTAGGTCTCAAAACTGTAATTACTGAATAATAACTAACAACTAGCAGTACTCTTTACAACAGTGACTTTGTAAATGAGCATGAATTATAAAAAGACTCCCGGTGCTCTGCAGACCCACTTTTAGTACCATAAAAGTCCTTTTTTTTTTTTGGTGAGGGAAGCTGATTTTTGTACATTCTTGAACTTTTCTACCAGGAAAATCAGCGTCAGCTTACATACCTAGTTCACATTTTCCACAATAAGAGTGTAAATACATGGCGTACTTCGATCACAGCTGTCATTACACCAGAGAACAAGGTGTAACTTGTGGTGGAGGTGGATTTGAGGTCCAGACATTCTAGCAATTGTGTGCTTACATATATATGTGTGTGTGTGTGTGTATATATATATATATATATATATATATATATATATATATATATGAGCAGACCTGCTCATCTATGCAGTTATCCAATCAACCAATCATGTGTCAGCAGCACAATGCATAAACTCATGCAGATGCAGGTCAAGAGCTTCAGTTCATGTTAACATCAAACATCAGAATGAAGCAAAAGTGTGAACTCTGTGACTTTAACCGTGGCATGGTTGTTGGTGCCAGATGGGCTGGTCTGAGTATTTCAGAAACTGCTGATCTTCTCCTTCAGACAGCAGCCTCTAGAGTTTACACAGAATGGTGCAAAAAACAAAAAACATTGAGTGAGCAACAGTTCTGTGGGTGGAAACGCCTTGTTGATGAGAGAATTCAGAGGAAAATGGCCAGATTGGTTTGAGCTCTCAGGAAGGATACAGAAACTCAAATAATCACTCTTTACATCGATGGTGAGCAGAAAAACATTTCAGCAAAACATCCAAACCTTGAGGTGGATGGGCTACAACAGCAGAAGACCACATTAGGTTCCACTCCAATCAGCCAAAGATGAAGACAGCTGAAGATTAGAAACAAAAAATCACATGGTCTTTTTCCAGTCTTCAACTGTCCAGTTTGGGTGAGTCTGTGCCCATGATAGCCTCAGATTCCTGTTCTTAGCTGACAGAAGTTGAACCTGATGTGGTCTTCTGCTATTGTAGTGCATCCAGCTCAAGGTTTGATGTGTGTTCTGTGATGCTTTTCTGCTCACCTCAGTTGTAAAGAGTGATTATTTGAGTTACTATAGACTTCTTGTCAGCTCAGACCAGTCTGATCATTCTCCTCTGATCTCTCTCATCAGCCTGCAGATCCTCCACTGACGGGATGTTTTTTGTTTTTCACACCATTCTGTGTAAACTCTAGAGAAACTCTGTGTGTGAAAATCCCAGGAGATCAGCAGTTTCTGAAATACTCAAACCAGCCCATCTGGCACCAACAACCATGCCACGGTTAAAGTCACAGAGTTCACACTTTTGCTTCATTCTGATGTTTGATGTTAACATGAACTGAAGCTCTTGACCTGCATCTGCATGATTTTATGCCTTGTGCTGCCGCAACATGATGGCTTATTAGATAACTGCATAAATGAGCAGGTGTACAGGTGTTTCTATTAATGTGGACGATGAGTGTATATGTACCTTTTACGGGCATCATTACAGCGCTGTTCCTGTGTAAAAAAAACATTATTCAATGTCAAGTTTTGAGCAGTAATTACGTTATAACGATATACATAAGGAGTCATCATTATGATTCTAATTCCTTGAAACACTCCAGACTTCAAATGAACAGATCCCTCGGTTTATTACATTTAATTGGCTACCAGCTGCTATGGTGAGAAAGAGGATTAACCAATCAGGATCATGCATTTTTTCCCCCCATTTCTAGAGTATATCGAGGTGATTTTTGGCCTATTATTTTGCCCCAGTGTAGTTTTATCCCGGCTTAGTTGCAGTTCCTTGGACTTTTCTTTTTAATCGCTTTGACATTTTGAATTATTTAACACTGTTTTTAAAGTAAGATCAATGCTGTGCACCTTACCTTACACATACATTCACACTAATAAAGGACAGTATGACCAGCAGTTGTTCATTTTCTATGTACGTACGTAACACAGAGCTGCAATTTCAGCAACAAGTGTCATTTGAATTGTACGGAGCCCCTAAGGGGACATGGTGATGGGGGGAAAAAAATTAGATGGGAGCTCCCCTCGCAAAAATTTGCGTTCTCGCACAAATAATTTTCTCAATTCTATGCAAATTAGTTATGACGAGGTAAAGAAACAGATCCAAACGATTGCCTCGAATGATCACTCTGACCAATTCTTCGGTGTGTGTGGTCTGATGTTTCTTCATATCCCCGCTCACAACTTCAGTTCCTACCTGCAGTTAGTTCCCGTTTACTGTTTGATGCACAAAAATGGAAGAAAAAGGTATAATCATGGTTTCATCTTATCCTGCCATATATGACCTCCCCATAAATGTGTATAGACACATTCCGAAGAAAAATAAACCATGGAAGGAAGTAGCAGAGATCGTTGGTACCACAATGATTAGCAAAACAGTAGCGGTCATGACACATCCATTTGAGACAAACTACAAGTGTCATGAGTGACTTGTTACTTGCTAGTGAACGCAGGGTTAGCTATTGAGAGTGATTTGATTGAGCCATTTCTTTTAATTTTTCTGTTTGATCTTTTCTCTTATACTGCAGTGCATCGGTGGCTGGAGGAGCTCTGAACAGAAATGGCTCCTGTGAAGCTGCTGAGGTTGGACCGGACCCTCACGCTGCTGTATGGAGAGATGATCTTCTTCTCCTACATCCACTCAACGCCTGTCCATACAGGTGAATGAGAATGAGTATCACATTTCTCTCACAGTAGCAACATCTGTCACGGCTCTGCTGCTTTCCTTCCCTCTTTCCCTCATTCTCTAAACCCCTCAGACTTGCACCCTCACCACTGACTGTATGGACTCCTCCGTGGTGTGGTGACCTTCCTGTATCTTTTTGAATTCCTTGTACACCACTGACCACCAGTCCCAGGCTGGAGAACAGAAGATTTCCCAGCATGCACAAGCCACAAAATGGGCTCGCCCCCCTGGCACCAGACATATATGAATTCTCCCTGGAAGAAGAGGATGCTAAAGTGTTCCTCAGACCCGGGGGAGCGAGCATGGTGTCTCCTCTGAGTCAGTATATCCAAACCGAACACCAGCAGGCGGGACTCTTCTCCATGCCCCAGGATCCTGTGCGGAAGAAGAGGAAAAGGTGTGGTGTATGCGGGCCCTGCATGCGCACAGAGAACTGCGGCACCTGCAACAGCTGCATCAACAGGAAGGTCGCACATCAGATCTGCAAGCTCAGGAAGTGTGAAGAACTCAAGAAAAAGAGGGTCACTTGGCAGGTAAGAGGCTGAAATAACAAGTTGGGAGACAACACTGACACACACACAGCTCTTCTCCATGCACAACAGTCTCAGTGATAGAAAAAGATTTTCAGCATCTGCCTGCTATGATAGCTAGCTTCAACGTCATATACAGTAAGTCAGAAAAAAATCTGTTAGCTAGTTTTAGCTAGTTGATAACTGAATTTTGTTTTATTACATTAATGGTTTTCTGATTTTGGTGAGCATCTCTTTACCTCTTATGTATCTGACTCTGTCTTGGGTTCATATATATACTGTTGCATTTCCACACACACACACACACACACACTACTGTGTGTGGAAATGTGTAGTGCTGAATTCCCTGATTTCATCCAAATTTAAGTTAAAACTAGAATAGAGGGTAACCACGAGATCACTAAAAGTTATTTCCTCAATGTGTAATTTCTGTTGTGTGTGTTAAGAAGACCTCTTAACTTCTTTTTAAGGTCATAAATGGTTAATTATCTGTCAGGACAAAATGTCTTGAATGGAATTTTCTCATCCAGTTCTTTCTGAACTGGTTTGTTTTCACTCTTTTGTAGCATTTTTATCAAGCGAGAGAGATTTGGATTTCATATGAATGAAGTTAAAGCCGCAAGCGTAAATCCCTACCCTCAACCTAAATCATTCATTACTTTACACACCAGTTGGCTCACGTGGGGTCTTGAGACTGCGTCACTTCAGATCTGTTGGTTTTTTAATGACGTTGAGTTTGACGAGGCTACAGGAAGGAAATCATCTTAAACCAAGACCACAACTTGTCATAGCTCCTCCTTGCTTTTGATCTTTCTCTGAGACATTCCTCATCTGTCCCGTCCAAACTTGTCCTCCGCACGCCCTGTCTGTCCTGACCTACTTTACCTAGTGAGATCCTGCTCACTTCACAGCTGAGGTCTGGATCAGCCAAAACACCATAAATAACACGGTTGGGTCTATAACTAACTGCTTTGTCAGTTGATGATAAAGTTAAATCCTTTGTTCTCATTTCCAGTTTGTTGTGTTTGCACTCATGTCTCAAAGCCTTGGTCATTAGCTATAGATTGAGTCAGGTTTGCTTCGAGGGGAAAACCATAATACTATGCTATTGAGAGTCACCCTGTTTAACAGACCTGTTTAACTTTTGTCAAAGAGATTTGCTAAATTTAGCTTCAAGCTCTTTCTTTAACCCTGATAAGACTTACCCAGTTCTAGATAGTTGGAAACTTATTCTTTCAAGGCAACATGGTGTTTTGATTGAAGTTTGACTTAAAGCCAAAAAATGTCTTTAAGAACTGCTGCTCATGTTACGTCACATGACAGCTCAACACTTGGAGAAAGGCGGTAACTGCCCTCTTCTGCATACGTGAGCTCGCCGACAGAAGTGACTAGCTAAAGTTGCTCTGATTGATAAGGGTGGAATTATACTGGAGGCAGTCAATAGAGTCCCTCCAGTACGGCTTTCTTAAACTCTCAAGCAGGAATCTGCATTTCTGACATCCTCTGGAACACTACTGCAGAGTTCAGGGGCGATCAACAAAATCATCTACTGCAGTTGACCCTAGGAATTGATAGTAAACCTGAAAGAAGTGCTCGACATGGGTTATACTGTTTCAGAAGTTTAGTAAGAAATGTAGGAGTGGAACGATTTAAAGCTTTTTTATGCATCACTAGCAAAACTTTTTAGTCAAAATGAAACTTCAAAGGCAGGCAATGTAAACTGAGTAAAACTTGAGTAATGTAATCAGACTTTCTTTTCTTTTTAAGGACGTGAGCTGCAGCATTCTGAATTAGTTTCTGAATTAGTTGATGCTTATTTTAAATAGACAGCATTCCAGAAAGCTAGCAACACAAAGCACAGCGACAGTGGAAACGAGACTCAAACTCAAATGAGAGAAACGAGACTCAAACTTAGATCAGCATTTCCACTTCCAACGTGGTGATTAAACACGAAATCTTCTAGCAAACATCATGAACACAAGACCATACAATATCATCACAACACTGTAGAGAGTAATACAATGAGCTAATCATTTTGCTAAAGATCTTTTGTATTCACTGTGGTCGCACTGCAGTTTGTCCCACACTGAAAACAGTTCCTCTCGATTCGGATCGTAGAGTGATGTCACATCTACAAAAATGGATGTTATAAAGGAGTCTTTGGAAGGTGTGTTAGCCTGACTCGCCCCACGTTTTCTTGCAGCTCCTCTTCTCCCAAAGCCACTGAACCAGATGGTGCAGCCTTTGTTTTGCTGTTTGCTTTAAGTTGTTTGTTGAGTGGCAGTTGTTAGCTGTGTGTGTGTGTGTGTGTGTGTACAGTGGTTGCTATGTTAGCATCAAGCAACACAAAGTACTCACATAGATACAAGTACACTTTTATTGAAAACACTTTTTAACTGTCTAAATCCTGAGTGAGAACTTTCGCAAAACTCCAGTTTGCTAACACACAGCGTGCTTTAAGATGGCCGTTCTTATTTTCTGTTCTCGCAGCATGTGTGCGCGCGCATGCAAACTGTTGATTCTTGGCTTTAAAGGTCTGGTTTATTAAACACAGATTAAGTCTTGTGTTAGAGAAAGAAAAACTCAATCCGGGATTTAGCTTTGTGTCCGGTAAACAAACCAGGTGTGATTTTGTGTTTTTAAAGCAAAGCCAAGAGCGGCGTTTGTCCCATTCACGAGTTCAAGCATTGAATTGAAAGTTGAAATTGTTCAAAAGCAACACTCCCCAGTGAGAAGTTAACTGTTACATTCACACTAGAAACAGAGCAACACAGAGTCAGGTCACTTTTCATTTGCTGTAGCACTGAAACTCTGGTAACAGTGGAAAAAAAATTAATTTTGTAAAATTTTCTTAATTTTAGAAAAATTATTTCAGATAGAAAAGAGACAAATCTGATTCCAGGTAAAGTACGTCTCTTTCTTTCTTTCTGTCTCTTACCTTTTTTCTTTCTTTCAGTGTCTTCTTTCTTTCTTTCTTTTTTCTGTTTCTTTTCTTTCTTTCACTTAGTTTCTTACCTTCTTTCTTTCCTTTGTTAGTTTCTTTTCAATTTATTTTTCTTTCTTTCTTTCAGTCTTTTTTTCCCTGATAAAACCACCCTTTTTGCTATATACTCAAATATATACTTATTTACTTACATAAATACATAAACTATTACATTAAAACTAATCCACTTCTAATCCCCACCTCATGCCCGGTATTCCCGGGATAAGACTCCGGATCCACCCGGAACCTGATGTTGGTCCTGAAGAAGAATGAATGAATAATCACTGCAGTAACTTAACACCAAATTTTGGAGTTAATTTTCAACACCAGGAACTAGTAGAACCGAGTTCCTTTTTTCGTTTTACTGCTTCCTTTTCTTTTCAAGTGAATTTAATTGTGCTCATACACAACTTTTTACTTTGCTTATTTTTTTTTTTTAAAGATTTTTATTTATCTGGAAGATTATAAATAAAAAAAACCACATGAAGTTAATATTATTTTAGTCATTCAGATCTCAGTCCTCCATTTTTATTATTCTTTGTTTTTCTGTTCTCACTTTAGCTGTTTTGAAGGTTTTCTTTGTTATTTATTTCCGAGCTGAGCTTCAGACCTAATTGGCTTCGTCTCGAACAGCTTAGCGTTAAAGGTCCGTGCTCAGCAGTGCCGAATTCCTCCCACCTGCTTGTGTGCGCTGCTGCCTGACCTTTGACCTCTGGAGGCGCTCCCGTGACTCGTATGGGAGTCGACCTGAGACACAAAGAGCTCTCCTCTTTGTCTCTTTTCTTTATGTAAAGCTTCTCACTTCTCCATTCATTCATTTACTCAGTTATTTATTCATCATTTTACACCAACATTTGTCTGTGATTACAGTCCTAGCAAAGCTTTCTCTTTTTTCGTTCCTTTTGTTCCTTTTTTCCATGTCCCCCTTTCTCTCTCCCACTTTTGTTCTTATTCTTTCATTCTATCTCAATTTTCTTTTTCTTTGACTTCTTTTCTACATTTTTTCATCTTTTTTTATTTACTTTATTTCCATTCTATGGTCCATTGTCTTTTTCATGTCTTTTCTTTCTTTCTTTCTTTCCTTCTGTCTTGACAAGCACTCCTAGTTGAAATGTACAGTATCTTTTTTTAAAAAAAATAAAATAAAACGTGTGGAATGTAGAGAATGAGGATGAAGCGGGGGCGACATGAGTAAACACTCTGAGAGAAACAGGACAGAAAGAGTGTAAATACAAACAGGACTGATGGGGTTCAGGAAAGCTGGGTTGGTGTTGGGTTGAGGAGGAAGGAACCCATCCTTCTACACATGTCTCCTGTTTTTGTGTGTGTGTGTGTGTGAGAGAGAGAGAGAGAGAAAGAGAGAGAGAGAGAGAGAGTGACCCCCAGTCACAGAGAAGATGGACTCTTCCACATCCTCCAAATCAATTGTCGGATTTTATGCACCGCCAGAAAAAAAGTTACTGTATATATTGAGGTACAAAAAGTACAACAGTGGTCCGAATTTACATCTAATGTAAGTTTTAAACTAATATTATGTCATCTAGATCCTCTAAAAAGAAGTATACAGACCGCTCCTGTGGCGAACCGTTATGGAAATATGACTATAAAGTCTCAAGATCTCAAATATCACACATTATTTAAATATTTGTGTGTGTGTGTGTGTGTGTGTGTGAGATAGAGAGACGAAGATATGAAGCTCTGCCCTTCCCCCCACTCACACCTCCTCACTCCATTGACCTGAAAGGGCAACACCTACGCACACGCACACACACACACTCACACACACACACATCATTTTTGTCTTTGACCCAAAACAACAAAATATTTCATTTATTTGTATTAATTTAATTTGTTATTATTAATAAAACAATAATTATTCATTTGTATTTTTGTGCATTTATTTAGATTTTTTAAAAATGTTTAATCAAACATCTGATGTTATAATGTAGATGTTATAATCTGAATGTCAGTTTTGCTCTTTAGACCTTTATTTCTTCTTTAATGTGTAACAGATTTCCTGTAATCACCTTTATGAGGCAACAGAGACATAAGACTGGAATGATATCATCTAATATTTATGCATATTACAGATATTCTAAAATATACAAAATATTCAGACACAAAAAGACGCATTCAGTCTTTGTTAATAATTTTCCATCCTGATTTTGCAGTGTTTTGCAGTATTTCACATCATTTTACAACTCAGTTTCAACTTTAATGTTAAAAGAATTTGTTTTACGAGACCTCAGTGTCTGATCTTAGATCAGTTTTAGTGTTCTTTTCAGCTAACAGCGTTGCTCATTAGTGGCGAGTGCGGTGGTCAGAAAGGCCATATTTCATTGTCCCCTTCCCCTGACCCCTGCAATCCCCTGCTGCCTGACTCCCTGTCGCCTAGCAACCACATCTCATTATATCCCTGAACTCACCAACCAGGGCTCAGCAAAAGCATACTGCACTCATGCTGGGCACTCAATAATGCTAATGATGCTAAAACCAGTTACTGTGCGTCACTCGGGGCATCGATTACACACACTGTGAGTGTGATGCTCTCGATAGCCGATTTACAGAATAAGTTTGATTTGAATTTTAAAGAAATATTGTTTTATTAAACATGAAAGCCATTTGACATCACTGCCATAACAAATGTACTTCTGTGTGGCCAGAACTCAGGTTCTTCATGACGAGAAAGGGTTAAGGAGAACCTTTATAGGGGCCGAGCACTACGTACTTGGTACATTTTTCTTTTACTGTTTAGAACTAAAATATAAAAACAAAGCTTGGTTTATTTTAAAAAACCAGCTTTACACACATCCCTTATGTGAAGAAGCCTCAGGGCAAGACGGCATTGCGGTGCTAATGTCAAGCTAGGCTCACATTACATGTCTTAAGATGACCAAGCCTGATTTTTTTTTTTTGTCTTAATGTAATGTAATGTGAACCCAAAAATCCACTTCTGTGGGCATCATTATTTTTTTTAAAAATAAATTTTTAATGCCTTTCAACCAGTACTATACAGTTCCTAAATTGTCTCATTATTTCATTTGCTGTCAGAGCCATACCATAAGCACGTACCTGTCCTGAATTTGGTTCCTCTTCTTGTCAGGTACCATGAATAGCGAACAGGAGCTAGAAATAGTGGAGAAGACTGACTGGTCAAGCACAATTTTCCTGATCATATCTCTGGCTAGAATAATGGTTTGTGTTTTTGATCATTGTAACATAATCTGATAACGTTTGACCTCAACATACTCTCTAGTATCTCCAAGGTTAAAGTATTGGCTCCATGATGAGGTTTTTTTGGCAAAGAATATCCATTCCCCAGTGTTTCCCCACTGCAAATATCTCCAGAGAAAGTTGTGTACTTTCACAGATACGCACACAGGAACATGATGAGTGAGCAGATAGTTCTGTATTTGACGCTGTTCACTGGTCAACTGCTATTTCCAATTTTTGCTTCATATGGTGCAGTTGTATATTTTAGCAGTTGTACAAAAGGTATTAATCTAATAAACAACCTAGACTATCTATAGCTGTGTGTGTTCGGGGGCAGCGAGACAGTGAATATGCATGACTGTGTATCGGACATCTGTTTTGTCTGTGTGGGAGAGTGAGGTACAGAGACTTGGGAGTTGGGAGTGTGTGTGTGTGTGAGAGAGAGACAGAGAGAGAGAGAGAGACAGACTCTGAATAGGTGTGTGGATTTGGAGGCTTTAGTCAGGCCATTGTTGGAATAGTGGGAGGCGGAGAGGGTTAATTAGGATCGTTAATTCTGCTGTTATTAGAGCAATGCTCAAACACTCTCTCTCTCACACACACACACACACACACGCAGGTGCAAGTTCTCACAACTCTTTAGCGATGCAGCCTTAATGATCCCTCTGTAGGGATCGTGTGAAACAGTGTGTTGACTAAGTGTGTGTGTGTGTGTGTGTGTGTGTGTGTGAGTGAGATTACTGTATTCAGACTGCCTGATGGAGGTTTGCTGATTTGCTTGTTTGAGCCTGTCAGAAGAGACCAGATGTCTTTGTGTTCTTTACATTTTAAACGCACATAAAAGGCATATGATCGTGGCGCTATGATTCTGTATTTTCATATTTTCAGGTAGGAAGTGACCTGGAAGCAGAACAATTGTAAAAAGGGGTGGAGTTACTATGAAAACATTATTAATCAAATCAGCTTCTCTTATTTTCTTTAAGAACCCGAGTGTGTGCTGTGCAGCACAGTGTCATTTTTATAACGGTATACGATTAGATTGTGGATTTTACGACTTCAGTGTAAAGTTGTGTTGTAAGTGTACAGGTTTTTTATTTCAAAGGCCACCAGTTCAAAATACAGAAATCTACAAATCACAAAAATGATAAAATGGGCAAACTGACCTGACAAAATGATGGAGAATAAGGCTTGAGTATCATTACCGTACAGCATCAAAACACTCTGCTCTGCAGCTACGAGCCACACAACCAGAACACTTTTTTTTTTAAGATCATTTTTAAAATAAAATACAAAAAAAGATGACCGTGTATAGAACACTGCTACAGATGAAATAATTCAGTCGGTCATATTTTGTTAGTGAGTCTGTGGGAGGACATAAATAGCGCATATCCACAAAACCAATGTTATAAGAAATGGGTCAGGGATTTTAAGGCTACACGCCATGTCATGAAAATAGCACAGGCGGTTTTCATATCCTGCATCAGCACATGTGCTTTCACACAGGGAAAAACTGTCATTACCAACCAAATTAGCTCCACATCCACGTCATACTAGCAAATTACACTTCCATGGGCACAAAATTAAAGCTGTTATAAGTGAACCCGTCATTTTAAGTTCTACATCCCTTTCATATCAATACTTTTTTCCTCTACGTTTGGGTCTTTCTTTTGTAGAATTGTCTTTTTTTCTGCTTTTTTAAAATTGAACTTTCCTAACATTGTGCCTCTTTATTTTTGTATAAAGAATAATTTTAGTTGTCTGTAGGTTTCTTATAAAGATGTCGGTCCTTCTGGTTTTGTGTCGTCTTCCTATGCAGACTCCTGTCCTGCTGATGGTTTATTCCTTTCATAATAAGGTGTCTTTTCAACTGTCCTTCTAAATTTCTTGTCTTTTGTATGAAGATCCCTGTCCTTTTAGATGTCTTGTTTTTCATATGAAGAATCCTGTCTTTTTTAATATGTTTAAAATATGAAGACTTCTGTCCTTTTTAACCTTCTTGTCTTTTGTACGACTCTAGTCCTTTTAAATTTCCCATCTTTCCCGTCGTATGAAGAGTCTTTTCCTTTTATTTCTGTGTTTGTTTCCTTTTAAGACATTTGTCTTTTTAATAGTCCATCTCTTTCATTTGAACAGTCTTTTTGTAATAAGACTTATTATTCACGTCTCTTTATATTTTTATATCAATAATTCTTTATTTTCCCTGGTCATTATTTTTCTTTGAAGACTCAAAGTCTTTTTTTTTTTAGCTATGCTTTTGTTTCTGGCTTTTTAAGGTGTTGTTACAGACGTTAAGAACTGTGTAAGATGCCTGTTACTGGTCAGTAAGGTTACGGCTTCTTCATCACTCCAATCATTTTAATTCAGTGCCTCTTCTATTTTAAGCTTTTCTACGTCTTCGCCAGCTTTTGTCAGTGCATTCAGTCTGTCCGTCCACTTTTTGGCAGGAGGATCCCCGGTCTGAGGGAATCTTCAGAGCACAGAGTTCAGTTTTTCACCAGAACACATACAAGCACGCGTTAACATTAACGTTGCATGTCGGGTTTATTTTCTAGCATCGTACAAAGCGAGAGTGAGAGAATAGTTTCAGTGCTCGACAGCGCAACCTCCCAACACCTCGTGGTTCCTGCAAGCTCAACCACGTGCGCGCACACACACAGACACAGACACACACACACACGCTGACTCGTATGACGTTTCTGGAGTTCCCACGCTGCGTAACAACTGCTGCGTCACCAAACCGCTCTTTTTTTCCTCTCTCCAAGGCTGCCTACTCATAGTGCTCATAGTGCGCCATCTTCAACCTCTCACTCTCTCTCTATGTATCTCTCTCCTTCTTCTTCTTCTTCCTGTGTCTTCATGACTTTTATCTCGTCTGTTGGTTCTCTTGTTTTCTCTTCTGCTTCGGTGTGGTCATGAAGGAAGTGTGCTCTAATTTAACATTTAGCGGATGAGCGGGTCTGTTGGTCTGTTGCGTTTTTCTGCACACTGTTCTGTCGCTCCTCTGCTGTGTAGAAGCAATAAGTCGTTCCGTCCTTGGATTTAGAGGTTCGGTTCGCTGTTTGCATTTGTGTGCGAGATTCAGGATCTGGAAGACTGTCGCTTGGAACTTGTACCCAATGACCCTTTGTTTTTAAAATGGTGTCTGTGCTCTGAGTTATATAATTGCTCTGTTTATTACTCGAGGCTGAGCAAACCTTGCCCTGGATTTAGACCCAAACATGCAGCTTGAGGTCACGTGACGAGCCGTTTTAGTAGATGATTAACAAAATAATGAACATGCGAGGTCAGCTGACTTGTATTTCCAAATGGGAATGACTCAGCTGTGTTATTTATCTTCAAATCAGCCTGTGTGGTTATTATAAGCAGTAAAGGTAACACAAAATATAATCACAATCATTTTAGGTCTGTGTTTGTAATGAGTTATGCCAGCTGCATTGCGCTGTGTGTTTCACTGTCACCGGCTTTCAGTGGTTATCCTGCATTCCAGGCCGACTGTTTGTGTGTGTGTGTGTGTGTGTGTGCGTGCGTGCGCACCAGAGCTCAGCACAGTCCAGTCCGGCTGTTGCAAACCGCCGAGACACAGATGGTCGCTGGTGATAGCACATACCAGAGGCATTGTTTAGGACAGGCAAGCCGGAGGAGATAATTGACAGCCAGAGAGAGAGAGAGAGAGAGAGAGAGAGAGAGAGTCCCATCCCCCAGCATAGGCTCACAGCCGCACACTATGTGTACACACACACACACACACACACACACACATTGTGCAGAGCACGTGCCCCCCTTCTCCTTTCTGTTCACCCAACCCCCTTTTTCTTGTCCATCCTTCCTTCTCTCTCTCATTCTCTTCCTCATTTTCTCTCTATGTCTCTCACTCTCTTCCCCTCCTCCATGTCTGTGGTTCACCCTAGCAGCAGAGTCGACACTGGGCTCCGATTGGTGGCTCGACTCTTTTATACATGACGTAGTCAAGTGTGTATGCGTGTAGGAGCGTATGAGTGAGCTTGTGTGTGCGTGTGCATGCGTGTGTAGGTGGGGTGGGGGGTGGGGGGGGGGCATTCACATCAGTTAGCTAAAGAGAGACAGAAGGAAAGGGAAAATAGAGAGAGAGAGAGAGAGAGAGAGACAGAGAGAGAGAGAAAGGGAGGGGGTTGTGTGTGTATGTCTGTGTATTACTGTGTCTCTGTGTGTGCGTGTGTACGTGTAGAGTGCAGTGCCGATAGTGATCACATGGGCTTTAAATAAAACCCTCCCGTGTGTATGTGCTCGACCCGAAAAGGGGAGGAAGTGAGAGAGAGAGAGAAAGAGAGAGAAAGAACGAGGGAAGGAGAAAGAAGGAACGAGTGAACACACGAACAGGATCAAAAATTAAAAAAGCACAAGATGGCTTCCTGAATGGACAGGAAAAAGAGAGTAAGAGAGGAAAAATAAGAAGGGGAAAGAGCGAGAGAGGAGCAGAAAGACACAGAGAGAGATAGCTGAGAGGCTTTTGATGGGGATACGACTAGCTGGTGGTGAGAAGAAAGCAGCAGCAGGACTGAGAGGGTAAATATTTGTCAGATTTGAGACACTGCCCAGTTGTATGTGTGTATGTGGTGGGGTTGGGTGGGGGTGTTCATTTAATTTGTTTGGGGGGGAGGGGGGGGGGGGTGGCAGAGCAAAGACTGAACAGGAGAATAACCAGATGGTGTGTGCTGGGGGTTAAAAACTATTGTTCATCATAATGTTGGATGTAAATCAAATTATTAATATACATACTGTTAGTTTCTATTATATTATATACACCCATATCCATTAAGCATTCATATATGTATATGTGTTAAAAACTATATAAACCAAAAAACAATGAGTAAGATTCATGTGCATTGATAAAAATGAGATAAAAGCTGAGTGGGTAGCTTACATAATTATCAGAAGGCTCTTTATGAGTCACATCACGGCAGCTGTGCTTCTATGGAGGTCAAATGATGATTCATGTTTGTTTGTTTTTTTTTAATCAAATCTTAAAAAGGGAGCTTTATTGAGACTGCACAAAGAGCTACATTTCTTCTTATTTGTTATAGTTACCACTACATCTTATTGAACATTAATCTCTCCCTCTTTCTTTCTCTCTTCTTACTCACTGACTGGATTGGAAGGTGGACCATTTTGACGAAGGTATAAGAGCACACACCTTACCCCCCAACCTGGCCACAGAGGTGAGTGTGACATGCCTGTACTTCTGTGTTTTATGATCATTTCATGGTAGTTTCAAGGCCACAATGAGTTTCGGTGTCCTTGTGAGTGTTGACATGTTTCAAGTGTGATTTAATCTGCGTGACTTGCTTCGCTGACAAACAGCTGTAGACAGACACCTGTGAACTGCAGGTGCTGCATCGTCTCAGCTTTTGTGGGCTTCGCGTCAAAGAAAAACGAAAGTTGAATAATCTCCACAGTGCTCCGCGGAGTTGCCCGCTCAGTTGGCATGGTGTCGGAGTGAGCGCTGGTGCTGTTTTGATTGGGCTCTAGCAGGCCCGGGTTTAAAGAGCCCCGCGCTTGGTGCTTATTGGAGGACAGAGTGAGCGAGGGAAAGAGGAAGAGCGAAAGAGAGGCGTGAGCGTACCCTGGCCAAGAGAGAATAGCAGAAGGCCTCACTCTATTCCTCTCACAATTTTTCTCTCTCCCTTTCTTTCCTTTTATATCTCTCTCTCTCACACACAAATTGAGAGAGGAAGGCGGGGTCACCAAAGTTTCTCAGTCATTTGAGGTAATGGGAATACAGATGCATGCGCGTGCGCAGTGTTAAGCACGTGGTAGGTTGTTTATGAACTGGAGTAACCTGTAGCATGGCTATTCCAGGCCTTGACAGCTCAGACGGCGGTGTCCCGCTTAACATTCTGTGTTACGCTTTCCGTCGCTCTGCTGTCTCATTTTGTCCAGAGGCAACGGCATTGGGCAATTTATGTATATTATGGATATTACAGATATTATGAAAGTTATTCTCCATCTCTCAGGACTCAGCACTATTTCAGTGGTTATAACTAGCTAAAAGTATTCTTGCCGAAGTGCAGTCATCTGACAGAACGTGTGACTCATCTACAAATCATTTTCGTGACTGTAACTGAAGATCACTGGGTTTGAATCTGCGTTGGTTTCCAGGCTAACTGACCTTGTTAATGTTTAATGTTGGATAGCTTCCCTCCTCCAACCTTGTAGCTGACCTCTGAATGTTTGTTTATGGGTTCTCTTATAGTAATGGCTTATACGAGTGAATAGATAACATTTAAACTAGAGCACAGTGGTTTTGTGACACACAATCAACATGCGTATGTACACAAGCCTCTAGTTTCCTAATAATGAGACACTCATGTCTGCGGCTTATGATTAAGCCATACGCTCTCTCATCAATTTGAAATGATTGAAAAAGTACCTAAATATAATTTTAAAAAGGCTGAGAACTTGATAAGGCACTATCACAACATATTTCAATCCTGCAGATACAAGTACTGTTTGAGTTTGTTTATAGGCTTTGCAAGGTGTACCCTCTAAACGCACATGCCTTTAGAAAGCACTTGTTTATACATTCAAGATCAAAGAGACTTGAATACAAAGAACTAGGTATTGTATAAGATGGCCATTGTTCATCTTTTGGTTTTGGCTGTAGAGCTAATGGAATTTTGGGATTAATCAAGTCCAAGAAAGAGATTATATCCATAAAGGGAACTGAAGGGCCATATAGTGTATATGTATATTTTTCTATGGGTATATTTCTATTACAGTGAATGGAATATTTTGTCTTTGTCTTCTATGAGAAATCTGAGTTTTACACCCTACAGATGACTGAAGGTCATTATGTTGCTCCTTGAACCAGAGAACTGAAGTAATTTCAGTTTCCTGATTCTTTTTATTTATTTATTTATTTATTTTTTACATTTACTCTTTTGATGGTAGACGCTTTGATCTGAAACAACTTCAGATCCCATTCAAGCACAGATACACTTGCTGTGAATCTGAGTTTCCAGCATCATGATGAAAAACAAGTACATATTTATAGGAAGAATAAAGAGAGTTGCTGAGAAGCATGAGGGCTGGAGGTAGCATTAATTCTCAGCACTGTCAGCTTTCAGTCATGAATTGTTCAGTTTTTTGTTCCATTCAGTCAGCAGTTCATAAAAATAAACAAAAAGACACGATTCAAGATTAAAATCCCCCTTGCCTGGCGTTTACGAGAACGCCAAGGTGTTTTGGCTCACATCGACACGAAGATCCATTCGAAGTGTGAGAATTGTTTACAATAAACACAGTGTAATTTCATTAAAATGAAAGCTGGTGTACCACATTAAAGGGGCCAGTGGAAAGTGTTTTGTAATATTTTTTTTCTCTCCTTTGCATGGCGCGGAATCCCCGCGGCATTATGGGAAAGGGTTAACACTGACCTAGTTTCTGTGGCAACAGTGAGTGGTGCATGACATCACGGCTACAATTATAGAACAAGACCGCCTTCGAGGCTGCGGTCATGTGACAGCAGCGTATGCGCGTGTGTGTGTAGAAAGTAGGGGAAATTTTGAGCATGTGTGTGTAAAAGATTGTTTAAAGGTAAAGGAACGTACAGGAAGTTGTTGGTTTTCATATTTAAAAGGCTGTTGAAAGTCCGGGCGCTGTTTCAGGGTCTTATTGTTCGGCTTTTAAGTCTGAGGAATGTATTTTACCTCAGCTATTCATTGAGAAAGCACACGTAAGCTCAGTTTGAGGTTATTCTCTGCCATTATGTAATACATACAGTATTAAATCATATTAAGGACAAGCAGTGAGAGTAAAGTTCATTCCTTAGGCTGCCTGGCTGATTAATCATTCTCTCTCCATAGCTTTAACTGACTGAATGTGGACATGGATTTATACCAGTGTGTATCATCTTTATCTCCACCATTGCGGTGATGTCTGATGCACATTTGTTTTTTTCTACTGTCACTCTGTCTCACTATTCTTGGAATTCTTAGAAGCGGCATTTTTTCTACGATTTTAGGGCCCCCTGCTTCCTGTTTTCACCGTGTGTAAATGTCGTATGCATCTGTGTACACACCTTGGTGCATATGAAAGCAGTCTTGTTCACTGTGTCCTAGTGTGTCCCACTGTCAATGTCAGAATATTTTTGACAGACATTTATCATCATCTTTGTTTTTTGTTGTAGACACAGATCTCCCAGGCATACTCTACACTAAAACGTTGCTTAGTACCACCAAAGAAACCACCTTTTTTTTGGAATCTCTTACACTCTCTCCAAAAGGTAGTTTTCCTAAAATAATTATGTATGATTGTCAAGTGATCCCCACAATTCCAAGATGGCGGTGCAATGCCTTGTTGCGATGCGGTTCGACTACTTTGTATAAGAAAGCAAGTTTTGTTCATGTTGTCAAACAACAGAAAATGGGTCAGACACCCATTGCGCATGCACAGCATGCCATTTTCGCATTTCATCGTGGACGGTAAAGTGTTGGGAAAGGCTAGTGTGACCAAAACATAAAACCAACATTTTCAAATTTACCTGTGTTACTGTGGACAAGGCTGCTCTCTCCTTATCTATTTCTTGATCTGTCTGTCTCTATCTTGCACTGTCTCTCTGGTATGCCCACACACTCCCTGCTTTACTACTGTACAGTGTGTACAGTAGTTTGTGACTCTCATTCAGCAATTTGTGAAAGCTGAATGCTGTCTGAGTGTCTCATCTATGCTGTTCAAATCAGAATTGTGGCATCGTTTTTTATAACACCAGGGCAGATAAGTTACACTGTGCTGGAAAAGCGGGCTTTGTCTGCATGAGATAGATGTTGATCTTTGGGTCTACTTGATGCATAGCAATACTTCACCCTGATTATCACAGAGACATGAAGAGGTGGGGTATTATCACCACCATCTGCATAAAGACAACTGCAGAAATTCTCAATGACTGGAGTTCATTGAGAGGAATAAATATTGTGTATGGTGATCCAGTGCTTTAGTGACTGCCTCGGGTTATAAATTGTATCATCATCGTATAGCGTTTTTATCATCTTGTTCAGGCCCTAAATGTATTGTGATTAGATGACTGGGGTTGTTGTGATGTGATGTAGCGCTCTACAAGCAGCACACGCAATACTGCAGTCCACACTGCAACAGGATCCATAAAGAGTTACTGGCCCTTTAAATGCGGCTACGTCTGCCTCTAACATATGGGGAGCTAATCTTAGCCTGACTCCTGCGAGGAGGAAAGAAAGAAAACCCTGGCAACACGCCACCATTCAGAGCTGGAACAAGATCATTCTCTCTCTCTTTCTCCCCCTCTTTTCTTTATTTAGGAATATTACAATAGTCTACTGCAATGACTTTGTTTAAGCCATAATGTATCTTTCCTTTTCTCTCACACTGTCTCGTGTTTTAACCCTTCTGTTTTGCTTTGCAAATTCCCTCTTGGCCTCAGATTTAAATCACCCAACAGCCTGTTTCGTTTACAAGGCACATCAGCAACATCAACAAATTCTGCTGTGTGTTTGCTTCTTTCCATGCGCATTTCTCATTTCTCTCCCAGCACTATTGTTCATTGAGGTTGTTCTTGCATTGGTTTATTCTCTCCATTCCCCCTCGTGTGTCCCCTCTCCTCAAATTTCGCCTGTTTTTTTGCTCTTTGTACAAAGAGCACTCTCTTTAGTCTTTTATTCTTTGCAGGTTCCCCCCTCCTTCTGTCCCGCTGCCTTAGTGAGAAATGAGAATGGCTCCACCCTTCCCCCATCGTTTTTTCTTTCTCCCTATGAGTATGAGTAATATGTGTGTGTGTGTGTGTGTGTTTGGGGGGGTGGGGGGGTCGGGGTTGTTTGGGGCTTAGTGTTGCGTGCCGACTTACACGTGCCAAGTGTCAGACTAGGCAAAAAGGTAACACACGCAGACAAACGCATCAGGTCAAAAATATGGTGCATCAATACGATAGCAGAAACAAAAATGATGGAAAGATGGGATGATAAAGTACAAAGAACAAAAGAAAGAGCGAGACAGTGAATAAAATGGAGAGTGAAGGAGAGAAAAGATAAACAAACAAAGAGACGAGACAGAAAGAATGAGAGAAGATTGACAGAGATTGAAGTTTACATTAGTACATGGGTGGTGTAAAAAGAAAACATTCATTCACTACTAACGACCCCATCCTAATGACATCACTGACACTAATCATTGTGTCCTTCTGTGGCCATGTGCCTTTGCTTGCATATGGTTGGATTTAACTGTTAACGAGGTCCAGCTATAATCACCTGCTACAATGTTTCACAATGACTTTTTTATTTATTTATTTTATTTTAGTTTTGTCAATAGGCATGTGCTGAAAATCTGTTATCCCTGAAAAAATATCTCCTCTTAATTTACTTCCTCAGGGGTGCTTTGGATAGGTAAGAGTCCTTACCTATTTCTTAAAAAGTCTTACTTGGAACGTTTTCAGATCTGTAGTATGGTTGTACATATAACCTGTAAGAGTTCCCCCTGAGGAACAACTAAAGTATCCTTTAGGATATTAGATGGAACAGTCTTTCATTCATCTTCAGTAACCACTTTATTCAGGTCAGGTTCACCTCAGATAGGATGCCAGTCCATCACAGAGTGCCAGCCATTCCCATAATCACAAATGAGGCTATTCAACATAACAAATGCACCTATCTGCATGTGTTTTGGGAGTCGGGAGAAACGCCACACGAACATGGGATACTTCACACAGACAGTAACCTGAGGCCAGGATTAAACTTGGGACCCTGAAGTTACAAGGCTTCAGTGCTACCCACTGCACCACCATTCCACCTATAGAGCATTCTGCTCCTGAAATTCTTAAATACTTCTGAGGTTTCTCTCAAATTGATTTGTCCTCATGTAATGGTAACAAAGAAAAAAACAAAACAAAAAACAGGAACAGTAGACAAAAAAACAGATCCAAAAACAAACTGTGCTAACAAATGCATTCAGTGCTTGGACATCTACACTTTTTCAAGGCTTTCTGACTAACTCTAGTGGCATTACTGAAGACACGAATGATGGTGATATTTACATATTTTGAGTTGAACCTCCATTACGTCAGCCTCGTAGCTCCAGTGCTAAACTGAAGAAGCAAACATAGGATGGTAAACATGTTTTGGCTAATTAACATTTGTGAAAAGCTGTGCAAAGTTTGTTAAATATTGGCAGAACCTACATAATTGTTTGTTCTACTTTACTGAATCAAATGCAGTGGAACCAGTCCCAAACACTACATCCATATGTAATATGTCAAATAAGTTTACTAGTTAGCTGCCACTTATGGTGTGTATGGTGAGTTAATGAAAAGTCAAAATCTGCTGGTGACTCACAGAAGCTTTCTGTCATGGAATAATGATCTGGGCTAACTAATCTGCTAACTAATAAATGATCTGTGTGGCATACAGGTGTTGTTATACGAGTTATTAGTAGTTTGTGTGTGTGAGAGACTTTGTGTTTATATGTGTGTAGGTTTGCCTGGAGGTGGATGTCAGTGTTTGCTGTGTCAGTATGTGTGTGAGTGTGTGTGTGTGTGTGGGAGAGAGATGGAGAGATGAGTGAGGTTGATGACTCAGGCATGACTGTTTAACTGAAAGAGAAAGACAGATCGTCTTTAAGCTAACATTCATCAACGTGCTTCAGAGATCTGGCTGGACGACTTACAATGCTACTACTCAAGGTCAGTCACTTTTAGATCTCACTCACACCTGTACTGTTCCTGATGAAAGGCTGATGAAAGGCTGATGAGGGTCAGACATGTTTATATGATATGAATATAAATACCTTTATATGATTAATCATGATTGTGCTGGTGTGGGAGAAAGAAATAGGCAAAAGAATGGGAATGATCTGGATTTAGA
Organism: Pangasius sanitwongsei; assembly: GCA_037576675.1. Classification (NCBI taxonomy): domain Eukaryota; kingdom Metazoa; phylum Chordata; class Actinopteri; order Siluriformes; family Pangasiidae; genus Pangasius; species Pangasius sanitwongsei. The sequence goes on from CM075026.1 coordinate 16,964,305, forward strand.
TACTCCTAAAATGGTCACAGATAACTCCAAAAAAATGTGAACTGATCTTCATCTAGGTCTCCATGATAAACAAAGGAAGTGTGTATGAGAACATACGCAACATTTCCATATATAGTATTGAACAATTGTTCAATCAGCACAAATCAGGGTCACTCATGAAAAAAAAAAAGTTAACTAAAACGTTTACCCTTAAATGTTGTGACGTGTGGATACTTCTTCTTTTTTTTTTTTTTTTAAGTAATAACCTAAACTAAATGCTTTTTCTAGCTTATAATTAGTCCTCAAGTGGTGTCAATTTATTGTTTTATTTTATACATGTCAGTATTTTTGGAGATGTTTTGTCTAAACCTCTTGAACTATATATATATATATATATCTATCTATCTATCTATCTATCTATCTATCTATCTATCTATATATATATATCTCTATCTATCTATCTATATATATATATATATCTATCTATCTATCTATCTATATATATATACATATATATATATATATATATATATGTGTGTGTGTGTGTATATATATATGTATATATATATATATGAGAGAGAGAGAGAGAAAGAATTATACACTGCTCAAAAAAATTAAAGGAACACTTTGAAAACACATCAGATCTCAATGGGGAAAAATATGCTGGATATCTATACTGATATGGACTGGGTAATGTGTTAGGAACGAAAGGATGCCACATC
>CM075026.1:16965571-16980696 GCA_037576675.1 Pangasius sanitwongsei
GTAGGGAAAAAAATGTCAGTGGCCTCCACCTGTAAAACCATTCCTGTTTTGGGGGTCGTCTCATTGTTGCCCATCTACTGCACCTGTTGTTAATTTCATTACTTAACTGACCAGATCAATATCCCAGGAGTTTAACTGACTTGATGCTATACTCTGATTAAAAAGTGTTCCTTCAATTGTTTTGAGCAGTGTATATATAAAACAATATATAGAATTTACAACCTGTTTCACATTTTAACTTAGGAATATAGCGCAAAGCTGAATTCATTGGATTTCCTAAAGCCCCAGGAAACCTAAATCCCTGACTTACTTTCTAATTAATTTAATATTGGTCATGTTGGCACACAATATGCAGCAAAAATGAATAACTGGTAACTTTTTTTAATGTCTACATGTAGATCACCAGAATAAAACTCGGTAATCCGTAGGCAAGATTTGCCATCACCAGTCAGAGGGTTGATGTCCCTAGTTCCTCTCATATAACTTTTATCAACACTATATGTCACATATTAATGTTCTGTTCTAGTCTCACTCTATGTAAAAGCTAACCTAGCAAGAGGGTGAATTTTTTTTCACTTTTTGATATTAAAAACAGCGAGCAATGCCCATAGATCCATAGCTGTCATCCTTCAGGTCCAATGCTGCGATTTTCCTCTGTATCAGGTGTGTCAAACTCAAGTTCTGCCTGGGTCACACTAGCAATTTTGTGAGCCATAATCAAATAATTAAAAAAAAAAAAGAAAGAAAGAAAAGAAAAATCGCTAACACCAATAACATAGGTTCTGAAATTAGAATGTGATGTTTCTATAGGGAAACAGAAGGGTTAACAAACTATTAAAGTGTATGCACTATTAGGTAATAGCTTTTATTATACTGACAATAATAAAAGTTTTTTTTTTCCCACATTTTTTTTATCACATTTTACTGGAAACCAGTTGTGATGAGAAACAGGATTAGCCAATTGGGATGATCCATTTTTCCTGTTTCTGTTTGAATGCCCATACCCAGATAACCACACTATAAGCACAGAAAAATTAATTGTGATTTTATTCTGTACATTTCCTCATCCTAGTGAAATTAATTTCTGGTTACGCCACTGCCAGCACCGTGCTTCTGAATCGTTTTAAGATGCGAGTGTGACTTACTTCAAGTGTAGCAAAGGCATTGATTTTAACCTGCATTTCAGACCATGGTCAAGCCAGCCACGGGAGAAATTGGTGTGCAGTATATATGGTGGTTTACGGTAACTACACTTCGGATGGACAAAAAGCTGCCACTCTTCAGTTTTAGTTAAGAACTATGAGATGTGAGCTTGCGTGCTGTACAGTGGTGGTCGCTACACCACCGATCTGCTGTGAATTCCGGATAGTGTGAAAACGTTGAGCAGTAGTGTACTGCCGGCTGTTTCAGTATTATTATTTCCAAGTTCACAAGGGCCAAATGAAACTAGGCTTCGTTCTGGATTTGGCCCGTGGGCCATGTTTGACACATGCTCTATATGTAATCTACTTGGAAAAAAAAAAAAAATTGTCCATAACTCTTTTCACACCCCCACATGTCCAGTGGTCCAGGGAGCTTCATTTTTTTTTTCTCCATCAGTGACACTGTTATTACAATGTATAAAAATTTTGCTCATCTTTACTTTGTATTACAACTTTGATGAAACATCTGTTCTGCAAAAGTCTGGGTAATTCCATACAGTTCACAAACGCAGTGTATGACTGCGCACATGTATTTGCTTCTGTGTGCATACATCCAAGTGTAAAGTCTCAGTTTCACATCCTTGATGATGTAACATAACGGTGTCTTGTGACCTGAGGTTTGCGGCTAGCTTGTTGGTGTCTTATGAGTTAAAGGGATACTCTCTCCTTTATGCTTTTAAACCTCATTTTCTGACTTGTTCACTATTTTTTTTATTATTTTTTTTTTTAGTTCAGGTAGAAATTCACAGACGAGTTGTATAGGTTTAGACATTTTTTTCTGTGGGCTTTAAAAATTACAGCCAAGCTTAAAGCATTTAAGAACTGTTTAGCAGCTACACAGTCTTAAATGGTGGTGCAATAACTTTATCAATTAGGGAATCACACTCCAAAATTGTGCCTTAAATAAAAGCTTTAGACATACAGACTATTTGCCAGTGTGTTGATACTTGGTTTAATTTCATCCACGCATACTTATAATTTATTGTAATTAGGCAAACACCTATGTATTGTTTAGCTGTGAGTTCTTCAAATCTATCGTCTGCTACTTGTTTAGAGGAAATGCAAATGTCACTTCTAGGGTTTTTTTTTTTTTCATTTTTGGAGGAAGTGACAGGACTTTCTGTGTTCTGTTGACACAGGAGACATTTTGTTCCATAGACTTTAGGGCAATGTTTTTGTTTTATATTGTCTTGCATTTCCAGTTGTTCAGGTAGATTTCAGTGAACTGAACTCCAGTTTCTAAAAATCCAAAACAGTTGACATATTAACATGGAACTCTACAGTGCCCAGCCTTGTATCAATGATAATCTACTTAATCTTTTTTAAAATTCCATGTCTTTTCTTATTACCTTTTACAATTTCCACAACTATTAAATCATCTCCACTGATATTACTGTAGGTTTCTCTTGCTTTGTTTGACAGGCTCATCAAGCCAAGAGAGTTATACTTAAATGCTTCTGCTCCATGCTTTCAGTTCACTGGTTAGCTGTTGCCAGTGTGCTTGATGGAAATTGCCATCTACCCAAGCTTCTTTATGTGGCTTTTATTACTTATGCATACCTTTGTCTGGTGAAAATGTCCAATCTTTGAAATGAAGTATTTCATAATTTGACACATGATTTTGTCCAAAGGAACTTACAACTGAGGGAGAAATCAGAGAAAGCATTTAGCTGAGAAGCTGTTGGTTCTAACGTTGTGACAGAACAGGGAGATCCTGTTCTTTTCAGAGCATGACTAGTCATAATGTAAGATAACCTTAGCCAAGGACACGACATAGAACCACTGGGGCTTAGGCTCTTTTCCCAATGGTGGACTTACCACTTGTACAGTTTTGTCCCAAATGTAATGCTTATCTTGTTAAAATGTTTTGGGTTTGGTTATTTTACAGCCACAGGGCCTGATATCTTGTGCTATTACCAAAATAATAGGTGTGAGACTATGGCTGTGTAGATGTATAGTGGATGCATACTATGTGATTTCCTTTGATTGTAGTTTTGTCAGCAATATTAGAATATTAGGTGGGAATATTGTGAACCTGGGCTGGTGCCACTGGGCAGTGGTAGTTCAGTGTTTAAGATGTTGGCCTGCTGATTGGAAGTTTGTGAGTTCACATCCCAGCACTGCCACTACTGGGCCCTTGAGCAAGGCCCTTAATCCCTAACTGTTCAGTTGTATAAATTAGATTAATGCAAGTCGTTTTGGATAAGGGCATCTGCCTTAAATGTACATTTTGCCTGACATTTTAAAATGGAGCACTGGTGCTTTAGGTTGCTATACTGGTTTAAAATTTGATTAAAGCCTTGGGTTTGGTGTATTTGGTTTGACTAGGACTGAGGAGGTTTGTTAAAATACTCACTTATTCAGAGTATTAGGTTGGAATATTACATTGTCTTTGGTGAATGTATCATGTTGGTGTATTGGGTTAAAATACTGAGTTGTATTCTGTTACAGTATTGGTTTAGAACTACTGGATCGTGTTCCACTAAATTGTTGGATTGTGTTTGGTTAGAACATTTGATTCAAAGATTGTGAGTACTGACTCATAATATGGGAGGTTTAGGTTAGAGCATTGGGTGTTGTATTGAGCATCAGACCCTCAGACTCTCATCTCACATGTATCATATGTATGGGGTTAGGACCTTTCTGAGAAATGCCGGTCCCCACACATTATCCTTTGTATACTTTCTGGCCACAAGCTTCAGAAAGATACACGTTACAATCTGCTTCTCCACACTCCCTTTCCATACATCCATTACCTTTTGTGGCCTTTGTGGCACTCAATATTAAATGTATCTCCAAAGTTCCAGTTAATAAATGACAATGAATTTCAATGCAGTTCTTGGTATTTTAAGTTTTCTTTAGTCATCATGTTTCGCATGATGAAATCTCGTTTGAATGCTATATCGGTGTGAATATTCTTTCCTTTTGTTTGTGAGCATCCTGCTGCCTAGCTGCAGAAAGAATTCACTATGCACTATGAAAGTGCTGTGTCACTCGGAGAGATTAAAGGATCACGTAATCAGACTGGTGGGTGGGTGAATAAATGTTCTTGTGTGTGTGTGTGTGTGTGTGTATGAGGCGGGGTAGAGACCTTCATGTTGTGCGATATGACACATCCGTCTACCCCACTTGTACCCACTTTGGGGGGAGTGGTGGAGGAATGCTGATGATGTAACAGTGATGTCATGCTCACTCTCTCTCTTTTCTCGTGCTCTCACTCCTCACCCACTTACCCACTGCCAGTGACTGAGCAGTTTTACCTCTGCTCTTTGGCTTCCGCCCATGTGTGCGAGTGTGTGCATGTTTTGAGTTGCATTGCTTCTGCTGTATGCCAGTGTCGACTGTGCTGATTGGAGTGACGGGACTGGAGAGTGAAAGAGCAAGACGGAGACTCTCCATCCGTCTGATTCAGAACTGTGGAGAAGCAAAAAAGCGATTGCATCAGGAAAATGATGAAAATAGCGAGAGGTTGTTTAGGAAAGAGAAGAGAATAGCGAGACGTTGCTATCATCTGCGATTGCCGTGCGCTAACTTGTGAGCTGTTCTTCTCTGGAGCCATCGGTTTATAGAGACTCTGAGACTCAGCTAGCAGTGGAAGGAGAGAGCAAATGTGAAAGAGATGAAAGAGCCAATGAAGGAGGAAACAGCTGAGCAGCTAAGGGCAGGTAGTTAGCGGGGTGGAGAAACGAGAGGGGAAGATTTTACTCTGACTGAGAAAGTAGGAACTGGCAGAAGATTTTGATGCAGGATAGGCAGATCATTGTAATTTGAAGCGACAAGGCACGCTTTCCATGTTTCTCACACTGTTTACTTCTCATCTCTGGACTCTTCTCTTCTATGTATTCCTGCATCCCTGTGTCATCTTTTGGTTCTTTTCCCTCCTTCGTTTCATGTTGGAGGAAACAACTCAGCAGCAAATGTGAACAGTCAATTTGCGAATGAGTGTGATTGTTGTTCTTTAATTTTATTTGTTCTTCCTCCCATTCTTTTTTTTTTTCTTTTTTGCTTCTGGTTCCAGACCTGTCTCTCGTTATCTTGTGGTTCCAGTTTGGTCATTGCCTAGCTCTGCCCCCGTGTGCCCTGTGTATCTCGTGCTTTGGGCCATTCACAAATGTCTTCATCCACGATTTCCAAAACTGAATATGTACAATGGCATACGAAAGCTTTGGTCATCTCCTCCTGCTTTGACAACAACCTTTAACTGGTTTCTCTACAGTGCCCATACAATTATTAGGCTTATACTATTGAAACTAGACTGGAGACAAAAAACAGACATGATAAGAAGATACGATGAGAAATAAGCAATGAGTGGAGTGTTAGAGAGCAAAGCATATTATTGAAGAGCGACTGCCGAAAGCCACTCTATACAGGGCAAGAGAACATAAAAATATGCATCAATATGTATTGTGAAATGAAGGGAAAGGATCGAGCCACTCGATTGTGTTAAGCGTTATTCTGTATTATTTTTAGCAGATGACAGCTGCCTGGGCTTGGAGAGAGCCTGCATGAAGATTGAACAGCTGCAGCCTCCATGTTGTTGAGCAGTTCGAGATTCAGGCAAATCAGCTGCAAAACAAACTTCAAATATCAAAAGCACAGCTCGTTCTTTTGGTTTCCTGTCCTCTTTCAGGGAAAGAAAGCCTAAATTGATGTAAAAATGGTGCTGTGTTCATCTCTGCATCTCATTCTCTCTTTCTATCCACTGCGGCTGCTGTTAGCGTTCATCCCCCCGTTCACAGCGCTCTCCTCCATTCCATAGTACGTGCCCAGTGTGAGTCAGATAATGGCCTCTCTCGCACTGCGCAAGCTGAAAAGAGGAGGGGGGAGGAGAAACAGGAGGGAGAGAGAGCGAGAGGAGAAGAGAGAGGGAGGGAAAGCAGAGCGATAGAGTAACACACACAGAGAGAGGGAGATAAAGAGAGAGGAGGGGTTTAAGACGAAGCAGACCGTGAACGAGAAAAAGGGAATATAGAGAAAGGGACGAGAGGATAGACATAATGTGAGAAGGAAAAAGAGAGAGAGCGATTGCAGCAGCAGTGGCGGCTGGAGGAAGACAGATTGAGAGAACAAGCGGGTGTGGGGGAGGTGTGTGTACGGGTGTGTGCGTGTGTGTGCGCGTGTCTACACTTGCGTGTGCGTGTGGATGCCGCACTGAGACGGAGAGGGAAACAGGAGAACGAGAAAGGAAGAAAAGATTCACTACCAGCTACGCTCCATGCGCTTTTCTGTCCACTCCACCGTCCATTGTCTCTGCGTCTGCTCTATCGGGACACATACACACACACACGCAATGTAAGTACACCTCTGTCTTTTTTATTCAGTTGTCTTTTCTGAAATTGGCTTTGTATTGGTGTTGTGATGGCACCAGCCTAGGGGTTATGTATTTGTGTTTGCATGTGTGTGTATCTGTGTGGATATGTGTCCAGCTGTCTGCTCTCAGGCATCCCCCCTGCACTCCCCCCTCCATGCCGGTCTCCTTTCTGCTTTGTGCTGTCATCCTCTCTGGGCATCTGGTGTGCATTTGCGCACACGCGTATAGGTGTATGTGTATAGAGAGCAATGATATGGCTCTATCCCAGAGCTCAACTTCAGCACGTTGTATTTAAAGGGCTCTCTATGTTACACAAACGTGTGTCAGATAAAACTAGTCAGGCAGCCCATTCTGGTTGGGCGTGTTAATGTTTTGGCAGCATAACACTGTCAGAATGGAAGAACTACACCAAAGCACAATTCTTTGCTATTAGCAGGGGTTGTGTGTATGTGCAGGTGTGTTCTTATGGATCTGAATGGAAAGGAGTGGTACATTTACGGTAGCTATTTGTTATCCTTACCTCTCGATGGTGTGTTTCTTTTCACTGCTTTGCTAAAAAGAGGAAAAACTCTGTCATAAGAGAAGTGTGGTTTGGCTGTTTCAGAAGCACCATGGACTCGTGACCAGTGGGGTTTCGGCCTGTAAACCATGCTTTCTGTCTCTCACACACTTCTGAAAAAGCACACACAAACTCACATACACAGCAATAACCAAGTGGTCACATGCCCGTGTGGGAAACTGAGTAGACACCATTCATAGAAGGGGAACAGAAATGCACATTAAAGAGTGTCCTTTATAGCAATACAGTGAGCAGAGTCTGCATTCTTATAATCATTTTCTAATTCATTCATCTTGTACTGTGGCAGAATATTTCCAAAGATGGAATGCTACTTACTATATAGAGATGGGAAAAAGGTCTAGATGTTAAACAGGTATAAATGTGAGATTACCACAGATAATTTGAACACTGAATAAGATGCTTAACTGAATTTGGAAATATTAACTTTTATAGAACTGACATTTTTTTGCTTACAGTTGATGGTACTAAATGTAGTCCAAGTTGTGTGAGCTGAGAAGCTGCTCACCAAACATTCTGAAACTGTCAGAGCACAGCCACAAGATCCTCTTTTTTGAAGTTAAAAAAAAAAAAAAAAACCCAAAACATGTATCCACATAATCAACAAAACATTTCTCACAATCACCTACCCCACCGTCACAACTCAGTTGGATGTGTTTTGGCCTGTGTGCATTACTACAAAATATTACAGGAGATGTAAATGTTAAAGGGGAATACTATTTTCTGTTTTGAGTCTGTTTTGCGTTATTATTTCAAGTCAAGTATAACAGCCAACAAGCACTACTAATCTTTAAAAAAAAAAAAAAAAAAAAGGCTTACCCTGACCCACTACTATGAACGATGCTGATTAAAAAAAGAAAAAAAAAGAAACAAACTGAATCTGATACAGAAATGAAGTGAATACTGTTACAGTATCACAGTGGACTATGGCAGTTATTAATGTAGGATAGCTTTAATTCTTGGACTTCTTTCTTTCAAAGAGGCATCAGGATCTTTGTATAAGGAGATACTCAAGATTTATAGCGTATTATTGTTGCCAGGGTGAGATCAGGAAAGGTGTGAACATTAGTAGTTAAGTATTAGCAGTTATAGTTAAATTAGAGAAAACACCAAGCTTGGCCCTCTAGGACTAGTTTGGAGACCTGATGGTGGTTGTAGTTACTTGAATTATATTGTGTACAAGTTCACACTATTAGGGCAAAAGTTCATAATACTGAATTAGCAAATTAGCAATGAATGTCATAACTGTATACACACTAAGAATTAGCAGGTTTGAGTTCTCTAATGTTTCGATCTCTTTATATTTCTTGCAGACGGTTTCAGTGGTGGGTTCAGTGGATGGCCCCAGCAGAAGTGGCCAGATGGAAATTGACCATGGATGCCTGGAGAAAGGCGTGTTGAACCAGGAGCTGTCCAATGGGCTGAGTCAGCATGGAGATGAAACAAATGGCCTTGAAGGGGGAGCTTTGGCAAAGCTTAGCCACCAGCACCAGGAGACATTATCATGTCTTCCCCAGAAACAGGGATGGGGGCCTGGAAATCCAAAAGGAGCCTCTACCCCCCAGCAGCAGGAGACAGGCTGGAGTGACCAGAGCACAAGTCGCTTGGGGAACAGTGTGGACATGGAGAATGCTAGAACACTGGTGGCCTTCTCAGCTAGTGCAGGTTCCCTACCCCCTTGCAGTGTTTCTCAACCTCCTCCTAACCCTAATACACAGCTGTATGAGAAATTCAACCAGGAAATGGCTAATCGAGGAGATGGCGATAAGCAAAAAACATGGAGTAGTGATGATCAGCACTACACTTCAGAGGATCTGAACACCCTCCAGATGGCTTTAAATCAAGCCCGTCATGGTCACAAGCCACCAAACTGTGACTGTGATGGACCTGACTGTCCTGATTACCTTGAGTGGCTGGAGAAGAAGATCAGAATGGCAGGCAGTGGCCAGGCAAAGGGTCTTTGCAAATTATCAGGTGCTTCTCAGACAGAGCAACAACACTATCGGTCTCAGCCACAACCTCAACCCAATGGTGCAAACACCTCTTGTGGATCAGAACCACAGTCACAGAACCCTGTTAACCAGCCTCCAGTCCCAAGACCTTATTGCCCCCTACCACCTATTCCCTGTTCTCCCAGTGTGCTATCCATCGCTAAGGAGAGGAATGTCAGTCTACAGACAGCTATTGCAATTGAGGCACTGACCCAACTATCTGGCACTGGTGGGCCTGTGGGCGAGTCAACATTTGAAAACTCCAACCACCATGCTTCACCTCAGCCCCCCTCTCAAACCCAAGATGGGCTGCGATTGAGTGCTTCATCACCCAGGCCCCTTTCATCATTGTCTGTTTCCACTATACCCCAATCGTTCTCCTCTGGGCATTTCCCTCAACAGAATTCTGCTTCATGGGAGCAACACAGGCCTGAGTCACAGGGTCCTGCTCATCACTCCTCCCAATACAGTTCCTTCAACTCCCCCTTTTCAACCTCACACCCATCCACCCCTAGTACATCACCCCACCAGTGGCAACAGAGCACTGGAGCAAGCTGTGAGAAAAGCTCTCCTAGGATTCCAAGGATGTTGAATTCTGAAACTCAGGCTCGTTTTCCACACCCATCCCATGGCAGCAGTGACCCAATGTCTGAACTGAAACAGCTTCTGGGAGACAGCAGTGGAAAGTACACTAGTACTACCTTCAAGCTTCCTGCCCCACCTCAATATCTGAAGGACAACCACCCAGTGATGCCTCACATAAAACAGGAGGTCAACAATGGGGACTACCCAGGTGAGATAGGTGCAGCAATGGGCCAGTATAGAATGATAAATAGTCAGCAGCAGTTTCAAGGCCAGCAGATTTCTCAGTCTATTAGGTACTCAACTCAGGCAGCACTGCAACAGCACCTTCATCATAAACGTAACCTCTTTTCTGGTCCTCAAACTTTCGATCTGCGAGCACCAATGACATGCCAGACTCTCCGCAAATGGTGGCCACAGTCTACACCAGAGGGTGCTCTAACCATCAAACAGGAACCCAGGGAACCCAAGAAGAAAAAAAACACACAGAGTTCTCCTCTCCTCAAGCAGCCTATGGGTGGACTGCTTGGTTCATTGGGCCCACCTCTTCCTAAACCTAAACAGATCATCATTAAAAAGCCCAAGCAAAAGGCTTCTCAGCCTCTCTTTCTCCCACAGAGTCAGATCACAATACAGAAATCAAGCATGTCAGTGAGTATACCATCCCTGTCCCAACCTGCACCATCTCTACCTGTCATAGAGGCTGCACTTCCTCCCTGTCTACCCCCATATAACTCCTCTCAGGTGGTAGTGAGCCAAGCAGCTCCAGCCCAATCTCAGGAATCAGTTGTGAACAGAAGTACTACCCCCATCTCTGGAAACACCCCCCTAGCTTCCAGCCCTCTTAATGTCCCTGTGCCCCCTGCCCAGGATGGACTGACTAGCTCAGACCTCACCACAGTAGCTGAGAGTTCCCTGGTTACCACTTCCACAAGTCAGACAACAATATCTCTGTCCACTCCACCTCTATGTGGCCTCAATTCCCTGGATCCAAAATTCGAGGACCTGATTCGTCAGTTTGAGGAAGAATTTGGGGACACATCTGCCCCTGTCACAGATGCTCCAGAGCAGGGCTTTGCTCCTTATGTGGTAACTGAGTCACCCCCAAATTCTAACTCAGGACAAACCAGACCCCAGTCGCCATCCATAGAAAAACTCAACAACCTTCCTGTCCCAACAAGCGAGCCTGAACCCAGTCTGAAGCAGTCTGAGGGAAAGAATGAGGAGACATCCATGTTCTACAACCAGATTTCTGCCATCAAACAAGAAATTGAAGAGTGTGAAGTAGAGGTTAAGCCCTCAAATCAGCTACTGGCTCTGGCAACGGAGGCTTATCTGCAGCAGCAACATCACAAAATCCTTGTAAACCCCTTCACCACAACTTGCTCTCCTCCAAACAAACGCATGAAGATTGAATCATCAGGTGATGTAACGGTAATTTCTACCACTGGCAATTTTTCCGCTGCAGGGGAGACTCTAGATACGCCCACAAAAGAGAGTTTTCCCTCATCCCCTTCACTAAAAGGTTTTCTGGAATCTCCACTACGCTATTTAGATACCCCAACCAAGAGCCTTCTGGACACACCTGTAAAGGATGCTCAAGCAGAGTTCCCCACCTGTGATTGTGTGGGTGAGTATATCCCTATATCCCTGGTTTCTAGGTTTAACATAGTTCTGTCCCATTTTGTAGTGCAACTGAAACAGTTAATTACAGTTCTGCAGGCCCTGATTATCTGCTCAAGTGTAACAGAAACTACAATACTAGAAAAGAGTTCCTTGAATTCTAGATTAAAAACATCTTTATCATAAACACTGTAACAGGATTACTATCAGGTCCTAGCAGTATGAACTTTACACTTGCTGCTTTATTGCCCCACACACAGTTTCTGGATGTAGGTTCATGCAGGTTTAGATTATGATTGTAGATTCCAACAATTCTTTCACTTTCAAGGTCCTGCATCAATTTTGTCTTGGCACATTTGTCCAAGCAGTGCTGGTCCATGTCTGTGAATACATGCTTCTTTGGGGTCCCTCTCTCATCTTTCAGTGTTCTGGCTACAGTGCCTCTCTTTGGGGGTAGGCAGCAGGAACAATAGCCCTTACAGAAGGGGTCCATTGTGTCGTATTAGACCAAGGGTGGCCAGACAGTCCTGAGCTCTACAAGCAATTCTGTCTCTCCTTCTGTCAAACCAGCAAAGACAGAGCCTGACTGGGTCCTTATGGGAGCTGTGGACATGAAAGATAAAGAAACTGTGCTCATATATCATGTGATGTGTGCACAGTGGTTAGACAATAAAACAGAGAGAGAAAAGTGAAACAAAGAAAACTGTATAGCCTGTGTAGGTTTACCTCATTCTCTCTTCTATGTAGGTTCTAAGGGAAGAAAGACTGTATGACTACTTATTTTAAAGACACCATACTGTTTTCAAAATGTATGTATTCTGTCACGAAATTTGAATGTGTGAGACCAGCTGTAGCTGAACGCTTGTTGGCTTATTACGGTCACCAGGAACTAAGGTCACCCAGCAACCAATCTCCCTAGTAAAACCACTGCACACACACACACACACACTCCACTGCCAAGAGCACAGGGGGGAAAAAAACAGTGTAATCAGATATAGTATGCCCATACACACATGCTAATATGATAATGGATCATATTTATCTATCCTACAGGTTTGTCATGCTCACATGTTTCTCTTTTACTTCTCTATGTCACTTCCTCCAGCTGGCCCCACCTTTATTACTACTAACACCCAAAGTGGAATGTGACCTTAAATTCCCTCTACTCCAGACAAGTGTTCACTCTCATATGCACACACACATACACACAATGACTCACTCCTTGAGCGCTCTCTGCCAAACACCACATTAAAATTGCTACAGTGACATTAGGGTGCGCCTAGTTTGTTCTTTACTCGCATCTTCTTGCTCTCATCTGCTCTAATACACTTGCCTGAATTTAGGGGTATGAAGTGTATGTATGTGTAATGAAGTGTAAATGAAGACCAAAAAATACTCATGAAGGTAATTTGTTTTTACTGGTCCTTCTCACTCAGTCTCTCTTCAACTATCATTATTTCCCCAGAGCACATCCTTGAGAAAGATGAAGGCCCATACTACAATCATTTGGGATCAGGGCCAACTGTGGCTTCAATAAGAGAGCTTATGGAGAACAGGTGAGAAACTCTAGTCTAGCCCCAGTAACACTGATATGCCCTTCCTAGTGTCCCTTTTGTCTCCATCAGAGGGTGAACATGATATCAGGGATTCAGCTGGCATTAATGTTTATATATTATGTATAAAGTGTCATATCCATGAAATGGATACTGAGAAAGGATATTAAGAGCTCTACTCTTATGCTAGTATTAAAATTAATCTAGATTTACTTTTTGTTTCATAAAAAAGTTTAATGAATAATTAGCACCTGATCTAGAGTATAACCTACATATTAAATTCCTGTATTACATGCTTCAATTTGCTTTAATTTAAATTCCAGCATTTGACATATGCTAATGCATTTTTACTAACTGACTTACTGCAGGATCCAAATTGTATTCATGGCTGTAATTGGTCTGTAATTGATGGACATGATCCAACAAAACTCTTAACTGGAATCTTACTAGATGAGATCCAATCAATTTCATATAATTTGGTTCCTATCCTACTAACTTTTTCTTCTGTCTTCAGACACTGGAATTTTGTGAGGCAACACCTAACGCCAACCCAGAGACCTCATTAATAAATAAAGCTGTATAGAAAAGTGCATTATAGCTGAACAGAAACTCAGAAATCATGCATACATGAAGACAAAGACATGATTGCAAGCTCAGCTGTTAAATCTATTGGGTGCTGAACTTTAAACAAGGGAAAAACTGTTCCTGGCTGTGTATAATTTGCTTTAGTAGTTCCCCTTGTGTCTGTTTTTGCACTGAGCATTATAAGAGAGCTGTAGCTTGAAGATCCTGGCACGAGACTCTTGCACAGCTGTGGATAAAAATCTCTCCTCTCCATTTCTATTTGCTCTGCTTCATTTCTTGTCCTCGCTTCCTCCTCCCGCTCTCTGTTGCCCTCCCCTCCTCCCTTCTGCAGCTTCTCTGTGATCCCATCCCTAGGGAATCCCTGACCCATAATGCAGTGGGAGTAAAGAGGAAATAATCACCGTCAGCAGAGCCAGATGAGAGAGAGAGAGAGAGAGAGAGAGACAGAGAGAGAGAGGAATGATGGTATTTACTTAGTAAGGCAAGACAGAAGAGTGTGTGAGCGTGAGTGTCCACATTGTGGGTGTATTTCAGTGATCTTAATACAGAGCTGAGTCACACTATCCCAACAGGCCAAAAGTGTAAGTGGAAAAGGAGTTGGGAGTGGGGGTTGCATCCGTTTGTGCTTTCGAGACTGACCTAAGAACTCAAAATTTTGGACCCTAAGCTGATCCTGACATGACATCTGACCCAGCTAGGGCCACCCCACCCCTTCTTCACTGAAGTGTGTGATTGTTGATGAATGCATGGTGGGTGGGTGTGTTAAACCTCACTGATGCTGTCATTATGTTCCAACTTCCAAAAAAAAAAAAAAAAAAACAAAGACCATGTTGGGGGTAGGGGTGCCTTGCAAGGACTCCACATTTAGTATAATGCCATCATCAATGCATGCCCTTATTGTCTCCTGTTAATATATAGATACATAGATACATACATGTGTAACACACTCTTGTATGTATACGCTCTTGTTTTCAGAAAATTAGGATCACATAGTCATGTGCGCACACACATGGAGGATTCTCAGCTATGTAATGCAGTTCTGGTGTTTTTAAGCTAAAGTGAATATTAGCAAGAACTTGTGAAGAGTGCTTGGGACCAGATAGCTCATGAAAACAACTGTTTTTTTTCTGGGTACTTCTATGTGTAGCTGTAGTTCAAAAGATATTCATACAGTCTAGTTTTGCAACAAGAGTTAAGGCCTTTGCATTCAAGGCATGTAACAGAAAAAACAATTCATAAAGAAATTCTAAACAACTTGGACACCAAGGCAGGTTACTATGCAGTTATTCTTACACTAAAGCTACAAAAAATGGTAAAGAGCTCCATTTGGGGGGAAACTGCCGAACAATTTGACAGTCCAAATGCTGAATGTTTTGTCACCATCAATATGACTTGCTTAATTATCTAAAGTGATGCCATCATTAATAACTATCTCCTTCAGTTCAAGATCAACATCCCATTCTACAGAAGCTACAATATAGCCCTGGTGCAAATGAAAGTAAACCTGTTTCTTTGTGTTTGCCACTGCAGGTATGGACAGAAGGGTGAGGCTATCCGTATAGAGAAGGTAGTGTTCACAGGAAGAGAAGGCAAGAGCTCACAGGGATGTCCTATTGCAAAATGGGTGAGTCTGAAATGTTGCACACAAGTACCGGCACGCGAGTGTCTAATTGATATAACCGTAAATGGCTGATCTTAAAG
>CM075026.1:16981583-16995090 GCA_037576675.1 Pangasius sanitwongsei
TGTAAAGCTGCTTTGGGACAATGTCCATTGTTAAAAGCGCTATACAAATAAAACTGAATTGAATTGAATTGAATTATAATAACCTCCACTTTTCTGGGAAGGCTTTCCATTAAATTTTGGAACATAACTGTGGGGATTTGTGCTCATTCAGCCACAAGACCATTAGTGAGGTCAGGCGCTAATGGCAGATGAGATGGCCTGGCCTTCAGTCAGCATTCCAATTCATCTCAATGGCGTTCAGTGGGGTTGAGGTCAGGGATCTATGCAGGCCACTTAAATTGTTCCACACCAACCCTGGCAAACCTGGTCTTTATGAACCTCCCTTTGTGCACAGGGGCATTGTCATGCTGGAACAGGCCCCTTAGTTCCAGTAAAGGGGAAATCTTAATGCTACAGCATACAAAAACATTTTTAGATATTCAGTGTGTGCTTCAAGCTTTGTGGAACCAGTTTGGGGAAGGCCAACATATTGGTGTGACTGTCAGGCATCCATACTTTTGGCCATATAGTGTATTTTTATACATACTGTAAGTGTAAATTGTACTGGGGGAATGGTAGTTGAAAGCAGCAGAAATAGATCCAAATGCTTCCAAAAATCACTTTCATTCTTTTCACATTGTTAATTTCTCAGGGAAGTGTCTGCAATAAAAATGCCTCTGGATAGTTAAATGAAGATGGTATGTGTGAGCTTGTAGCAGATTTCCTTTCATATAAATCCTGCATGATAAGCTGCAATATGATCACATTGTTTTATCATATTGCAGACAAATAACATTTAACATGCTCATATAATAATGCATTATTGGTTCTTTCACAAGTAAGTCCTGGTGGATTTGAAAAATGTGTAAAATGTGTTTAAGTTTACTATGATGTTTATTTAGCATTGTTGGAAAGACTCCAGTGTCAGTGCTTTGTAACAGTCAGGTCTATCTAAATTTTCAGACACAGGAAAGTCTTCAGGACGGAAGGCATTTTACCTTGAGGTTTCTTAGTAATATGACAGCTCAAAAGTGTTTCATTCCTTACTTATAGTAAACTACAGTAATTATATTGAGGAATACGCAAATATAATGTGCACGGCTTTAAACTGGCTTTAGCGGTCATAATGGACAATTTTAATCATGCACTTTGCTTTAGTTTCTTTTAACTTCTAACAGGTTCCCAATGAAGAAACAATGTGGGTGAAAAATGTAGCACCTCAATTTTAGAAAATTTCCAAAGCATACATCATTCTGTGATTTATGGAAGTGTTTAAAAACTGGTATGGATTTAAACACTGGAAGAATATTCCTGTAATGACAGAGTTTAGTTATAATTTTGTCTCTTTCTCTCTCTGTCTGCCCCCTGCAGGTGATTCGACGTAGCAGCGAGAAAGAGAAGTTGTTGTGCCTGGTGCGGCACCGGGCTGGGCACCACTGTGCCAACGCCGTCATCATCGTCGTCATCCTGGCATGGGAAGGCATCCCAAGGGCTCTTGGTGATAAACTTTATCAAGAGATCACAGAGACGCTCACTAAATACGGCAATCCCACCAGCCGCCGTTGTGGCCTCAATGACGAGTGAGTGAGGAAAAATGTGCCCCTTTCACCTGTACATTTCTTCTAGATTCTGCTTCTAGAATGAAATTTGCTAGATATAGATATACTTTGCAGTAAATTGAATTTCTTATACTCACTGACAAAATGCCATGTATGTATATTTATGGCCATGGTGCAGCAGGTAGCTTTGTTGCCTCTTAGCTGCAGGGTTCCCAGTTTGATCTACCATCTCTAGGAAAAAATCACCCACCCCCAAAAGAGACATTTTGAGTTACAGTTCTATCAATTATAAAGTTCTAGATTTATAAAGAGTTTGTATTATTTCGGCTTTCGTTTGTTTTGTCAGGCCACATTGCAGTTTGGCAATAATGAGTTTTTGTGTGTTGTATGAACTGATCATTTCAGCCCATTGGTTGTTCTTTTTCAAAGTTCACTGTGGCACAATGGTATAATGGGCCAAGCCTTCACCCTACCGTTAAACCCAGATTATAAATTTAATCAGCTGTATATAAAGGACAGCTTTAAACTGCTGTTTTGTGGCCTCCATCACTTTTTCTTTGGTCCAGTGACTGTGTTCTGAAATGCAGCTTTGTTTTGTGCAGCCGTACTTGTGCGTGCCAGGGAAAAGACTCCGAGACCTGTGGTGCTTCATTCTCTTTCGGGTGTTCTTGGAGCATGTACTTTAATGGGTGTAAATATGCCCGCAGCAAGACCCCCCGCAAATTCAGACTGCAGGGAGAACACCCCAAAGAGGTTAGTGACTTAGGAACTTTTTATTTACATTATGTATGGTTATATGATGCTTATTACTATGATCATATGACAGCACTCATAATGGACTGAAGTGAATTGCAACAAGTTGTATCACTTGTATTTCAATGCAAATTGATTGTAAACGCCAACAGCTACCATCACACAGCCAACCAGAGATGTTTCATGTTTTATTGCTAAATAATAAACAATACCGAAATACTAAATAATACAGACTGTACTGTATCTCAACTGCCCAAAAATGAATACATCTGGAAACAAATGTTATGGGATTCTCACTCCACAGGAGGAACTTCTCAGGGATAACTTCCAGGAATTGGCCACTAAAGTGGCACCTGTATATAAGCAGCTGGCCCCTCAGGCATACCAAAACCAGGTAAGAGCTGCCACAGGTTTCTCTCAGCAATAATAATCGTCCCAGGACCAGGGCCCCCTTTTTTCTAACTTAACCAAGAATAGGTATGGAGTATACTCAGACCAGTTTTGTTGTCCTGAACACAAGAAGGCTACGGAACTGCCACAAATGTTGTGCGTAAGTAGACTGAACAAGCAGTGTAGATTCAGATATGTACTGCCATTAAAAGGATACTACTCAGAAAGCTGAACCACCCTATCATAGCCAACTCACTGCTTCTTGCAAGTGATCAAACATGACACTGTTATTTTAAAAGGGAAATTGAGCAGAGATAGAGGTTAAAAACACACACTTAACGCAGAAAGATAACGGCGAATAGAAAGCATGTGCTGGTCTGTTTTCAAGCAATTATATATTGTTTTTTTTTTTTTCCTGCAGTGTGCAACTGAGAAAGTGGCACCGGACTGTCGGCTGGGGCTCAAAGAAGGACGGCCCTTTTCTGGCATCACTGCATGCATGGACTTCTGTGCCCATGCTCACAAAGACCAACATAACCTCTATAACGGCTGCACTGTGGTATGTGGTGTGTGTGTGTGTCTGAGGACTTTGGATGTGTATTATAAGAGCTGACATGATGTCTATCCTATGGGTTTCTGTAAGGTTACATTTTTGTGAGCATTTAAGCTCAATTTACCTATGATACGTAAGAGCTGATGTACTCTGGTGTATCTGGTAGTAAATAAAATACATATTAAAAACAAGTCTGGGATTCAGACCAAGATTCATGTTTGGTAAGACTTAGTAAAACAGTCACCATAATCAATAATTCTACAGTCAAACCTATAGTGAGATTTCTTGGGAAAATCTTGCCAAGCTCAAGGTGTGAAGTACCGACAATAAAGTGAGGAGGTTCCCAATTATGTATTTTAATACAATATTAAATGGCTAAAACGCTAACTGTTGTTGAATTATTGTTGATAAACTAATTTCTTGTTTTCAGGTTTGCACTCTTACGAAAGAGGACAATCGGGAATTGGGTGTAATCCCAGATGATGAACAGCTTCATGTGCTTCCGCTTTATAAGATATCTTTGACTGATGAGTTTGGCAGTGAAGAGAACCAGCGCCTGAAGATCCAGACTGGCGCAATCCAGGTGCTTACCAAGTTCCGCCGGGAGGTCCGGAAGCTTCCAGAGCCTGCCAAGTCCTGCCGGCAGCGGCGGCTAGAGGCCAAGAAAGCTGCATCTGAGAAAAAGAACAAGAAACAGCAGCTGTCGGAAACACCCGAAAAGACGATTAAGAAAGACGTTTCTCTGCAAGGCAATAAAGGTGAGACTCTGTTGCACATGCAGATACATAGTAATCGGCTGGGTGTTCAACACTTCTTATGATGCATAGTTATTCATTTGCCAGTGTAAAATGGTTAACATTTTACTTTATATTGGTATCTAGAATCTCATCATGATGAAATTTTTATGCTCAGAATTTTTTTTTTTATCTCCTTTCAGCAATTCCAAAACAAGAGGTGAAGCCCACCATCAAAAAAGAATCAGCTGACCACTTTCAGGCTGTCAATGGAGCTTTGGATGGCTACCCACCCCTTGGGAATGCCAAAATGTGTCCTGATACCTACAGTATGAATGGTGCCTACTCTTCCTTTCCTGGTCCCTATGCAAGAGGTAGTCTGCCTTCCAACAGCCAGTCTTCTACACATAGCCCCATCAATGGCTTCCATCCGAACCTCCAAGGGATGCCCTACAACTACTACAACTATGCTCCGAAAGGGCTTTTGCCCCCTGACGTCTTGGGTTATGTGGGTCATAATGGGACCTGTCCAAAAGCTGCTGGAGAAGAACAGAAACCCAGTATCCAGAGTCTTCAGGCCAGACTGGTAACAAACCATGCTGATCACCACCGCCAACAAGGGGTTAACATGGCCAACCACAGCTACCTACACCGGTCTGAGCTTTCTGAGGCTCCAACACCACCTAAATGTATTCCATCTGCACCTCCGGATCAGATGCACCGTGTCACACCAATCATCAAGCAGGAGCCCATGGAAGTACCTCTATGTGACAGCAGAACTGATGGGCAAGTACGAAGTTGCCCCATCACTCCCAGTGCCACCCCACAACCCAACACCTGGCTGGGGCACACACCCAACGGCAGCTTAGCATCCAAGGGCTGGGATGGAAATCTCAGACCAGGTCAAGCTCACTCACCCTTCACTCCAGAAAAGCAGCGGCTCCACCAGCAGCACCATAGCCAACCTCAGCATTCTAAATATGCCCAACAGCAGCAGCAATGGCGCTCCTACCCTGGTACTCCTGTAGCTTCCCCTGATCCCTCTCCAACCCTAAAGACAGGCCCATCTCCAGCTCCTTCCCCTCACCCAGCTACCCCACAACACTGGGGCAGCCCTGCCCCTAGTCCACAGCCCAGGGCTTGGGGTCAGCCAGGGTCCTTGGATTATGGTCATGGGGGACTTAGACAGGGAACTCCTGTTGGGGCTTTCCCAGACAAGATGCTGGCTGAGGCAGCAGAGATCCGAGGCTCCACTCCCCTGGGCCTCCAGGAGAAGGCATGGAAATCTGGAGGTGCCTCTGCAGCAGGAAGCAATCCATCCCCTGCTCCAGAAGGTCGTCTGTTTCCAGACGCACTGCAGAAGATGAACGGACAGGCATGCTGGGATAGTGAGGTGGAAAGTGAACGAGAGCCCGAAGAGGAGGAGGTGTGGTCAGACAGTGAGCACAACTTCCTGGATCCCAACATAGGAGGAGTAGCCGTGGCTCCTGGACATGGCTCCATTCTCATTGAATGCGCCAGACGGGAGCTACATGCCACCACACCCTTGAAAAAGCCAGACCGCACTCACCCGACCCGCATCTCCCTGGTGTTCTACCAGCATAAGAATTTGAATCAGCCCTGTCATGGCCTGGCACTATGGGAAGCCAAAATGAAGCTGCTGGCTGAGAGAGCAAGGCAGAGGCAACAGGAGGCAGCTCTTCTGGGCCTTTCACAAGAAGACATCAAAGCTTACGCAAAGAAACGCAAGTGGGCTGATGGAGTAGTGAGTTCCACCTCTGAGCCAACCAAGGACAAGCGGGAAGCGGTGACACGGCTGGCTCCCACACAGCACACCACCACCATGGTCACAGTGTCACCCTACGCCTTCACTCGGGTCACAGGGCCCTACAGCTGCTTCATGTGACCTCTGTAAGAATGGGACAGGAAATGGAAGTACAGGATAGAAAAAAAATTTCACTCTTTATAGCCCTGTATCTCTCCCTACTCTGTATCTCCTCCCAGACCAACCAGAGAAATGGTGGATAGAGAGACACATTTTTTAATTATTAATTTTTTTTTTTTTTACCTCATGTTTTGGTGGCAGTTTGGGAGTCCCCCAAATGAACATGCTGCCTATGGTGCTCTTGTTCTCTCCAAAATGGAAGGGATTCCATAGTTTACCCTCCCTAAGTGAATTTAACGATTCTAATATTATTTCTATTATCAATATTATGATTGCTATTGTTACTGTTGATGTTATTACAGGTATTGTTATTATATTATGAAGATGACTATTTTTTATTTTAATTGTATTGTTTTTCCTCAGTGTCATTATTATGATTGTTTTAAGATCCCCCCCCCCCCCCGATGAGGAACAACCTTGTCTTCATCACTCTTCTTGTTCGATAAGAATGTGTGAAAAAGTTGAATGAATTTTGCTTTTTTTTTTGTTTGTTTTTTTTGCCTTTTTACCCATCAACCTCTTCATGAAACAGCACCTTCACATCACTGCGAGCCAAGTGTCTACAACCTAAGCAAGACACTCTGGAAAAGGACAATGTTTCTAAGTGGGCTAGGGCCATTCTGCAGTCACAGAGTGTGCAACCAAAACAAGCGACCGAAGCCGTGGCACCAATGCTGGCCTTTCTACTTAGTGCTACTCAAATACTGAGCTTTTTCCTGGTCCAATGGTGCTTTTTTGTTTCAGTCTTAGCTGTCATTTGCCCTCATCATCATGGCAGCCGGCACTGGACTAAGGTGCTCTTTAACAGCAGAAAAGGTCCAGTTAAGCAACCAGCTGACCTGATAAGATGTCATTGC
This sequence comes from Pangasius sanitwongsei, assembly GCA_037576675.1. NCBI lineage: Eukaryota > Metazoa > Chordata > Actinopteri > Siluriformes > Pangasiidae > Pangasius > Pangasius sanitwongsei. The sequence continues at coordinate 16,988,354 of CM075026.1, forward strand.
CTGAGGCATCCTCATCATCAACCAGACGGTGCTGACTCATTTCTTCATGGTGCAGTATCTAGTTCCTATCCATGAGACAGCAGTAAGTCAATGCTCTCTCTGAGGTGCTATTGCAGTTTGGTCCACCCTAACAATGCCCTAAAGATGACCTAGAGTGGGACCTGTGCTCTGCAGTACAAATGAGCTATTTTAACCTGTAAACTGCTGGAGTTGTAGAACTCTCCTCAAAATGTGAGGTAGTTAGCTGACAGGCTAAAGCTTCAGTGAAAGAGAGACCATTCAAGGGGATTGGTGCTACTCACTAGTCTTTCCATGCCTCTTTGTCTGCTTTTGCCCTGACAGCTGATCTCCCCATAAGACCTAGAATTTAGGTGCTCCTATTCAACACTTATGTTCACGTGTAAATGTGGGGAGAACTGAAGGGCTGCAGTTGGTTTACAAAAGGCAGTAGGCTTCTTGGTGCTTACAGATCACAGATAGTCTGGTGCTTTTGAAGCTGTCCTCTAGCTCTTTACCTCATGTTGAGACATTGTACCCAGTCACAACATGCTACTAATACATGGGCTCTAGAGACCGTAGGTCTTTGGCCTACATCCATATACTTATATACTTTTTTTTTTTTTAATTATTATTTATTACATTATAATGATTATGATGATTGTTATTGTGCTTGCTGTAATTGTTTTGTTTCATTTTAAACAAATTGTAAATAGAAGAAAAGATTTTATAAAAGCACTTTTAATCTTGATTTTAAGGAGGAAAAATGATAATGGAATATTGACAACTTGAATCCTAATTTTTTTTTTTATGGAATTTTATTGGGAGAGATAGAAATGTAAATAATTAAATATTTAGGTAAGATTATTTAACTGGTGAGGAATAAATCATGAATGATTCCTTTAATTTTTAGTTGTCAGCATGTTAAGCCCTCAATACTAGAAGAAGAAAGCTGGTCCTGGTCAGTACTCATTCTCTGACACTTATGGGCCCTGCTGTGTATCCTCTGTACTTAGTATACTGCTGTTCTTTTTAATAAGTACTGTACTTAGACCGATACCTCTGAACAAGCACCTATAGCAGCTTCCTCTTTCAACACATGACCCAGACAGACTTGAGAACAAAACCTACAGCAACATACAATTGGAGGTTTTCACAGGATATTATCATGTGAAATGATACAATTATAATCCTGTACACCCTTGGTCACAGATATGTGGTTTGAGCTTAAAAAAAAAAAAAAAAAAAGAATTTCCTATTTAAAAGCCCTTGTTCACGTGAAAGACTGTGCATGTGTCTTGCACTGTAACAGATTTTCAATAGGACATGTGATTTTACACCTTAGCAATTTTCATAAATGTAATTTCTTCTTAAGGTGCAAAACTCTATAGATCATTGTGTTTCAGGTTTGTGTTTTATTGAAGCCACTTGATTTCATATTTGACAGAAGTTAAATTTTTAACCATGGTGCTACCTGTAGAGGTCACTGTAGAAATGCAGAGCATAGCAAAAGCTATGTCGTTTTCAAAATCTTTATATGAGCCATTGTCTTGGTTTTAAGTGTATAGGAAATGTCTATGGTGCTGACTGCTTTTTCAAATTTTCCTCACTTAGTCATGTTGAAAGATGCTTATGATCATGATTTCAAAAGCACTCAGATATTTTGGCAGTTTTCTCTCTTTCTCTCTCTCTTTTTTTTTTTTTTTTAACCCTAATCCCAAACAACTGAAAATGGTACTTGAAGCAGATATTTAGAATCAATGATATTATACAGGTAGAAAAATTAAGCTTGTATGCTATGGAGATGAATAGACTGTTAACCTTTTTTTTTTTTTTCCTCCATTCTCTTGATTATTCCCAGGCATTCCTTCCTTACTGTCTCACACAAACACACTCAAGCTCAAATGCTTTTTGTCCCCATCTCTCAGCACTCAGCATCAAAATCATGATCATGCCCAGTTTTACTTATTAAATAATGACAAAAAACAAAAACAAAAAAAAAAAAAACAAATATCTGGCAGCTACATTCCTATTAGTTAAAGATTGTTATTGGTTCTATTGTTTCATGTCAAGTATGCAGTATGTTTTAAAAAAAAAAAAAAAGTTTCTCTTTTGTTTGGTCTCTCCTTGTAGCTGTTTGGTGTATTATGTGAATACATAGTGTATGTGGTAAAACCCACAATACTGTTTTATGTTCTTTAAAAGTAAAAAAAAAAAGAAAATGAAATAAATAAAAATACCTTTGCCTTCTCGTATTGATTCATAATCCCATCATGCTTTCATGTTTGCAAATTTCTAACAACAAACAACACTAATTATAACATGAGCTAGCTGTTGCTAATACCTACTGGTTCCACCTCTGACAGCTCCAGAAGCACTTGGTGTATGTCCTGTGCCAAATGCCCAATGTCAAATGACCTAGTAATTACTCACAGCATTTGCTTATATTTTATGATATCAATTAATCTGCGTGCATATGCTCATAGTAGGAAGGATATTTTACACTACAACTTCAAAAAACAGTTATACCAGCTGAATGCCATCCTAAAGTCAACACTAAACCGTATGTTGAGTTAATTTGTAGAATTCCAGGTGCATCATTACTAGTAGTTGTGATCATAACTAGTCAATCATAATGCAGCACAAAGTGACATTTTCACCATCATCCAATCCATAATACAATCCAACAAACATCCATGATAACGATGCAGGGAAGCAAATGCAAACTTAATCTGCATTTGGACGACAATAAAACGTAGCATTACATTAAAAATATTTGGTAGTGTACTTTGCCAATAATCTCAGTTTGATCCATGACAGTTTCATCTACTCAGGGACAGTTCATTTCACTGGTCTTATATAAAAAATGGTTTATCTTATGAATACCTTTATAGTTAGTGCAAATGTGGACTTGTGTACTTCCAACAGAAACACTGAGTAGTTTTGTTTTGCTTAACTGTCTCAAAAGGAGTTCTAGTTCCGACAAGATAAACAAATATCACATTTTGTCACAAATGTCAATCACAACAGTAAAAGGACCATCATTTTGACAAGCAATAGCACGAGAGTTTAAACATGAAACAAGTCAAACACTGCCACCAAGTCTAGTCCTTTTTACTAATTTGTATGCCAGAAATACCCTTAAAATATACAACAAACATGAAGGAAGCTAGTATTGTGCAAACGTTTTTCAGGCACCTTGCTGTGACCTTGACCCTGTTTGGATCAATTCCAAATTCTAATCAGTTCTTCTGCTGGTTACAATGATAAGTGCATAGAAATTGTACAAACATTCAACCACTTGTTCTTGAGATATCTCGCTAATGAGAATCTCAGATGAATGGACAACCTGAAAATATACTCAATGGCGGAGAAAGTGCTTGGTCTAACTGATCATTTGGTTTTATGAGCTTTTACTTTTTAACTGTACTTCTGAGTTCAAATCCCAGCACTACCAAACTACCATTGTTGGATACTTGTGAAAGACCCTTTACCCTCAACTGTTCAGCTGTATCCTGTCTCAGTTGTTGGTCAGTTTAGACAGTCAGTCAAATGTAAAGGAAAATCTTCAGCTGATCAGAGCATAAGACTGATTTGGTTCCCACCAACAGTTTCAAGAGAAAAAAAAAAAAAAAAAAACTATTCTTTTCTTCTCTATGCCTAACCAGTTGAAAAACTAGCCACACCCAATCAGCATTAGATATTACTTCTTGTACTTTGGTGCACGTACTAATTATAGCTGAAGATTTTAGATTCACAGTACTGACTGTCAAGTTTTGCCATGTTTTTGCCAACATCATCATGATACTGATGTACACAAACAAAGAGGTGATGCCCCCAAGTGGTCTGATTTTAAAATTATGATGCTTACTTTTAAAGCATTGCATGGCCTGGCACCACGTTACCTTACAGAATTGTTACATCCGTACACTCCTAATCGTAGATTGCTCTCCTCTCAGTCAAACTTGCTGGTTGTTCCTCAAACACGTCTAAGATCTATGGGTGATGGGGCTTTTTCTTTCTATGCTCCTGTCCTCTGGAATTCTCTGCCTGTTGAACTTAGGGAAGCTCAGAATTACGATATTTTTAAAGTTCAACTTAAGACATTTTTTTGAACTTGCATTTGCTTGGTGATTTTGTATTGTTTTTATTGTATTGTTTATATTGTGTTCAGCGCTTTGAGAAGCTGCTTTTAAAGGCGTTTTATAAAATAAAGTTTATTATTATTATTATTATCATTATCTGTAATAACTTTTGCCAGTCTAAAACCCACAAAACTGAAGTATTTTATACAAGAAAATGTGTAATAATCCGGGGTGAACAATACTTGAGTAATTGTACTTCTTACTATACTAAAGTATTTTTTTTGTTGTTGTATTTATGTTTTGCTAGAGTATTATTGAAATTGAATACTTATACTCTTAATTACATTTTCAAGAAAAAAATGCTACTCCTGATGTTTGTATTTAGACCTTGTTGCAAATCTCAAAGTTTTCTCGTCTTTTACAGCCAATGAATGTATGCTGTGAATTGAATGGGCTCAGTTTAACATCTAATTATTTAAACATCCAATCAAGTTCATCAATGTAGAAAAAAAAATATCAAGAATTGTGCCAATTCCTCATCAGCTACGACCTTCTCATGCTACAAAATTTAGTTAGTGCTATAGCTATCTGTGTGCATCTGAATATAGATAAGCCACTAGGACTGCATGTGCTGAAGTAAGCAAAGACTCGTATAGAATGAGGTGTCCCTGTTGCTTCCCTAGAATGCATGAACTCAGGTTGAAAAATTTTGCTAGTTGGCTAACATCAACTAGCAACAATTTAGATTAACTGGCTTTGTTAATGCCAGGTTGGACTAGCTTTCACTAGCTACCATAAGTGGCTAGGCAGCATGTCAGATTGTTGCTAATAGTAAATATTGCAAACCTACAGAGACTGACATCTAACAGTTTTAGATACATAGTAAAAGTTACTTTTCATACTAAAACATGACAAACTTTAAAGCATTTACTTAATTACATGTGCATGTGTTAAACTTGTTTAACAATTACAAATTGATTGCTTTTGCAAACTGCTTGTATGTTTTGCATTTTCATTAAATGTAAAACCACAGTTTCAGAAGTTGCAGCCCTACGTTTACTATATTAATGTACATTTATATGTATGCTTATACGGTAAAACACTTGCCACTTTACCTTCTCTCCATGTCCCCAAGTGGTACTTGACACTTTTTAAAACTTAAACTCTTAAAATAAATTAAACAATGTTTAGTCCCTAGTATTACTTTCCACAGTTATATTAGAGCTAACTAAGCAGGTGCTACAGGTTTAGGTGCACTACCATGGGCACCCATGTGATGGCGACAGAGCCATTACTTTGAGTGTGCAAGGAAACGTACGAATAGTTACAGACTGATTTATACCCAATCACAAGCCATTTACATGACAAACACTAAAACAGTTCAATAGTTCAAAATGGAGTCTGTTTTTACATGCACAGGCTGGAACTGTCTTCCCTGACGGCCCTGCTAGGAGTTTTATGGACAGATTATTAAGGACCTTGTTCAAGAGTCTAACAGCGGCAGAACTGTGGGTTGAGCCCCTGACCTTCTGATCAGAAACCCAGCGCCTTTAACCACCTGAGTCACCACTGCCCATACAGACCACTGACCGGAGTCATGCAAAGGACTATGTACATAATACATAATCTACGTAAATAACTATGTAATTTGCAAGACCCTGTTAGAATTTTCAAACTCTGGAAAATGGAAATCTCAAATTCATGCTTTCCCATAAGACTTTGATTAGACCTATACAGTACCGTGCAAAAGTCTTAGGCACATGCAAAGAAATGCTGTAGAGCAAAGATGCCCTACATTAAAAATGAGTATAAAGAACAGTAAAATGAAACAGTCAAGATTTAGCAGGACGACTCTTTGCTTTAAAAAATAAATAAATAAATAAAAAATAAAAAATAATAATAATAATAATAATAATAATTAAAAGTATCGTAGTCTAAGGTACAATGTGTTCAGTTTTATAAGGAAATTATCTGGTACGTTTTACTGAGCATCTTGCAGAACCAGCCACAGTTCTTCTGGAGACTTTGACTGTCACACTTGCTTCTTAATTTTACAGCAAAACCCAGCAGCCTTCATTATGTTTTTTTTTGTCTGAAAAGTGTCTCGGACATAATCCGCTGTTTTCTTTACTGGCATACAACCATTATGTAACATTTAATTTTCTGCCAGAAAACTAATGTTTGGAAATCTAAAATGTTTTTGTACTGACTTGATAATGTAGTTAGTGTTATAGCAGTACTGTGAGTGAGTAATAAATATTATATATATTTATTAGTTTTATTTGGCTGAAAAGTGCTTTTGTGATCTACTTGTGGAAGAACGTTTCACAACATGGGATGTATTCAGTCATTCTCCACAAGCACAGATTAAGCTCACAATTGCAAGTACATGCATTCAGGGAGAATTCAGCTGTCCCAAACTGCACAGTGTGCACCAAGTAGTATGCCGAAACAGTAATGACCACCAGTGGTGCTCTGCAGACTGACCTAGTCAGATACTCTACACTTAAGTTAGTGGAGAACAGAACTATCATGTCTAGGTGCCTCCAATGTGTATTTTTATGAATTTGAACTGTTATCTTCTTCTTCTTTCGGCTTTTCCCTTCAGGGGTCATCACTCTCCACCTATCCCTATCTTCTGCATCCTCAACACTT
>CM075026.1:16996272-17025169 GCA_037576675.1 Pangasius sanitwongsei
AGGTCTGGAGTTGATATCAGGTATTGAGTTGGCATTTGGCAGCTGTTTGACTGGAGCTACCAATATGAAGTCCAAAGTGCAAGTGAAGGAGGCCATCATTAGGCTGAAAAAAACAACAAATCTATAAGACAGATAGCAAAAACCTTAGGTGTGGCCAAATCAACAGTTGGGTACATTCTTAAAAAGAAAGAAAGTCAAGTCAAGTGCAGTTTGTCATTTCAGCCATATACAAGTACATAGTGAAAAAGGAAACAACGTTTCTCCAGGACCAAGGTGCTACATAATTTAAACATAAAGTGCAAAAGTGCAAACAGCACAAGACAGTACAGTACAGCACTGGTGAGCTCAACTACAGCGAAAGGCCTGGAAGACCACAGAAGACAACTAAAGTGGATGATCGCAGAATCCTTTCCTTGGTGCAGAAAACCCCCTTAACAACATCAAAAGAAGTCAAGAATACTCTGGAGAAGGTAGGCGTATCATTGTCAAAATCTACATTCAAGAGACACCTTCATGAATGTAAATACAGAGGGTTTACAACAAGGTGCAAACCACTGGTAACATTCAAGAACAGGAAAGTCAGATTAGACTTTACCAGAAAACATCTAAAAAAAAAACAGTCAAAAGTCTTCAAACCCCTGGAGTTTGTTTTATTAGTTTATACCACAGCTTCTCGAGTCAGAAATTGCACATTAACTTTCTGCATATAATGCATATAAAGCAGCAGTAGTAAAGTAGTAAGGCTCAACAATTAATCAATTGTCAAGCAATCCCTTAAAACAACAAATCACGAAAGTAGACTGGCAATATAAAGTCTAGCTTGACTACACAAACGTGATATGTAGCCTAGCTGACCTGAGAGGACAAGTTGCTGCCATCATGCGAAGGAAGAAGTGCCAGAAAGCAAAAGATGGTGGAGGCTAGCAGTAGTGAGCCTGGACCAACAAGCGAATGCAAATCTAACAAAACAAGTGAACCCAACCTTACAGACAAACAAAATTGTACATTAAATGTCTGGAAATATATTGGCTTCAGGAAGACGGACACCCTTCAACAGCAGATTATTTGCAAAATGTACCAAAGAACAGTGCAAATCTCTCTTGGTAACACCACAAACTTATACCAGCATCTCAGACAGTACCACAAATCGCAACATGATGAATGTCTAGCTAATCGGAATTCTGGAGCCCAGCCTCAAGCTGTTAAGCAACCTGTAATCACTCAGGTCTTCGAAAAGAGTCACACCATATGAGAGGAGCTGACGCAGACACAAAGAAATAATGGGTACCATCACAAAGTTCATAGCACAGGATTTACACTATGTCGAAGACTGGGTTTCAAAACCTGATACGCATGCTTGACAAGAGATATCAGATACCCTTGCAAACTTATTTCAGCCAAGTTGCGATACCAGAACTGTATGCAACAGTTCAAGAAGGAAGTTCAAACTGAGTTAAAAGGTCAACAGGACTATGCCACTACGGCTGATGTGGTCTAGCAGGACAATGGACTTGTACCAAAGTCTGACCATTCACTACATAAATGAGCCATTATCTGCACATGATGTACATCCCTGCTGACCACACAGGGGAGAACACTGCAGTGGCTTTGAAAGACAGACTGGCCAGCTGGGAGCGTGATGGACATGTATGAATTACCACAGATAATGCAATGAATATGATCAGAGCAGTGGACAAGATTACAATGTTTTGGCCATAGACTGCATTTGGCAATCAGTAAGAATATATTTTTCTGCTTTTTCTTCATTGAGTGATCAATATTTCTTTGTCATTTGCACATTATTAAACATAGGCATTTTATGTTTTTGTATGAACATACACCGATCAGCCATAACATTATGACCACCTGCCTAATATTATGTTGGTCCCTCTTTTGCTGCCATGGACTCCACTAGATCCCTGAAGGTGTGCTGTGGTATCTGGCACAAAGACGTTAACAGCAGATCCTTTAAGTCCTGCAAGTTGCAAGGTGGGGCCTCCATGGATCGGACTTGATGGCCAGCACACCCCACAGATGTTTGATTGGATTGAGATCTGAGGAATTTGGAGGCCAAGTCAACACCTTGAACAACAATTTTTACAGTGTGGAAGGGCGCATTATCCTGCCTAAATAGATCACTTCCATTAGGGAATACCGTTGCCATGAAGGGGCGTACCTGGTCTGCAACAATGTTTAGGTAGGTGGTATGTGTCAAAATAGCAGAACATTGCCCAGAGCAGCACACTGCCTCCGCCAGCTTGCGTTCTGCCCATAGTGCATGCTGGTGCCATCTCTTCCCTAGGTAAACGATGCACACGCACCCGGCCTTCCACATGATGTAAAAGAAAATGTGATTTATCAGACCAGGCCACCTTCTTCCATTGCTCCGTGGCCCAGTTCTGATGCTCACCTGTCCATTGTAGGCACTTTTGGCAGTGGACAGGGGTCAGCATGGGCACTCTGAGTGGTCTGTGGCTGTTCTGACATCTTTCTATCATAGCCAGCTTTAACTTTTCAGCAATTTGTGCTACAATAGCTCTTCTGTGGGATCAGACCAGACGGACTAGCCTTCACTCCCCATGCGCATCAGTGAGCCTTGGGCGCCCATGACCCTGTCGCTAGTTCACCGGTTGTCCTTCCTTGGACCACTTTTGGTAGGTACTAACCACTGCATACTGGGAACACCCCACGAAGCCTGCCGTTTTAAACATGCTCTGACCCAGTCCATCTAGCCATCACAATTTGGCCGTTGTCGAAGTCTCTCTAATCCTTACACTTGCCCATTTTTCCTGTTTCCAACACATCAACTTCAAGAACCGACTGGTCACTTTCTGCCTAATATATCTCAACCATTGACAGGTGCTATTTGTAATGAGATAATCAATATTATTCACTTCACCTGTCAGTGGTCATAATGTTATGGCTGATGTATGTAAATATGTATGCCTAATTTTTATTATTATTTTAAGAAATGAATTGAGGGATGGAGTAGATCGAGCAGTGGGAGTCTGCAAAAAGCTAGTTGCTCATTTTTCTTACAGTTTTTTTTTTTTTTTTTTTTTTAAAAGGGCAGCACATGACTCAGAGTCAAGTTTTCCTGAACATGCTCTTATAACAGAGTGTTCGGCAAGATGGGGAACCAAGGGGAAGATGTTCAAAAGGGTTCTGGAGTCAGTACACAGAACACTACATCCTCTCCAAGATTTTACAGAGGCATTGTCTGGAGAAGATATGTCTAGTGTTTCCTACCTCAATCCTGTGCTCCACCTCTTTAAAACAATACTCTTGCATGATCCAGAAGACACAGACCTAACAAAATCCATCAAACGCCAATACCTTGATGAAAAATTCAATGATTCCTCCACTCAGGAACTGCTTGACGTCACTTCATTTTTGGATCCAAGATTCAAGACAGACTACATTACACAAGAGAACATTCCTGCCATAAAATCAAGAATGAAAATGGAGATGGAGTGTGTCGCAAGAAAGGTAATTGTCAGTTTATAGGTCTTTATAACTACTGATCTTTTGCAATGAACATTTTGGATAGAACTACTACTTCTTCCCCCCAGGTCAAATGAATTAATATGAAAATAAATAAATACATACATACATAGGCCCTAATAAAGCATATGTGGCTTGATCTAATTAAATTGGTCTAATACTAAATAACAGTAAATAAAACATTATACAATAATGCAAAACACAGTATATTATCTGGTGTCAGTAAATTTAATTTATTTAATTTTGAATTTTGTCTGTCAGTGTTACAGAAGAAGAGACTGTGATCCTGAACCAGAGAGTTCAGCATTCTCAACCAACCCAAAGTCACAAGGGAGCCTCTTTTATTTAATTCAGCCTCATCTGCTCCAATAGATCAAGCTGTTGATGCAGAGCTTAACAGTTATCTGCCAACACCTACACTGGATAGAGAGAAGGATCCTCTGACATAGTGTAAACTTCATTCAGTAAGCTATCCACAGCTGAGCAAGCTAGCTCAAAGGTATCTGCCTATACCTGCCACAAGCACTCCCACTGAAAGACTTTTCTGTACCGGTGGGAATATTGTACCTTTCCAACACACATGCCTGAAGCCAGGAAAGATTGACATGCTTGTCTTCTTGGTGCAAAAAAAACGGAAACTGAAGAATGAGAGATACTTGATATTAGTGATAATTATATTTTTACAAGATTGATGTGCAGTTTTGATTTAATTATCTTTACTTGTTACCTCTTATGTTGTGCGCTTTTGTCATTTTTGATTGTATTTGACAGCTATGTTTAGCCTGAAACCACGGAAGATTAACAGGCTCTTCAGAGACCTCTCTCAGCTGTCAGCTGACAACTTTGTTTTTTTAATTATTTTGAAGTTTAATCAATCTTAAGTTTTTACTACCTACCTATATATACACTGTGTATCTTATAAAAGATGCTGCAATGTTACAGTTTATTGTCCTTTCTTTCTTTGTCTGTATTTGATATGAAGTTTTCATTTTGAATTGCAATTAGTGTAAAATGCAAAAATCTAAGGTCATCTTGTCTATAGTAGGAGCTCATTCACAGGGACCTGGCAGACACTACACATAATCGAACACTAATATGGGGGAAAAAATGTGTTTAACAAAGAAAAACATTAGTTGATATGGTGAAGTTCAACTTCAAGACAAAGAAAATAAGAGGCTGGTGGGGGGATGAATATTTTCAGCTGCCTCAACATAAACAATAACAAGAAATAACCTGTATCACAGACATTCCATAACATTAAATGTAATGATTAACAGTTAAAGCGAGAGATGTCGTTCAATAATAAATTTCAAAAAATGTAATTGTTAGCAAATTGTTATGGTATACATGGAATAACACACTTCAGACCATGTTGTTATATAAAAATAATACATTTGACACACCACCTGACATGATTTTTGTATAACTAGATGGCCTGTTTTGTTTTATTCCTTACTTAATTACTATTATTGCCAACAAAATAATACACAATAGCAATTAAATATGGAAACTTACTAGTATCCGAGAGCTAGCGGTTAATAAGTACTTTATTAAAGGCAGGTGTACTCAGAGTAAAGCCATTAAGCCTATAGATAAAAGGCTCACAGACGGGTGTTAGTATTAATGATAAAATATGAATATGTGGAGTCCCTAAAGTGTCCAATTCAGAGGTTTAACTATAGCATTTAAGATGTTGACCCATGGCTATGGCAATAAGGGAGACATCTGCAAACTATGCATTTCTACTTCCACATCTACAGCATCAGTCAGACCAAATGCGAGTAAAATTTACCCAGTGGAAAAAACAATTTACTGAAAAGCCAATGCTGCTTGTGTGTCAACTTTGCATAGATAAATTCACCAGCCTAGGTGTTTTATAGTTCATACTGTAAGCATAAAGCCATCCCACCCACTGACATACAGCTGGGGTTTTTATGGTCAAAATTTTTTTTTTCTCTGCCTGCTGGGATTTTCTTATTAGCAATGTTGGCACCTCTGTATTACATTCACTGTTGCAAATTGCAATGAAGTCCTTAAATGTCATCTTAGTCAACTCTCAACTCTCAGTGAAGTGCAGGTTAAAAGTATGATCAGAGTACAAGTGGGATTAAATGTAGTTAATTTGATTTTTCACAATGACAAGTGTAATTCATATTATCATGAATATAATATTTAAGATGATAAATTAGAAGATTTGAGAAAATATGAATGCAGAGTCCTCGTTTTCTGTTTTAAGTTGATTAAACTGAAATAAAGCCATCAATGTACACTATATGGCCAAAAAGCAAGTAGACACCCCCCCTAATGGCTGAATTCAGGTGTTTCAGCCACACCCATTGCTAACAGGTACATAATATCAAGCACATAGCCATGCAATCTCCATAGACAAACACTGGCAGTAGAACGGGTCGTGTTGAAGAGCTCAGTGGCTTATATTAATGCCCATGGTTTTGGAATGGGACGTTCAACAAACTCATTTAGGTGTGAACATACTTTTGGCCATATACTGTATAATACTTAATTAACATTACAACTAATTTTTATATATATTTAATCACCAAAAATGGTTAGAAACTGATTTTTTTTTTTTTTTTTTTTTTTAAAAAAGGCTGAAAATTGTGACTGGAAACCAAAAATTAAATATGGCAACAACTAAGTGTCAAATCTAACACTTTACAACTAATTTTTAATGTTTATGATAATTAGAAAGATTTAAAATGCTGTTTAGTCGCTTTGCTCTCCTGCTCCAGTCAGAGCAGGCATGTTCAGTTTGAGCAGCAGATACGAGGAACGTTATTGAAAATGTACTGTTTTTTTTTTTTTTTTTTTTTTTTTACTGTGATCATAATTTTAATGCAGGTTTATAAACTAACATTAAGTACAGATATGTGAAAAGCTTCCCAGAACAAACAGTTGAGACTCGCCATGTGCAGCCTCACTTCAGACGTAAAACCGTCTCAATATTCAAAATCTTAGGCACCTGCTTTGTGCTCAAAGACGCTATTGAAGATGTATCATCTCCTTCATACCCGAGTGCCTGCTTCTGCCTGCATGAGAATAAAAACCGCCACTCCAGAGATTTGTTTCAGCCCTCACTTACTTGCACACCACAACGGGTGCTGATCTCAGCATCAAAATACTGCCAGGCATGGCTTTTCTTTTTCAACACCATATATTCCTCACTGACTTCCTGTGCATGTAAGGCTCAACACATACCCATATAGCCTCAAAAACTTAAGGCTTGAAGACCACATCGCACTCATCTTTGATACGTTTCCCACACATTTTCCATACCATGGTGAATTCTTACCCAATAAAGGAAGAGCTAACTAGAAAAAAAAAAGTGCTGCTTGAGAAAATTAATTGATGACTGTGTTACACATTCTTCTGAGGATTTCCACAAATTGTCTGCATTTAAGGGTGTCCAGTATTTCACACGTTTTTGTCTGTCAATTTGGCATGCTTCAACCTCATGTATACGGGCAATCACCATGCTAGATAATTATTGCAGACCATCAAGCAGCTGCTAGGGCACGTCCACTTGATTAGAACATGTGCTGATCAATACCATTTTCTAATTACAGACAAGCTGCAAGTGGTCAATAGTACACTGATTACCTCGACTGCCGTCTCTCCAACACTTCACTCCTGACGACAGCACATGCAAATCACAGATGGTTAGCCTATCTGCCATCATGTAACACTACACTAAGTTTCCACTACGTCTGCAGGAGTCAGAAAGAATATAAAGAATGTATATGCAGCAAGGGAAAAAATGAGTATTCAGAAACTTTCATTGTCATTTAAATGTACTTCCATATGCATATATCCACTTCAAATCTACACACCTAATGACTTTTGCCTTAAAAGAAGTACAAAGAAAAAGTATGTATTCATAAGCCCAAAAAAAAAAGATGTTTAAAAAACAAAATTAAAAAGGAAAAAGATATTCAGACACCACAAATAACCAACATTAGTACTTCGTTGCAAAGCCGCTGTTGGCAATTAAGCGCTTTGAGACATTTACGGTAAGAAACAATTAGCGTTTTACAGCATTGCGGATTAATTTTGGCCCATTCTTCTTAGTGAATCATTTTCAATTCCCAAGGTTAGAAGGGTCTTGCTGATGAACTCGCAATTTCAAAATCCTCCATAAGTTTTCATGGCGATTCAAGACAGGAGACCTGTTGAGTTATTTTGGCTGTGTGTTTGAGGTCGCTGTAAAACTGAAATGATCAAATATTCTGCCCAGATTCAGTTTCTTGGTCACAGATTAAATTCTTATCCCGGCACATCGCTCCATTCAGATCTCCTTCAAAGACGTGTAATGCCCCAGTACCATTTGCAGAGAAGCAGCTCCATATCATGATGTTCTTCAGTGTGGGTATGGTGTCCATGGGCTCATATGCACAACCCTTCTTTCTCCAAACATGATAGGAGTTCTATTTTTGTTTTATCTGACCAGAGTATATTGTTCCGATTTGTCTTAATGCTTTTAGACTTGTATCTCTGTGCTTTTTTTTTTAGCAGGAGTCCTGCGTTGAGACTTTGATGCAGTTCATGGCTTATTGCTCCGTGTAACTGATGTTCCTGTTGCTTTCAGTTCATCCTGCAACTCTTTTTGAGTGACTGCCAGCTTCTCTCTTACCTTCCTTATCATTAGTCTGAGCGCTCTGTGTGAAATCTTGTGTGGCACACCTGTCTAGCGACATCAGTTGTGGTTCCACAAACTTTCCACCTGCATGTTAACGGACTAATTGTAATGACAGGGATGTTTACGTCTTTGCTATGGCTCTGTAGCTTTGTCCAGTTGAGGGTTGTTTAATAATAAATGTTTGACAACTTTAGGAAGCTCCTTCACCTTCATGATGATTGCTGCTTGTTGCATAAAACCTTCCCAACCATATTTATAATGGCACCAGGTGCAAGCATTCACAATAAAAATAAATCTAAGTTCACTTAAGATAATTATTTAATCTCACCAAACTACATATAAATCGAAAGGTTCCATCACTCAATATTTGACCCGTCTTGTGATAGAAATACTACAGTGATTATAATTCCTTGATTTGTGTGATGAGTAACCATGGAAACCTGCAAACTCAAAGCAAGAGTTATGTCCTTATTATGAAACATGTGATGACCAGTAATGTGCACATTTGGAAAAATACTGACATATTCACATGTTTACTACACATTTGGTCAGAGAATATCATCATTTCTATCCATTTTCTATTAAACTGTGCACTCTGACAGGTCTTTCATAATGCAATGCGAATATATCACACACATCATACAAATCATTTTCAGGCTTTTGCTTAAAACAGTTGTGCAAGTTAAGATTATTCAAAATTATTCCAATCTATCCAATAGTTTACCGTGCTGTGTCTGGCGGCGGATCTGTGAAACCTGGATGTCACTTTTTCAGGCGGTGGAGCATTGAAGATGTGCTGTTATGGTATTTGAGTTTATTTTTGCAGTGACGGCAGACAACAACATTGTTTTTCACATCTAATGTAAAGTGCTCCCACACAGTTGACATTCTTTGTCGTTTGTTTGCCGAATACTCGAAATGGTAAATTGTAATCGAGGATTTTTTTTAAAAAATTGAGTACTCGAATTTAATCGAGTAATCATGACAGTCCTACATCTTTATTTTGCTGTAACAGCCGTCCCAAAGCGTTTTCTTCCTTACCGATCTCAGCTTTATTCATGCCCATCAAATATTTCTTGCAGACACTTTATAGACAACTCATTGTTTCTGTTTATATTCAGTTTTACTACTCCAACAGGCAAGAATAATAAAATCTACTCAATCATCATTCATTACCCTTTGAGAGCTCTTGATGAAAGTCTGAGCTAACTAGAATTAATTTCATAACAGCTCGATGAAATGAGTATCTCCTACTTTTGGATCTAGAAAGAAATCCAAAGTGCTTGCTATAAGGAATGTGGATGTATTGCAAAAACACTGCCAAGCCAGGAATAGCTAACAAGCAAACGTAAGCAGTTGCTGAGGGGAACCGAGACAAGGCAACACATTTTAATTTCCGGACAGAAGACAGTATCTGGACGTGATGTTTAATAAAAGGTAATAAGAGGCCCCAATTCTATGCTGACAGCAGTGAAAAATAGACTTTCACTGTTCTGGTGACTTACCTTATTCAACACATAAATGGGAAGTTGGAGTCCTTGGTGGGAAACGGTGTCAGTGATGCTTCTTTATGAACATTATAAAAGAGCAACAGGAAGATCCATGTATGCAGCATTCATTCATTTTGAAACTGAAAAAAATGCCTCTTGGCCTTAAAGTATTACAAAAAAAATTCTTGTCTTTCTCCTTTGCTTGTATTTCATCACTTCACATTCATTCGAGGCTAAAACTACAAGTACTGGGTATATTTATATGTAATATTTTACATATTTATTTATATTTATATATAACTTTATTGAAAAAGTTCGACTACAGTTGGATTTTTTTTCCTATTTGGACTAGTGTGTGGAGAAGCAAGTAGAATACAACTCAATATTAATAAACAATATAGTAAAGAGCTAGAACCAAGGACCAACTTTATTTCGCAAATAGTACTACTACTTAAAAATATATATATATATATATATATATGTATGAATGATACTGCACAGGCTATCAGAACCAGACCTCAGTTAATTTTCCCCCCAAATATAATTGGATGTGTCGAGTTGAACCTCCGGGACCAGAAGCCCACAGGGAACTCCTTGATCGTTCTTGTCAGCGTGAACAAAATTGCATTAGATTACATACCGTACGTCACGCTGTTCAGTGCTCTCACTAGGCAGGCAACCTTTAAAGGTGGCAGAGCGGGAATCCAGGAATGCAGATGGTGGTGGTGAACTGCTTGAAGCCATCCAGGCAAAGTCTGAGCTGAAAGCAAAGCAGATGGAGAGCTCATTGAGACCTGTTCTCTTAATTTAAAAAAAAAAAAAAAAGAACAAAAAAAAAGTTATTATTAAAATAACTCCTAAAAGCAGTCTTTTTCTCCTCAATAAAACAAGAGATGAGGAAATCGACGGGTGAATCTGGAAAGACTTGCCCAGGTGAATTGAACTCTCCAAAAGCAACTGACACCTAGAACACCTAAAACTTCCCCTCCACTCTCAGAGTGCTTTCGCATCGTCACAGTAAATGGAAAACTTTTCGTTCCTTCATTTACGTGAAATAAAATTGAATATGTTCAACTTCGCCAACATTAAGACGAGTATATATTTTAACTATGTTTAACCCTTTTATATTTAACAGGCACATAATGAAATACTTCTACAAAAATTATTTTTATGATAATTCTTATTAATTGGGTCACATTTCACTGTTTTTTGTTTTTTTTTTACTCCCAACTTACCCTTTAGTTAAGGGATTACAGATGTCTACCTGCTGGTTGAGCTGCCCATTTAAGGTAACGGTAGAAGGAGGTATTGAGAACAGTTTTACTTCTGCAACTTCAAATTTAATTAATTTTGAATGTAAACTTCACTAAAGTGATCAAACTGTAAATATTTACAATCAAATATTTTGAATAATCAAGTATTTAATCTCCCACATACACACTAGAGAGGTCAAGAACACAAACTGACCTTCTATAAATAACCAACAAGCAAATGCAACAAAATACTAAAAACACAAAATTTCAAAATCTGAAGGTGTGGATTAAGTTTCTATAACAGCAGCTCTGAGAAGAGCTCCAGTTGTAATTCAGATGACTGGTTTAATTAATTAATTATAATTTCTATAGTAACAGTTCATTCACTGGGACTTGTATGGAAAACGCTCCATGTAATCTAAGCCTAAATGTATTAAAAATGTGCTATTATTTAACAAATAAAAAAAGTTTAATCATTGATATAGTGACAACATTTATTCAATAATTATGAAGAGACTCTCCAGTGGTGGCACTTTATAAAAGTCAGAGATAAAGCTGTAATTCTGAAGCTTGCCACCACAGGAAAGTCTTCAGAACAAAGGAGTTTTGCAAAGTTTTGCAGTTTCGTAGTAACATGTGTGGCATTTTTTTCAAGACTGAGAAAAAACTTCATCTACACTTTGTCTGTGGCTGGAATACACAAACACTGGTCCTGTAACATCTCAACACGAGGCCTGAATTTGTGGAAGCGGTCAAGGCCGCTGTTTGTAACAGGACTAACCACTGGAATGGATCCAATTGCCAAGGAGCTTGAATCTGTTCACTGGCATTGTGTCAGCCACAGAAGGAAAGCGAGAATCAGCATCTTCAAGAGAAGGGAATGCAAAAACACCCATAAAAAGAAGCATCGAGAGAAGCTGTTCTATTTCATGCAAGGTTGCATGAAAGAGATTTGCCTGCTCTGCAGTGTGTGACGCAATCTGATCTGTGAAGAACATCTTAAAATACTGATATGGAGAATATCAGAAATTGGAAAGACTTCAGGAACGTCAGGAAAGTCAGGAACTTCAAAGAATGATGGGTCTTTCCTTTTCTTTCCATGGGAAGGGACAAAGTAGAGTCATCAGGGCTAGGAAGATCAGCTCTTTAGAAGGTGTTGAGGCACAAGCAAAAGGAGATTCTTGCACTTTTGTTTGTTTTTTTTTGGGACGTCCAGAAGACAGAGTTCTCTGAAAAGAATTCCTTTTTCCTTTGCGTGGCATATTACCACAGACATTGTCTACCTTAGATTCATCTGGACCTGCTGGCAGTAAATAAACTTCATTTTTTTTCCCCCTTTTGCCATAAACTACAATACTGTACTATTACAATACATCATGAAATTATTTTAAGTATTAGATGAAAAAGCTGTGTGTGAAAACCACAGAAATCTCACCCCTTAAAAAATTCAAAGCCCTAAGGAACAGGAGACCAAATGATGGCTTACAAAATATCGGTTTTCAAGTCAAGTTAAAGTAAAACTTTAAAGAGTCAGAAGTTTTTGACATAAATCTGAAATGCTGGAAAGTCTGTAACCTGTTTTCTGTACTGTAACATTTTAGGCTTCGGGATGATCAAATCCTTAACTGCATCTTTTCAAATGGTAAATTTTGAGCACAGTAAAAGCAATCTCACACAGACTTAAAATGCAATATGTAATTTAATCTTCACCAACACAGGTAATAGTGTGACACATTCCCATATTTGGCCACAAGAGGTCCTGATTAGCCCCCAAGTGGGTCAGAAGGATGGATGAATTGATATTCACTCAACAGAATGGTCTGTTTGAGTCTCAGCCAGGTTTTGAAAATATCTTGCTCAGTTTTCCAGGCTGCAATTCACATTGAAGAAACAAAATCTGCTCACCAAACAGTGTTTGCTCGGTCACAATGGCAAAAGGTTTTAGAATACATGCCAGAATGAACAATAAATAAAAAACAATTGACCTTATAAATTAACTGATAAAGCAATCTATTCATACATAAACAAATAGAAGTAAAATTCTTAGTGTCCGTCAAATCAGCTGCCTTACTCGAACACTGCATGCTTCTATGAGATCTGAGACAAGTGGCAGGAAATGCTATTCTGGATTAGTTCCCTTTTATGTGGAGGTGCTAGCTTACAGTTTGTTACAAATGGCGAGAGTAAGAAATGGCAGTTCCATGTGAGAAAGACCAACTGTCAAATTTGTGAGTGGGAGAAAAGCCACAAAAAAAAAAAAACCCCACAAAGAACCTACTGAAACGGCTTAGCCATGGGACATGAGAGTAGACATGGTAAAAAGGTGGCATTTCCCCCAGATGGTCCAAACAACTCAGAGGCCAGTCATGGTCAAGTGGTCAGAAAAGAGGCTATGAGAAATCATCCTAAATGGCAGTCCTGTATGAGCAGGTTTGCAAGCAAGCTTTTTTAAGCAACAAGTGCCAAGACCTAGTAGAAGAATGCAGAGGAAAAGGATGGCAGGCATGGCCTAGTCAAGAGTGGCTTCAAGGATTCCCTGCAATAACAGAGCACTACAGCCACTACAATAAAAGAATGGGTGAGGAGGCAGCAGAAAGAGTCTTTTGCTAGCTGTGAAAAAAGGAGGGAGGAGCCAAGCTGGAAGCCAGGAGATGATGGGCCACCCACTGCTGACCCGTTAACTACAGGGTGTGGTGGTTCAAGGTTAACACACCTGATTAATGTTGGGCACCACCTGAAGATATCACTTCCTGGCCAAGGCATCATTCAATGAAACAGGTGACTGAAATGGAAGCAACGAGAGATGTACTTAGAGATTTAGAAAGCTGCTGTTAAGATGGAAGTTCCATCAACCATTTCCAGCAAAAAAGTGTTCTGAACATGGAGAGAAGTTTTAGTATGACTGCACAAAGGATGACAACTTACCTGAAACAGAACAACTTGATAGACATGTCAGTGCCGAGAAATGGTATACTAGGTTTTTCAAGATGCTTAGAATGTACAAGAATGATATGGAAAACGAAAGGAAGAGATGTGCCCGTCTTATTTCTTGACCTAGCCAATGCTTTTGGATCCATCCCACAGTCTCCTCTGGACAGTGTGAGTTTTTCCGTGTGCCAGTGAGCACCACAAACCAAGTCAGGAACTAGCTCTAAAATTTACAGTTCTGTCTCACATCATCAGAGTACACCTTTGGATGTAGGAATAATGGCACGACGTGCCATCTGACATTTAGCCTTCACTATGGCAATGGATCTGTGCATCCAGATGGGTAGCAGAATACCT
Organism: Pangasius sanitwongsei; assembly: GCA_037576675.1. Taxonomy (NCBI): domain Eukaryota; kingdom Metazoa; phylum Chordata; class Actinopteri; order Siluriformes; family Pangasiidae; genus Pangasius; species Pangasius sanitwongsei. Next base: position 17,010,459 of record CM075026.1, read on the forward strand.
GCACTCTGGACAGCGGCTACCTCCTATTGGTGCCTATATGGAGGACATGACTCCAACACCTACCATCTTATGCAAAGAGCGACTGCTGGAAAAACATAATTCCAATATAACATGGGCTTAGAAGTTCAAGCCCAGCAAATCCAGGAGTCAGAGGAAAACTCTCAGATTCTAAATCTACAAAACACCTATCCCAATAGTGTCAGAGATTCAAGTTAAGAGCTTAGGATGTTGGTACAATGCAATCTCAAGGACTCAGATCAGAGTGATCACCTGAAGGAAGAAACCATCAAAGGCCTTATAAGTATAAACAAGACACCACTTCTTGGTGGTGACAAACTATGAAGTCACCATCACCAAGGCTGAGAAGCTGGAGAGAACAACCAGTTCATACATTTAGAAATGGCTTGGACTCTCATGGTGCCTTAGCGATATGGGCCTTTATGGAAACAGGGCTCTGACTCCAACAGGACTCCAGCAGGTGAGGCTCGACATGACCCTGACAGTCTTAAGCACCACTATACGAGAAGCCGCTCACTTCCAACAAGGAGTAATTGGGAACCCAGCTGAGGCCATGCAGCAAGCAAAATCTGCTCTCAGGCGCGAAAACGCAATCAGGCAATTGCAGCATGAAAGAGGTGGTCTTGCACTTGGCACGAGCAGACCTGTCTGGCACAAGGCAACATCCACCCAGAGGAGAAAGCTTGTACTTGAGCAGGTGCAAAAGTAGGAAGAGTCATAGCGATGTGCAAAGGCAGTCTCTACAGGGCAGTACAGCAAGGCTGGAAAACTCAGGTACTTCCCATGGAGGTCAGCCGCAGAGGCTTTGTGGCAACATAAACCATCATGCTGCTGAAAGATTTGGAAGTCCTGGGACAGGCTCTTCAGCAAGCAACCAGATCACCGTCAGATGCTGCCAAGTGAAGCAGCAACTGGCTGTGGATGAAACAGAAGGACAACATTTGGGCTACAAGATGACCATCAGACAGATGGAGAGGAAAAAGCAGAGTAGGCTGCACCTAGGACACCAGACGCCACTGTTGAACCCTCTACAGGTGTCATGGGCTTATCAACAAAACATCAAACACCAGTGAAAGAGTGTGGCCATCTGATGACCCCAATTAAGCATCTATTCCTCAGCCTCCACACTCAAGATATGAATTCAGGTGAACGGTGAATAGTGAACAGTGCAAGTGTCTCCAGTTTGAATCTTCTCAATACAAAAATATACCCAAGGAAAGCATTGTTGCACCTTTTTATCTCCTATAAGCTCATCATGCTTCAGGGGTCAGTCAGGTCATGTGACACATCTATGATAATTGGCCAGAGAGAATAAGGAGGAATAGTTGCTCTCTGTTTGACAAGTGCAAATGCAATGCTGTTCTTTTATTCAAATTGAATTGAGAAAGTCAAGATCCTATTTTAATCCTTTTGTGCAGCCCTAGTTGAATCATGACGTATGAACCTGCATTAGAAAGGGTGAACTGTATTGTAAATGAGGTCATGAAGAAAGGGAGAAATGAAATGAAAGGCAGTGTCTTTGAAAGTATGGAGGTGAGAGGGCACTTACTGAAATGTTTTTTTTTTTTTTTTTGTGGCTAGGCTCTATTGCAATTCATGAAGAAATGTTTTTTTTGTCTGTGGGATATTGGACTTCCCTTTGCTCAGCTGATCCACTGTTCAAATGAGTGAAGAATAGGATTTCCCTGCAAATGAAAAAGAGGAAATAATTCCAGACATGTCATTTTGGGGTTGCAGAATGGGATATTTAAAAAGGATGATTTATTCTCAGAAGAAAGAAAAATTGCCCGTTTTTGTTCAAAAGCAGCAAAATGAGGTTTTTTTTTTTTTTTTTTTTTTACCGCTCTTCAATAATATCGGTCTCATTTTAAAGGTCCCTGAAGGTTGGGCCTCAGCGCTCTCACCACCGCGGCCTGGGTTCGATTCCCAGCCAGGAAACCAACTCCAGCCAGTGGGGTTGCACAAGACAGTGTACTTCCAGTGCCAGTCCCAGACGAAGATAAAATTGCGAAGGGTTGCATCAGGAAGGCCATCTGACGTTTAAAAATATAAATAAATAAATAAATAAAATAAAATAAAATAAAATAAAGAAAACAAACAAATTGTGCCAAATCAAATGTGTGGAAGAACTCATCTGTGTCATTTTAAAGCCCTAACCTTTACCTTTTTCAATTTTTATTATTTTTTTAAAGTCTAAGGAATAATGTTTGGTTTATGGTCATATTATGGGTTAAAGGATTAAAGGCAAAACTCTACCCTGAAACACAATAAAAAAAATGCTTATATTGAAACATTTGTAAGGTTGTCTGTGATGCTGACATCACAGGGTGACAAATTTCAAACAATTTACAACGCTCAGATTTCACAGTTAGCTCCTAAAAACCAAAGAACAAAAGCTTCTTTTCTCACTCACCATTTTCCAATAACATTCAATTGTCAATTTGAAGAGAAACCCAGCATGGAAGTGCAAATGCTTGACTCAATGTTCCAGAATGAAAGCCTGCTCTATAAAGCAGTTGTGCCGAGTAACGGAGGAGACACAGCTCTGGTAGGTGGTGATCTACGAGATGACGTTGGCGTTGATGGCGGTATTAGCGTGAAAGTTGAAGCTTTGAAAGCTGATCTGTTTGAGCAGGGTGTACGGATGAGGAGGTGACAGAGCTGGACAGACGAAAGGACTCAAGTGCTGCTCTTCAAATTCAAATTTTATGGGTCACATACACAACCATACAGAGTACAATGTGCAATGAAATGCTTTTTCCGACTGTCCATGATATAAAAATACAATGTACGTAAACCTTTTCGTATGTAGGTAAACCCCTGGATCAATCCTGCGCTCTGTCCGAGTCCGTGTGGGTTTCCTTCACGTTCACCTCATCCAAGCTTCAAATACATGCAGTTCGGTGAACTGGCTACTGTAAATTTTCCTCACGTGTGAACGTGTAAGATGGACTGGTGTCCCATCTGCAACACATTCCCACTTCACATGGAATTTTGAGGAATATGCTCCGGATTCATCACCATCCGGACCAGGATAAAGTGTTTTGCTGAAGATGAATGAATGAATGCAGATGAAAGAAGATTAAACTGAAAACTCAGAATTTAATTTAAAAAAAAAAATCTCAGGCGCCATTGAAGATCATGTTAATTATAAAAAATAAATTTAATTAAAAAAAAGTCATTCAGGTTTTAATTTTTTTAAAGCTTTGATTGAGGAGTACATTTAGGTTTTGATTTATTATTATTATTATGATGGAAATTTTGTGCCGCGGTGCATGAGTGCTGAATGTGTGTGTGTGAGAGAGAGAGAGAGAGAGAGAGAGACAGAGAGAGATGGGGAGAGGAGAGAGAGAGAGAGAGAGAGAGAGAGGGAGAGGAGGGGAGGACAGGAGAGAGAGAAAGAGAGAGAAGATAGTGAGAGAAACAGAGAGAAAGAACGTCTGAGAAGGAGGGAAAGAGAGAGGGAGAGAGAGAGGGAGGAAGAGAGACAGAGATGAGGAGAGAAGATAGTGAGAGAAACAGAGAGAAAGAACATCTCAGAAGGAGAGAAAGAGAGAGGGAGAGAGAGAGAGAGGTAAACACTGACCTGAGGGATTGTGCGAAGTCACAGTCATTTAGACGCAATGGAGGAAGATGGAAATGCACCAAGCAGCCAGTGATGGAGACTGATGGAGATCCAGTGAGCTACAAGGACTAAAAAAAAAAAAAAAAGAAAAAGAAAAAAACAGTGAATTTCTACATATCAGCTCCAAAACAAGTTTCCTTTAACTAAAAGGTAAGCAGCAAAATTTTATCATGATATCATGTGGGACCATTTACAGACACATTCACAGTGGAATTTATATCACAAAGTAAATAAGTCTGAGTTTTTTTCTTTCTTTTTTTTAAGAATAAAATTAGAATAGTATTTGGTTAGATAAGATTTTCACTAAATCATTTTTTATGGAATAAACCTCTCATTTTAATACCCCAAGTATTTAATAATTAAAAAAAAAACACTCCCCAAGTAAATAATACCACTTTATATAAAATAAAATGGCGACTCACTAGGTTTAATTTTCGAATGTTTATCCGGAGAAAGAAAGAGAGACGTTAGCAATATGCTAATTTCATTTCCCATACTAAATAATTAAACTTTTTCGACTTTAGATTTATGAATATGTTGTGTTTTTGTGTGGTATCATTATTATTATTATTATTATTATTATTATTAATCACGGTTAACATTTTTCACACAGATAAACGAGTATATTCAGGGAAAATACCTCAAAGTTCCTTGGATGAGGAAAATTAGCGCGCGCGCGCGCGCACACACACACACACACACACACACACACACACACACACACAAAGCCAACGTCCTCACAACAGGTGCTGACACTTTTGAGTGTCACGCGCGCGCTATTTGGCGCTTAAAAATGCGTTTCATGGAGACGGACCATTCCATTGAACGGTGGAATGGGGGGTACGAGGAGCAAGGAATTTTGTTTTAACTGTGAAAAATCTATCACCTGTCGATAAGAAGTGGTCATTACGAAATGCTGTCATCATATCAGTATATCTTTTTATATAATAAGCAACAGTGATATCTAGGGAACTGGATAAATTGTTCGCCGCCCATTAGACTCAAAGGTTTAGTCCGGATTGATTTTTTTTTTTTTTTTTTAATGGAGGCCAGTTCAAATGTGTGGTAAAAATAATGAGTGTATTGGTTTGTGAGTAGGTTCTAGTAACTCACTACGTCCTTTCAGAGGTCTAATCTGGTTTAAAAGGATAACAGTGTTAAAATATTTTGATTGGATTGCCTATTTTCTGTGGAAAGAACATTAGATTAGTAGATTGTGTTATACCAGAATGTAGTGTTATAAGTCAACCTAGGTTGACTAGTTCAGGTTAATAAATTAAAGCTAAGCACAAAGTAAAATACCCTGTGATTAATTAACAGTTCTTACAGTGTTAAATTAATACCTTGGACAGTTAGTGTAATCACACTTACCCACAGCACAGGGTTGCTACTTCAGTCCTCGGTTCTCGGTCCAATCCTGAGCTTGGTTTCCTTTGGGTTCTCGGGTTTCCTCCCACTGTCTAAAAAGTAGTAAAGAGTCCACTTTTGGCTATGCTAAATATGTAATTAAGTGAGTGAATGCGTGTGTGTGCGCGCATAGCTCCTTGCAACTGACTGGCATCTCATCCAGTCCTGATCCCGGGATACTCCGGGATCCCCCATGATCCTGACCTTAAGATGAATGTATGAACGAGGTGTTCTAGTTTAGCAATTTATCACTACAAATGCATTGAAAGTGTCTCTCAATTCATCCACACTACTAGGTACTATTAGGTACTAATTTCACAATGCCAATCTTACCTTGTGAGATAATTGTATGCTGGGTGCAGTCATTTAAAACTACCTTGAAAATTAAACTGACTTTTTGCTACCTTAATCCAGCTTTACACTGTGTAATTTTTTGGCCTGATTTTGCACTCATAGCCAAAAATCGCACATCGTTAAAGAGTTCTTGATGAGATCTTCATGAGATTGAAGTTCTTAGAACGCATAAAGTGATGTACTCACTGCTGGACAATTTAGAGGCATTGTGACTAACCAAAGTTGTCAGACAATTTTGACTAAAATCTCAGCATGATCACTCCTACAATGTTCATCTAAAAGCCACGGCACAAGATGATGTGATGATGCGAGACAAGTACGGCAGTGGCGATGGTGAAAAGTAAATGAAACATGCTAAGTGACAGAAGAAAAATTGAAGCCATCTAAGCTATGAGACATACAGTGTGTTGAGTTCTGCTGTTATTATATGATGACTTTGCCTCATTCAATTTTAACTTGAACCAGAGCTATGAAAAAGGTAATCATAAAGTATGGTTACAGGATCATTAGGCTAGGAATCATTAGGGAAACCAAGCTTCTAGTTGGCTCTGGCATACTGGGAGTGATATATTCTGTATATATAACTTGCAGGGAGGAATACCAAGGGACGCGTGTGTGTTTGTACCAAATCCTCCTGGCTTTGCCTAGAATAGACTAGATGTTTTTTTTTTTTTTTTTAAATGTATTCTTAAAAACTCAGAATCTGCACTCTAGAAATTGCTAGGTTAAAAATAATCAAATCTGGATTAATTTGGAAACCAGTATGTTGGAAACCGAGCACAGAGTCCAGTATGGACTGACCCAGCATGGGTTGTTTTAACCAGCGAGGTTGGGGTAGAATAATGCAGCACAGTTTCTTCTACAAAAACACCTAGTGGGAAAGCCTACAGTTATAACTAATAATAACCTGATAATCTGAGATAAAGTTACCAAGAAAACATATAAGTTTTATCTACCTGTAACTAATGTTAATTATGTAGCAGCCCAAAATTAACTAACATAATACTACTATAAACCCAGCATGCTGAATTACCCGTTATCAACCCAATTTGTGTCATGTGGAGTTGTAAAAAAAAATAACCAACCATTTTTTTTTTTTAGAGTGCCTGTACATGATCCCAAACAGTGTGTTCTTTACAGTTTTTTTCAACAGTTGTTAATTGTTTGAACAAATATACAAACGTCCAATTTCAAACAGTACATATTTACTCAATACACCCAGTTTGTTTGGTTTGTGCATTAGTTTGTTTGTGCTCTCCTTTTTTTTTTTTAAGCATTGGACTGGTTCTGAGTCACAGTCCTAGGGGATCCCTGCTATGCTATGTTTTTTTTCTGCCAGACATTTATTCATTAGGTATCTACCGAAGGCCTTGAACAGTCCCAGTGTCCCCATTATTTCTTTGCTTGTATTGGGCCACAATTATAAAGCTGGATCCAAACAAATTTATTTGCAAATTGTTTTCTGGAGAATTTACAAATGTGGTGTTCATGAAAATAATCCAGTTAGTTAGGGGAAAAAAACCCACTCATATCCTACAATCCTGAGAGTTTTATATATATATATATATATATAAAACCTTCTCTGTATTGTTATGCAACTGCATGAGATGTTTCTCCTCTGGTTTAAAATAATTGCAGCAAGTTGATATACATTCACCACATAAGCACTATTTACATATGCATTGTTAAGGCTACAGATCATCATGCTAATTATGCCTCTGTGGTTTATATAATTATCACTTCTTGGAACGTATTAGACCGATGTGAGCCAGGATTGGAGAGATAAAAACACAAAGGTCTGCCATTATAAGCACTGTGGATGGAACCCTAAATGGGACAACGTTCTCAGTCCCAGTTCCAGGAACCCCACGCTTTGCACATTTTTGTGTTTTCTTTGTCCTGACCTCACACCTGGGTTTTTTTTTTTTTTTGGGTCGTTCCCTTAATCAGTGGTTGTAGTATTTCTTGTTAATTGGAAGACTTGTCTGTATTGCCTATTTTATTAGCCCTGCTAGGGTCTTTGACAATAAATCTTGGAACAGCCTGAATAAAATGACCCCTTTCATATCACTAAACTTCCAGTGCATCGGGGAATCAAGGCCTATTACAATTTATAAGATTTCTATATGAAAAAAGGAAACAAAAGTGGGAAATCAAGCTGAGAAACCAAAACAAAAGTGCAGAGAAATTAATTGCCCAAACGTTTGCAGTGGCATTTCTTCCATCTTGTAAAGAAGAGACAGCAGTTATTTCTCCCTGGGCTCTGAAGCCTGGAGCTGATTCACGATTATTATTGATTAAGTGGCGTGCACTGTGCACTGAAGAAACTGTTTGCTGTTATTTGACTACAGTACCACTAGTTTGTAAGTAGATATGGTAGTTTCCTTGATGATATCTACATGACTGTGTCTAAACCTGGAAAAAAAAATTTTTACATAATGGTTTACATAAGAATGCAACGAGGGCTGTAACCAAAGTTAAAATGTTAGGGAGGTCCATGTTGCAGAAATGTGTACTAGTTAATATACACAATGCTGAATGTGTACTACATTAATTGCTAATTTCTAATCTCTGTTATGTTATCCTTCCATTCTTCCATAAACTGCTCTGACACCAGTTTAATGACTATTTAATTTTATTGAGTTCAATATTTTTGGTTGCTGATTTCTGAATTCTGTTACATGATACTATGAGATCAACAAATTGGTATTCATGTACTTTATCATGCTTGCAGTATGTTATTAATGAGTAAGGTTGCACAACTTAAACCTGAACTAATATTACATGTTTATTTATATCCACCCAAGGAGCTTGTAGTCTAAACCAATCAGTTATGCTACTACAACTGAATAGCTTATTTGGCTAGCAATGTTTTTTTTTTTTAAAAAAAAACAAAACAAAACAAAAAATAACCCGAGGGGTGACATTAACAGCTGGAAAATTGTGACTTTTTCTCACAACCCACAACACATTACTAAGCAAGGGTAATGATTGGTGAATCAAATGTGTGCCTCCTGTTGGTCAAAGCTAATTGAAGCCTTTCTTTTCAGAGGCTAATGCTGATCAATTGCATTAAATGCCTCTGACATGAACAATAGCGACAGGCACAGAATGCCATGTTTTCTAAATTATCTCTTCCTTGTATCCTTGGATACTCCCATTCTAGCATCTAGATTATTTTCCACAGGGTTAACCAGAGCTATAATTACATATTCATGCTGTTAATAAGATGTAAGGCATGTTCAAATTGTACCATTTAGGTAGCTGGATTGTTGATACAAGTTTAACCATGAGCTCATACCGTGGTAATTAGCCTTTCAGACTCCATTTCCTGGAATACCTGTAAAATGTTATACACCTTCTTAGAGCTTGATTAGCAACACGGAACAATCCAATCCAAGCCACATGCAAAATCTCTTTTGTGGATAAGATCAAAAGGATCTAATTTTGCTGTTGTGCCATGCTTGGAACCATGCTTTAGCTGTTTCTAGGAATACACTGGTTTAAATTACCTATAAGAGCCTTGTACCCCCTATAGCAGCCTTGTAGTGATTTGTAAGAGTTTATGATGTGTAAGAGTTTAACAGAATAAAAAAGCTCTGGCTTTAAGTCCTGTTTTTAGCTGTGGATATTTTCCTGTAGTTTAAGTGAAGTGGTTCAGTTATTAGAAATATTTTTAATCTTAACAGTTTTAAAGGAAAAAGTAATTAAAATTATAATTTATAAATGGGTATCAACATTGCCTGATACTAAGGGTTTCAGTATTGTTATCAGAAAAGTAGTATCGTGTCATGTCTATTTATTAAATTTAATATTCTACTACACATTAATATCAGTAATTTTGAATAAAACTGTATGTATTAGCTTAGGTAAAACATTAGCTAATGAGTATAGAGGCTCTACCATGAACTATATCAGGGTTAAATAAAACAAAAGAAACAGTTAAACAATCTCTATACTTTATATCTTCCTTCAAAATGAAAAATGGAGTAATGTCATGCCAAAAATGTTACATTTAGGTTCTTTTCCTAAATGGTAAGTGCCATATTTTTGTGGAACCTCTTAAAATAAAGCTGAAAGTCTACACTTTGATCAAATCTTGATTGTTTTATTTCAAATTCACTGTGGTGGTGTATAAAGGCAAAATCACAAAAACTCTGTCATTGTCCAAATACTTCCGGACCTGACTGTAAGTCCTCATAGTTTGTATGCAAAAGTCATGAATAGTTAAGTTTAGCACAAAGCGCGTGATTAGCAGCTCTAACCTTTCTCAAAATGTAATTCTTGTGAAATCCACTGACTTTGCTTTTACTAAATATTTTCATACCTTATAACTCACGAGGGGGATAATGCCTTGAATTAGCCAGTCAGGACCTAGGTTACCCATATGCAGAATTTATGACTTTACAAATATGAAATGAATATGATTCTCTGCAGAACTGTTACTGTTGAGGTGTGTTCACGCTAGTGAGTAACAGGTGACCATTCATTTTCTAGGTATGTTTGTCACACAGAACCGTGATTTCTGCAACAGCAGCAAATAACAGCGCTAAAAGTGACGGGCAAATTGAGATTTTTCTCAATTTGGTGCAAATTAGGTATAAGACAGTAAAAAGACAAATCCAAACAGCTGGCTTGAATGATTCCTCAGACCAGTTGTATGGCGTGAGTGGTACAAATTTTTTTCATTCCCCATTTAGTTCCTACCTGCAATTAGCTCCTATGTACTGCTTGACTCGAGAAAAAAAAAAAACGTAATAAAACTCATAACTGTGGTTTCATCTTATCCTCTCGTATACAGCCTCACATTAAACATATAGAGACATTATGAAGAAAATTAAGGAGAGTGTTTGTAGCTAGTACAGTTAGCTTGCGCTGCTAATCTGCTAAAAGCCTTTCACGTATTGTACATCACACATTTGCCACTTTATTAAAATATTAGAATTCATTTTAAGTACATTTTAAAGACAACTAAATTGCATACTGTAGTAAATCATGTGCTGTAGGCTACATTTTGGGCCTTACTCTTTCTCATTGAAGCTAAAAATGCTGGATAGATGGTATATGCCCACGAGTGACAACAGTAGAGCTCATGCCACACCCACAAGAGACAAAATCCAAGTGATACAAATGACTTGTCACATACTATTGTGAACACAGGGTTAGTGCTTAATTGAACAATCAGGATTAAACCTTTATATTGCGTGAGGTGTAAAATAGACACCTACACAGATACAGGGTGCCTGAGTGGCTCAACAGAAAAGTGTTTTCCCATTAGGAGATCAGAGGTTCAAATCCTGATGCTGCCATAGCCATCCATGGCCAGCATTCAAGACAGTAAATTGGCTGTGCTCTTTGGGAGGGATAAATTCACAGTGATAAATTCAAATATTTACAACATATTTTTGTGAATCCATTTATTTCTGTAAAGCTGCTTTGTGATAATGTCCATTGTTAAAAGCGCTATACAAATAAAATTGAATTGAATTGAATTGAATTGAATATACTCTCTCTCTGTCTCTCTTTCTCTCTCTCTCTCCCCTGTCAACCACAATGACACTAGCCAATCATATGCTGCATTTTGACGCAGCAGCCACCAAAAAGTTGCAGTTGGCTGGCTTCACATCTCTCAGAGGAAGCAAGTGTTAGCCTTCACTCTGCCAGGTGAGTAGTTGTCATATGACAGAGGAGATAGGTGGTTAGGTGGGTGGGAATTGAGAGGTGAGCAAATTGGCGATGAAATGTGGAAAAAAAGTGACATCAGGTGAATAATCAAGTTTCTGTTTAAAAAAACAAAAACAAACCGAGGGGTTTGTCCTGAGATATGAATCTATTTTGTGTAAAATCCATCTTGAGAGCAGAGGCCTCAAATAGAGAAATCCAAGGAAATCCAACTTTTTCAGTGTTTATTCTAATTTATGGGACCTAATACCATATCACCACTAATGTTTAGGAAGCAGAGAAACTGTACAAAAACAACAGTATCATTGTCTATGCTTAAACTTTGTGCACTAAGGTGAAGCAAACTGAGCTGTCTACAGCTTTATTTTCAGAATTGAAATATTTTTTTTATTGGCCACTGTCTACGAGGTTTCCAAATTCTGAGGCACCTGCTGAGAACCACCACAGAGCCACCGTCACATGACCATGTCCAAATTAAGAACATATCTGATGGGTTTTGAACTATGTTTTCAACTTTTCTTTCTGCTTCAGAGCAATGTCATTTGTGCCAGCATGGATCACCATGAACACCACATTCTCTCCTTTCCTAGAATATGCTACTATACCAGTTGACATTTCAGAACCTTGAATTGAATGAATGTACTGTAAGAGTTGTGAAATTTCTCATTCCTGTTGACCGAATTTCTCAGTGAAAAATTGGCATCTCTCATTTCGCTCTTTCCTAAAATTAGTTAGAAATATATATAGTTTGAGTTGTTTACAATTTTGTAGATTTACTATCTCACTTGGTCCATGTGTTGTCTCACAGCTCTCTGTAGGTGGACATAAGCTGATTATGAGACCTGTTTACTTTTGAAATAATTGCTCATCAAAATCAGGAGATTCAATCTGGAGGAAGCTTCAAAAGAATTTGATGACTTATGTTAAACCGGTACAGGGATGAGTGTGGAGTGACTTTGTGGCCAGGGGAAAAATATTTCCTACCAATATTGAAGAATTCAAAGTTCAAAGTATGAAAAATAAATCATCCAGGTGGCATTGTGCTGCCTCGTAGATCCAGGTTTCCCAGTTTGATCCTGAGCTGTGGAGTTTTTTGATGTTCTCCCAGCATCTGTGTGGATTTCCTCCCACCTCCCAACAAACCGTGCTGGTAGATTGGTGTAAATCTGTGTGTGTTTGTGTGTGTGTGAGTGAGAGAGAGAGAGAGAGAGAGAGAAGGAGGACAAACGACTTCTGGTGCAGGTTTGTCCTTCTTTTCTTTTTCTTCTCTTCATTCACCCACTTCATGACCGCTTTTTAGCACGGATTGTTCACATATGTACACCAATAAAAACCCAAACAAAAACTTTAAGGCACTCACGGCTATGCCCATGTTCAACTTCACATTCAAGCTCAATGTGAGGGTGTTGTGCTTGTCTTTGTGTGGGTTCCATTGGCTCTGTCTCTCTCTGACTTACAGCGTTCTCCCTGAAAGCACGAACAAAGCATATAAGTGACCTGGAGGTGAGCACGCTGGTTACCTGCTGCTCGAATACGCCCCCACTGCCACAACTGACTACACTAAATTCTCCCTAATTGTGAATGTGTCTGCTGACCCATAAAAAGTGTATTTCCACCTTAGGTCAATGCACTTAAATAAATAAATAAATAAATAAACAAACAAACAAACACACACACACACACACACACACAATATGAAAAATGTGTGAAGGCCCAGTTACATATAAAATTCTAACATGGCAAAAGTTGACAACAGTGGTCATTTAATGCTTAGTGTTTTATTCAGGGCTAAAAATAAGACATTTCAAAGTGGTACTGTTTTATTTCTTAGCGGAGATTCATGATATTACCACTTTTGACTAGCATCACAGATTCTGAACAGTGAAAAAATGATGGGGAGAATCAACACATAATTCTCTGTCCATTCATCTTTACACATTCTGTTTTTGACACCGCCTTTTCTTTATTTTTCTTGAACAACTCGTGTTGTTTTACTAATCAGACCAGAGAGGGTAAATGAAATGAAAATCTGTGAAATTCTATGAAAATCGGAAAATTGCTAGCCATGTAGCTAGTCTCTGGTCTGATTAGCTACCTTCTGCTAAATAGGCTCCGGGATAGGCTCCGGATCCACCACCCTGACTAGAATGAAGCTGCTATTGGAGATGAATGAAAAGCTCTATGTAAAGATACACTTGTCCGTAAAACATACACACAAGATGTACCACCGCAGCAACAGCAACAGGGAAAGGTACAATGTACCATGACCCACAGTTGGTTTGTTTATGTCTCTTGCCTATTTTGCATCCATGGGAGGTGAAGTCTTCAATCATCTAAAGATGCGAATGCAGCAAAAAGAAGAGTCTTTTCTCCTAAAGTTTATAGAGACAAGGAGATGGGCAACTAATGGAACACAGCAGGCACAGAAACAATTGGTACAGAGCAAAGCAAAATTCTATGAATAATAAGAAATGTGAGACAAGGTGGGCTGATTAGAGTCTGGTGTAAGGGAAATGAAGAACAGGTGCCAGTGGTAAGTCAGCTGGTGACTCTGACACCTGATAGGCCACCCCCGAGAAAGCCACAGACGGAGGCATGACACTTCATAATGACGTCGCTCAGTTTGAAATTAAGCATGCATCGTTGTAGTCCTCAGTAATTAAATGAGAACTGGGGAAAGAATGAAGACTTTACACTGAATCAGGGCATGTACAGTTCAGTGAACATGATCCAGTTCAGTGAAATGTATAATTAGGTGTTTAGTGCAGTATAATTAGGATATTATAAGTTCTCACGTAACACCATGTCGGATGAAAATCATAGTGTTCCCCACCCCCTCCATCTTTTGTGCACATGCCCATATTAATTAGGGACTGAAACGGAGCTATACATTTTAAAAGAGATGAAAAAAGTATTGATTGGTTTTGATGAGAAAAGGATGAGAGAGAACACTTGAAAGATGACACCATAACTCATTCCGGTTCAGGAGAGAAATGAGATCGGGGGTTTGTTAAGGTTTGTGCAATTCCTTTTCTTTTTGAAAGAGATAATTGTTTTTTTTCCACTTTCATTATTGTCATTAGAAAACAGAAACATGGATAGGGGTTTGTCAATACCGTAATTGAAGTGTGTGTGTGTGTGTTTGTCTGTCTTGTGAAAACAAGAAAGAATGGAAAGCAAGATGGTGGGTAAGAGAGAGACTCCATGTGGATGATGGAGTGACCAGTTCACTATCCAGGTAAAACAGATGTGTGCGATGAACATGTCTGGGGAGGTTGTTTCGGATGCTGTTAAATCTGTGTAATCACAGAAACCCTTGAAAACACAATATATTGAGCTCTCATAGGGCTGTTGTGTTACTATAGGATGAGATATTGATGGGTTTCCCTGTAATATAGAACTCATAGCACATTGTACATGATCAGTAATACACATTTCCAATCATCTAAAATAGTTTCATTAAAAAAAGAACATTAGGTAAACATTGAGGTTTAACCTGATTTGAAAGAGATAGTATGTGACATCTGGGAGTTATAATGTGCATATATATATATATATATATATATATATATATATATATATATATATAAAAACACAAAAGTGATAAAGAGTCTTAAGCACGCTA
>CM075026.1:17069262-17081791 GCA_037576675.1 Pangasius sanitwongsei
TATATATATATATTTGTTATTATAGATACTGTAATTTGTTTTCTATTGTGTGTACATACATACATACATTATATATGAAATGTAGAAAGCTCGTTTCATCAAAAACTAAGACTGCAGTTTCACTCTATAGTTTTGTACTGCTTTTGTTCTCTTGCATAATTAAAAAAAAAAAAAAAACTCAAGCTATTAAACTAGTTGTTTCTTATCTTATCTCTTTATCCACTCTATAGACAAACATCTATAACAAAAACATCTATAGAAATAATATTAGTCATAGCTTCTTATTTTTTTTTTAGGCATTAGGCATTCATTACTTTGTCCCTTTATGTTATGTTTGGTAGAAAACATTCATCAACATTCTACAAAGTCAACACAGCCAGTGCAATGGAGGTGCAACTCCTCAGGTCATAAAGAGCAAATCATTAAAACAAGGTCTTGGTGAACTGCAATAATCATTAGATTCTCAAGGTGAGAAATTGACATTTTTTTCTCCAGCACATAATTTCCCCTGAGGTACTGTATGATATACCTTTAGCTAATTTACTTATTGCAAGGACAAATTATAAATTAAAATCCAGCAGTGATAAACATGAAGAACAGATCTTAAACCAGGAAATATAAAAAGAAGACAGAAAAGTTTCAAAATCAGCGGCCTCCGTGTTAATAATGTTAGTCATGATGTTATATCTACATAAACAGTTTCAGTGTATTGCATCTACTGATAGCTCCTCCAGCTCGCCTCATCATGGAGACAAATCAGCGACAGCTCCAGTGCTAATGACTACACTAGCTACAACGCCGACCTCCCTGGTACATCTCCTGAACTAGCTCATCATCCACCCACAGCACAATCAAGACCACAAAACTGACACTCTCAACTCCAGCAATCCTGCTCCTGCATGCTGTATCTACAGTCTGCAAATATTGTACAAATACTTGGAAGTCACTGTTAATTTATCAGCCAATAAATTACTCTGACATCTCTACTTTCAAGAAAACATAAATATTTTATCAAAATGATGAAGTGAAGTGACCCATACTCGAAATGCTCTGCATTTAACCCATCCAAGTGCACAAACACAGTAGTGAACGAACACACACACACACACACACACACACACACACACACACACACACCCGGAGCAGTGGGCAGCCTTTTTTTTGCTGCAGCGCCCGGGGACCAGTTGGGGGTTCGGTGCCTTGCTCAATACCCTGTCGTGGTATTGAAGGTGGAAGCACTGGTCATTCGCTTCCCCCACCTACAATCCTTGCTGGACCTGAGACTCGAACCCATGACCTTCGGGTTACAGGTCTGACTCTCTAACCTTCTTGTCCACCTGCAAAGATCATGTTATGTAAAGATAAACAACTCAGCGCTAAATACAGTCAGTCTAAAACTTCGCTAGCTAAGTGTGATTTTCTAATCATTTGATCAGATGTTATTATAGTACATGTTGTACTGAAACGGAAATAAGCCTAATCAGTTCAGCTTGTAATCAAAGTGTCTGTGATACTCCTGCACCGTCACAAATACCAAAAACAGAAAAGTTGTAACTCTTTCAGACCAAAAAAACAGCATTTCAGTCATTTGTAATTTGTACTTTGATTGGACAATGTGTGTTTAGTCTATCTACTTTTAGTTAATCTTTTCCCTTACAAAGGCATTTTTGGGTAAAAAATGATGATGATGGAGAAAATGATCCACCGGGTTCACGTTCGTTACATGAGCGACTGCATTTCACATGCATTTCCTCCTCAATCATTGCTGATGATGATGATGATGTGTTAGGGATGTATGTGAAAAATATCAGCCCAAATGGAGATCAAATCTAGGGGTGTGTCAGTCTGTGTAATCACCTGACACAACTGTCACTGCATGAAGCTACAGTCTGGGCTAGAAAGAAATCAGCCTCATACTATCAACCTTCATACCATTTTTTTTTTTATAACTGATGGTGCTGATGGTGCTCATGGTGCTGTTGCTCTTGTTTCCACAAAAGCCCAAAATAATCCACTTTAAGACATTTGTTAACAGCAAATAATCGTATGTGATAGATCTTTACCAAGTACTTGTAGATATCACAAAAAATCACACAAACATGAAGCTGGCACTAAATAAATGTTTAGATAATAAGATAAATGGCAAGTTAAAAACATTTTGAGTGTTTCTTTCTTTCAGTGTTTCTTTCTTTTTTTTTTTTTTTTAGAACACATGGTATTTCTGCAGGGCTGCAGCTCTGTCCTTTTGCTCGGTTTAGCAGTTCGTATCTACAAAAAAAAAAAGTTGCATCCTAAAACACACAGTATGTATAATTTACTTCCTGCAGTCGAGTTGATTCGGAGCCGAATCACCTTCTCATTAGAGTTCACGCGGAAGTGGACCGAGATTGAGAAGTGATCTGAGAACACTTCAGATGCTCTCAGACCTGAGTGTAATTGCTGTGTTCTCACCTGCCTAAAGAACCACACCAAGGAGAAGAGCACACCAGGGTTCCGTTCAAACAGACTAAACGCTGTGTGTGTCAAAGTACCCTGAAACGTCACTGCAATCTCTCTGGTAAAAAAAAAAAAAAAAAAAAAAAAAAAAGTCATCTGTGAGCTCATGTATCGGGAAGAGGGTGGGTCGAGCTTTCCTCAGAGTCTGTAATGCTGCCCTGGGATGCAGCAGGAGACTTCCTGTCCTCCACGTGAAGCACAAAAGACAAAACTGTGAGTCAGGATAACATATATATATATTGCCATTCCTAAACACCTAACCTACAGCTAAGGATCTGTTAGCACCCACAATTCCTTGCAGACTGAGCATGCGCATATATCTCCTGTCAGCGGATTTTCTGAATAAGGTGTTTACATGCAACAAGTTTCCAATTAAAACAGACATATTCCAGGGCTGGGAATCAGAATTTGGGGAATCAGAATATTGTCTTAATCTGAATCGGGCAGTCGGATTGCGGAGTTTACATGATTCAATACTAATTAGAATATTGCCAAATTCCGATTAATATCAGAATATTGATGTGCATGTAAACGTAGCTAGTGTTTGAATCAGTGAATCCTTCTGCTCATGATCGAGATTCACTTTTCACTTATTCCATGGATCATGGTTTGAATGAGTGAATTCTTTCAGTCATGAATGAGATTCACGCCTGTCATTTAGCAGATAAGTGTTTGAATCAGTGAATCATCAGTCATTCAGAGAATCAGTGTTGGTCAAGACTGAGAGTCACTCCTCTGTTGATCAGCAGATAAGTGGTTAAATCAGTGAATCCTTATAGTCATGACTGAGAGTCGCTCCACCGTGAATCAGTAAAGTCATGGCTGAGATTCATTCTTGTCATTCAGTGAATCGTTTGAGTCAGTGAGTTCACTGAGTCGTGTGGGCTGAGCTGGAGATTTTGTACATTTTAGTACATACAATAATAGTCTGTGTTGCTCTGGTTGTCAAAAATGATTCTTACCTTTTTTTTTTTTTTTTTTTTTAACAAATCAACCTGCCTTGCATTACAGCATGATCAGGCTGAATCTACATTTATACTTTATTTATTTGTTCCATTTGCATTTCCTTTTTTTTCTTTTCTTTTCTTTTGTGTGTTGTTATCTGTATGCACCTAGGGTCTGAGAGTAACGTAATGACGTTAGAATTGACAGTAAAGCAGACTTTGACTTTGATCTAAACAAATCATTTAACTAAACAGATTCAGGGAATACAAATTACATAAACAGGTATAACAATATAAGACATATTAGACGGCATCAGTACAAAAGGTCAGAGAAAATGAAAAAGTATTGTAACTAAACAGTGTTATGTTAATGAAACAAAATGACAGAATAAATGAATGCTAATGTTTAAAGATTTTTTTTTTTTGCTAATGCCCTGGGGCTTGTTTTAAACCCACACACAGTCATGCTGGTTGGCAGCAGACATTTCCTGCTCGTGTTGTGCATGCCCTGCTCTCCCCGACACAATTCTCCTTTTACTTTCGAAACTCCTGTCAAAGATCCACAAAATGTTCTGTTTCTATTGTTGTTTCACGCCGAGTGTTTCCCTAAGCAGATAAGTTTCCGTCTGTTTTGGAGAGGAATTCATAGCATGCCTGAGGAAATAGCGTTCTTACGGCTTCGCCTGCATTCCTCAAACCTTTTATCTTTGCTTGGAAAAGATGTTTTGTTGCTGTTGTTGTTGCAGATTAGTTCAGAATTAATTAGATGAGTCATCTCTTTATAAGGCTGAAAATGATGTTAAGATTAATAAAGTGTGTAATCGCTGTAGAACAAAATACTTGGGAGAATTTGGATTCACACGGCTTCTCTATTGTCTGTGGACTTTCAACTCTTTAAGCTCTTCTGATCTCTCATTAATATTGTAGGTGCAATGGTGAGTGTGATAAGTGTGATGTTGAGCTCTTATGAAGGAAAGATCCCTAGGGTTAATGGCAGTGATGATATAATTAACTACCACAGTGTCAAGGAGTGATTTATAATGTTATGTAGTCTTCTCACATCCCATTTTCCTGGGTGCTGTTTAATAGGCCATTTGTGTAGACAATGTTAATGAGATTTTTCAGATCAATACACCTTAGTTGTAACTTTTTTAAAAAATTCAAGGTGCGCCCCTGTACAGTCTATACATAAGGAGTAAACCACACCATGTTGTGTTGTTGCGGGAAAATAATCAACAATGGGGTGCTGTGATGAAGTGGAGTTACTGTTACCACCTGGAAGTGTATCATTTTCCTATAAAAGCTTGTCCTGAAGTTACCACAGCCATTTGTACTTTTACACTGTACTTTTTATCAATTTATGGTTACAGTTAATGTTACGGAATGTCCATGAAACGAGTTAGTTCTTGTTCTCACTTACGTTATAGCAGCTATAAAAAGTTGTTCCCTTACCAACCTCTCTTTTTTTTTTTTATCTTGTCATGTTTTCGAGAAACTGTAAAGAGCAAACTCCTCTGTCCTGAAGAAAACTTAAAGTTACAGCTTTACCTCTGACACATTTCTCCTTACAGAATCCTTCATGGACTGCAAAATTTTTTGTACATTCTTCTGGTTAAAAGATACGGAATCTTGAAGGGTGCAATCTGATTGGCTCTTCCCACATTTGTATGCTAGTTTCCAACAGGAAAACACATTTTTGCACACTGTGACATACTGAGCTTTTCGAAAGAATATACCGTCACTAGACAAAAAAAAAAAAAAGAAAAGTCCATGGCATCACGTCTTTAAAAAAAAAAATCGGTGTTTGAATAGTTAGTGGTAAGAAAAATGTAAATGTGTTTGAAATGTTAGTCAAACTGCCTTGTGATGGACCTTCAAATTTTTTTTGGTCATTTCATTGTGGCTACAATAAAAAAAAAAACATTAAAGAATCATGAATCGAAAGGTTCCTTAGGGAAAAGAACGACAATAGCTCAATAGCAGAAACTGGCTAATGTGTTCTGTGAGTGGAAAGTCCAGGAATAAAAAAAAATCTCTTTCACTTCAACAGATAGTCAAACTATTATTGTACAAGTTTAAATAATAAAATAAAAAAAAGAAAAGATGGGGTTTATGTGAATGAAATATGGAATATATTTTTGGGGTTTTTTGTAAAACCTTGTATTGGCTGCAAAAGGTTTGAGAACTTTATTACCTACCATCAAAACAAAGCTTTTTTTAAAATATATAAGACATTGGTGTGATTTCTCTCCATGGCAGTGCTCATACACATGTTCAGATCATTTTCCAGGATGGAGCAGTGGAAGAAAGGATTCCATTGTGCATTGTAAAACCTTGGGCACCAGCCCGCTGTGTGGAAGAGCTATGAATCGCATGAATGATATTGTTCTTTTTGCTTTTGTGGGTTATTTTGCATGGATGATGGTGTTTTGCTGTGTTTCTTTGTGCTCCTCTCGCTTGCTTGGGTGGCATCCCACTGAGATTGATGCTTTGATCTGGCACAGCAAAACCGTCTGTGATCTTCTTTATATCAGCAATATCATACAGCTTATCCACACTTTGAACAAAAGCGCTACTCAAGGACTCTTCCTTTCTTTTCTGGTCCTGTACAGAACGTTTTGAGAAATTTTAGCATTTTAACAAAACCTTGAGCTCAATGATGAACGCAAGTCAAGCCTTTTCATTTACAAATTAGATTTATATTAATAAGTGAAATGTAAGTGGTTACGGAAGCCTTGAACCACAACGTTGGGCACCAGCCTGCTGTGAAGTTAACACTGAAATGTACTGCAGGAGATTTTTTTTTAATATTTGGATTTGTGAATACTTGATTTCTAGACTTTGTGTGGTGAAACAAGTAGAAACAAGTATATTTTTAAAAGATAATTTTATGAAAAAATGAATTCATTTCTTATTTTACTGTGCAGGAAGAAAAACTAAAACTGCAAACTGTTTTCTCGTTTCCCATTTTCATTTTGAAACAAAACAAAACAAAAAGTAGTCAGGTGATACCACAATTGGGGTGCCTTGTTGCCCCTGTATCTCTTAAATAAAACTTTTTAAAATTCCTTTTTCGACACTGAATCATGCGATTAACCAGCAAAAAAAACGTGTTCACCCATCTCAGGCGACAGCCTGATTTTTACAAATCTTTTTCTATGACACTGGCTGCATTTTGCTCTTAAATGAGTAACAGGGTTGAATTTCATTTTAGCGTACAAATACACAATATATAGTTAACTAGCATCCATATATTTTATGCTAATAACTTCCATTCAGTCTCTAATGAAGAGAGAACTTCAGGAAATTTGGATGCTGCAGCTTCCTGTTGAACATATGACTTGTAGAATATTCCAAATATTTCATAGTGGTGAATGTG
Organism: Pangasius sanitwongsei; assembly: GCA_037576675.1. Taxonomy (NCBI): domain Eukaryota; kingdom Metazoa; phylum Chordata; class Actinopteri; order Siluriformes; family Pangasiidae; genus Pangasius; species Pangasius sanitwongsei. The sequence continues at coordinate 17,076,082 of CM075026.1, forward strand.
TTCAGGTAAAAGGGTTGAGTGAAGAAACTAAAATGCATATTCTTCATAACCTTTCTGTGGAAAGCATCAGATGTTTCACAGAGTAAAGGGGAAAAAAAGAAGCATTTTAATGATTATATTTCAAGGTAAAGTGGGGTTGTAGCAGAAAATATATTGGGATGGGCAAAATGCTGTTTTTATTCATTTTTCGAGTTATTTATTTGAATGTAGCTTGTTGTGAAGGAAACTGTACCCGTGTTTAAAATGTCTTTAACCTTTACTGTGCATACTGATTTGTAAATGTAATATCACCACAATACAAATGTCACATCTATTGTATCTCTAATGTCACATTCTGAACATGTTCTGACATTCTGGCATCTGCCTTAAGACAAAAACCATCATACCGGTGCCTAAGCATTCTACTGCAGCGTGCTTAAATGACTTCCACCCTGTTGCAGTCACCCCCATTGTAATGACATGCTTTGAGAAACTGGTTCTGAGTCACCTCACAGCAGGTCTGCCACCTACACTGGACTCCCACCTGTTTGCCTACTGCTCAAACAGGTTGACAGAGGATGCCATTTCCACTGCTCTTCATTCAGCCCTCACCCATCTGGACAACAACAACAACAACAACACTTGCCTATGGATGCTGTTTATTAACTTTAGCTTGGCATTTAACACTGTGTTCCCCACGAAACTGGTCTCCAAGCTCAATGACCTAGGCATCAGCACCTCCATATGCAGTTGGATTCTGGACTTCCAAACCAATAGACCTCAGTCTGTTAGGTTGGGCAACCACATGTCCTCTACTCTCATCTTGAACACTGGTGTTCCACAGGGTTGTGTGCTGAGTCCGCTGCTCTACTCCCTGTTTACCCATGACTGTGTGCCTCTGCATAACTCCAACATCATCATCAAGTATGCAGATGATATCACGGTTAAGGTCACATCAGCAACAATGATGTGTGTTCCACCAACACCAATGAGTGTTCCATCAACAACCTCACCCTCAACACTAAGAAGACCAAAGGGCTCATTGTAGACTTCTGGAAATCTAAAAGCAACAGACGCTCTCCCATCTATATCAATGGGACTGAAGTAGAGCGTGTCTCCAGCTTCAAGTTCCTGCGTGTCCACATCCCGGAGGATCTGTCCTGGCACCATAATACTTCAGTTCTGGTTAGGAAGGTACAACAGCGTCTTTACCTCCCGAGGAGACTAAAGAAAGTTTATCTGTCTCCCCAGATCTTAACAAGTTTCTAACACTGCACCATTTCACCAAAGATGGTGAAAACCGCCCAACACATCATTGGTGCCCAACTCCCAGCCGTTGAACATCTTCACCACAGTAGATGTCTGCATAGAGCACATCAATAGGAAAATCTGGAAAATCTAGAATAACCTTTATTTATTCTAGTTTAGAGCTTATTTGTCATCCTTCTCGGGGAACCCATAAAGTTCCTACTCTACAACAAAGCAGAACCCAACTTTTGTGGAAACACTTAATTATTTTATTAAAGACTCTTACCCTAAAGAAACCTTTTTCAGCTGATATTTGTGATTTGTATGCAGTTTTTGTCCTTTTGTGGTATACATGAATGGCCAGGATGGCACCTTAAAAAATATTAGCAAGATTAAAATACCACACACACACAAAAAAGAAAATCACCAAAAATCAATAAAAACACCAAAATTTGAATATTTCTGAATATGTATGATATAAAATAATATATTGCTGTACAAAGAAGTTACCAAAAAAAATGGGTGCTATGTCAACTTGACATCAAAATTGATCCAGCTGCCTATAGGAATAAGCCTTTATTGTGCCAGGAAGGTTTATCAGGAAAATTGCTACATACAGTCGTGCCAATTGTATTAAGTATTTAGACCCAGGTTATTGGATTGACTGCTCAGATACATTTTTCTTGCTTTATTCAGGTTTCATTCCATGTGTCAGAAATCTTGCCTCCCTCAAATGCATTGCCTATTTTTATAGCCTGCATAATGAGTGCTGGAAGTGTACACAGTAGTGCTACAGCTGCCTTTGTTAGCTTCTGTGTCGTATCCTATTGCTTATAGCAGGTTGTAATATGAGGAAGTGCCTTGTCATTACCCATTGAACACAGCCTTGATGAAAAGAACTGTAATGATTGCATACGTGGCAAGCTTTGGACTTGACATCGAAAAGGAGCTACACAAATGAAGGAGAAATCACAGAACCACCTGGCTGGCATTCTGATTGGAAGAATAAAAGAACTGCCAGAAATTGTCATTTTGCCAGAGTGCATCTGTGACCTTTGTGTTCAATGAAATGGATCTGGAATCCAGTTCCTCAGTACGCTTTCATACACACATGTATTTCCTTGATGGAACTGATGGTCTATGAACCTCTTTGTAGTAGAGTACACTTTAAGATCAGTGGTCAAGGCTGTGTTGCAACATCATCTATAAATGACAGCAGGGCTGTTTGTGAACATTTGACAGCCCTAAGCGACATCATGCTACCGTACTACGCCCTCCAACTGATCTTTTTATATATATATATATATATATATATATATATATTTTTTTATTATTAAGTAATTATCAGAGCACTTAAACTAGCTAGCTACTAATGTAGCATCTAGACTGTTTATATTCGAATATTCCACTAGTCAAAACTGAATATTTAAATTCATTTTAAATTAAATGATAAAAAAATGGCACTTTCTAAAAAAAAACAGGACACAATTAATTTGAAAGTGTAGTGTAATCAAAGTGTAGAAAACGTACTGTTCAACCAAACCATGTGACATAACTGACCATAAGTGGATGTAAGCTAGCTAGCTAGCAACTAACTGTTAGTTTAGCCCCTAACTAATTATTAAGCCATTAACTTTTTCATTTTAGCTACAAGTGAGAAAAGAAAAGCTCAACAAAAAACTAATTCGCTTTCATGTCCTATCAGTGGTTTGTGTCTGTTTTTTCTCCTTCAGCCTTTTTCTTTCTTCGCTTTTAAAACTGTGTGCTGTTATGCTGGATATACTAGTATTTGCTTTAGATCATTTAAAATACAGATATATTCACTTATTAAACCTATAACATCGACTATACAATTCACTGATACGGTATTAATTGTTTTTTTTTGTTTTTTTTTTATATGAAAGCTTTAGGTTTTCCCATCAGGGTAGAAATGTTTCCTCATAGGATAAATGTGATCAGTCAGGAGACCTAAGGGGATGATATTAAAAGAGCAGAAGCTACCCCATGCAGCGGTGTGGTTTTCTTAGTTTTCTCAGTTGACATTCATTAAATATTTTCAGGCATCTTTTATTTAATTATGAAAGTATGTGGGTTGCTTAAGTTCTCAACCTCTTGAAGGAGCCTTTGGACAAGGCCTTTTATCTTCAGTTTTTCCTTTCTCCACTTTTAACTGAGCAAGAATCAAATCAAAGACAAATAAATCATGTAAATGTAAATGAATCTGGTTCTTCTCTGTTGGAAATGGGTTTAATTAAAGGGATACTTGTATGATTTGAGTGGAAAACCTGTCACTGCTGTCTTCTGCTCCTTCCATCCATCTCTCATACAAGTCACACTTCACCACCGGCTGCACTGGGCTGTATGTAGGGCTTTGTCAACTTGTCTGTATCTGTTACCCTGGGGGGTGAAAAGCTGTGCCGCTGACCTGCCATCAGTGCTGAACTGGAGATTCTACCTGGAAGTGATTGAAAAAAAAACATAAATGCTTCACCATGGCCATCACCAATCATCACAAAGAAGTCTGTGTGTGTTGATTTGTGTGAATCCAACAGTGTTGTTATCAAAGACTGATATCCCTGTGGAGAAACTGCTAGCACTCCTGCAAATTAGTGTGGAGAGTGCATACTCTGAATAAACATTACACACAGAGACATGACCATCTTTATAACTCTTGAAGAAACTGACAGTCTTTATAACTTTTCAAGAACCTAGCAGTCTTTTCATGACTTTTTGAAGAACTTGCCACAGTTGACAATCTTTATAACGTGACCATCTTTCTAACTCTTGACAAACGTGTCTTTACAAATCTTGAAAAATGACAGTCTTTATGACTGTAGAAGAACTTGACAGCGGAGCTATAGTCAAGACCGCCACTGTCACGTCCAAGACCAGGACTAGCCAAGATTAAGTCAAAGCCAAGTCTTAAGGACAAGACCAAGTGATTATATTCTTACATACAGTAATATCATTACTAAGTTATATACTCAGCCAATATCATATTATTAATTGTATCTGATTAAAGTTGCTCTATTTCTCGAGTAGTATCAATTACTAATGATTATTTAAAAATCGATTACATATTCATTGCAAATAAGAGTTTAAATCTACCCAGGCTGTAAGTATTATAAGTATTTTTGTTGTATAACTACTTTTGGAGCTACTAAAAGTAAAAAAAAAAACAAAAAAAAAAACTGCTATTCATCTAATGAATGAATGGCTTGAGTTTCATAGCTCCTACAGCAAGACCCTACTGAGATCAGGTGGTTGGTAATATCAAACTTTTTCACATTTTCCTTGTTTGTCACACTTTAGCAATGGTCCCTAACAATGCAGCGATGCAGTCACTTGGAGAGAGAGTTGGAGTTTAATTCCAAATGAGGTGTTTCCTAACTTGATTAAACGGGTGTAGTTGGTTCTCTTTTCAATGTCACGTTCATCATGTAGTCTTACAATAGCTATGTGTGCCGTTCATGTGCCATAAATATCCGAAGGTCCGAATATGAAACCAGTTTAGCAGCTCGGCTCTATGTAGCCACACAACACTCTACTCTGGACTGTTAAAAGAAAGGTTAACTTACCTGTTAGAAATGATGTCATCAGGATTTATTTGCAGCAAAGTCATTGAAAACCCACCTCACTAAAATCCAGGTCAATCCACTCTCCAAAGGCTGCACTGCACCTGCGTTCCCTCTCACTGTCATTTAACCCAAAAACAAAGAAATTAAGCCAAATATGACTGACTTACAACAAAGCAATTCAAATGTGAATATTTATTTATAGGTTTTGAATAATTTGGGGTCCCCTTTCATCTGGACCCTGCACTACAGCCCAGGTTACCAGTGCAGAAAGGAATTACATTTTGTCAAAATCTGTGCATGTGAAAATAAAACACAACACAGACATTATTTTTACAATCTCTCAGTTGAGACCAAGAACATATTTAGCGAGAGTAATGCCCAAGACCTAAAAAGTCTGAGTACAAATGCCAGTAAGTCTGAGACAATTACAAATCAATACAGAACACGTCTTAGGATCAGACCTGAGTCCTCCAGCCCTACTTGACAGACTTTATAACTTTTTGAACAATTATTTCAGGCTCAGTTTGGACGCAGCTCTGCACTGACTAGAGATGACAATTGTGTGATGGGATTTCAAAGAACTTTTCAAACAGTGCAAAACCCTTTGACTTTGTTATCCAAGGGGCTACACAGCTAAATACCATGTCCAATTACTGAACCTGCAAGTAATATCAATCCAGTTATTTATTTATTTAGGCCAGATTTGGCTACACCAAAAGAATCAAGTCAGATTTTCCAACGCTCATTCCTGTGGCTCCTTTTACAGTGCCATAAATGTATTATTTATTATTAATAATTTTAATTATTAATTTATTATCTTGATAGTGGTGTGTGTGTATATATATATATATACACACACACACACACACACACACACACACACACACACACACACACACACACAC